>CM022752.1:10747666-11075166 GCA_012411365.1 Ameiurus melas
TTTGACCAATCAGGAGGGGAGCTGGGCGGGTCTTCGACGAGTCCCATTCTTCCAACGTGGGGCGAGAGTGAGTGAGTGAGTGAGTGTGAGTGAGTGCGTCCCGAGAAAAAGAAAAGGGGGAAAGTAAAGACAGATAGAAGAAGGAGGAAAGAGAGAGAGAGAGAGAGAGAGAGAAAGAGAGAAAGGATCAGGAGTGAAAGGAGACGCGTTAAACAATCGGTTCGCTGGGATTTGGTTTATTTTGATGAGATCCATCCGAGGAGAAGCGTCACCGGTTTGTACAGCCGCAGAGCCTGGGAAGTTACAGCACCGAAACGCTCCCGCTGTTGTTGTTGTTGTTTATTTTAAAAACATATTTGCACAACAAGAGAGAGAGAGAGAGAGAGAGAGAGAGAGAGAGAGAGAGTAAAGAAAGTTGTTTAATCGTCCAGTGAAGACAGAAGACTGAAACACGTCTCCATGGAGTCCGAGGACAAGATTTGTTCCAGTTTTCTTTTGGACCCACATTACAGCGGAGTAACCCGGGTTCCTCCTCACTCTACACACGTGTCACTCTCGCTCTGATTCTGGGATCGATCTTTTTTTTAAAAAAAAAACTTTTTTTTCTCCCCACAACGATTTATTCTTTCCTTCTTCTTCTCCGGATCGGATCCAAAACAGTCGATCCGACCGCTTGGCGCGCGCGCACACACACACACACACACACACACACACACGTCTCGTTTTCAACCTTTTAAGGACAACAGCTTTGGACTCCAGTTTGGCTTTGGTACCGACTTTGTTACAATCTTTGAACATTGTAGCCTTTTAACTTCACTCTGGTTTTTGATTCAGGACTTTAAACACACACACACACACACACACACACACACACACACACACACTGAGGACAAAACTTTATGCCCGGACCTGAAGGTGTGAAATTAGGACCTGAAGGTGTGAAACTCTATTCACTTTTTGTTTGTTTGTTTTGGACTTCCTGTAAAAGAACACCGCGCGCAACATGTCCATGGTGGCTTTTCCGCATCCAGACGACGCAATGGAGGACAAATAATAAAGCAGATCCAACCTGAGTCGGAACTGTGGAGAGATTAGATCAGGTCTGATCCGCCGATAGAAGCGGATACAAAATGGCGGCGGCCCTGGGACACATTTCGTCTTATGTTTTTTATTCCCTCGTCACTCTGGAGCTGTTCGTCACGCACGCTCACGGCGGCGCGAGCTCGGACCTGCCGTGTCCGCAAAACTGCACGTGCACGTTAGACGCGGCCGACTGCAGCCACCGGAAATTAACCGAGATTCCGCAAGACTTACCGGATCGGACCGTCTATCTGTGAGTATCGCGGAGCTACTAATTGGCCAATCTGTAGCGTGTTCCAATCTGAGAGATCAGACACGGGGTTAATCCGGTTCATCTCGGTTACCCGCGGCCCGTTAGTGCCAACACACACACACACACACACACACACACACACACACACACTCACTCTTCTACTAAATGACTGGAAAAGTTGTAATGATGAAATTTGATTACAATATTAATAGAGAGATATGGCCAAAAATATCACGATATTTATGATTCCTACAGCGCACCAAAATATCACGATACTGATGATATCAATATCGCACCAAAATACCACGATACTGATATCAAAATCGCACCAACATATCGCAATACTTATTTATGATATCCAAATCGCACCAAAATATCACGATACTGATATCAAAATCGCACCAACATATCGCAATACTTATTTATGATATCCAAATCGCACCAAAATATCACGATACTGATGATATCAAAATCGCACCAACATATCACAATACTTATTTATGATATCAAAATCGCACCAAAATATCACGATACTTATGATATCAATATGACACCAAAATATCATGATACTTACTTTTGATATCAATACCGCACAAAAATATCACGATACTTACTTTTGATATTAATACAGCACAAAAATATCACGATACTTACTTTTGATATTAATACCGCACAAAAATATCACGATACTTACTTTTGATATTAATACAGCACAAAAATATCACGATACTTACTTTTGATATTAATACAGCACAAAAATATCACGATACTTACATTCGATATTAATACAGCACAAAAATCACCATACTTACTTTTGATATTAAAACAGCACAAAAATAATGATACTTTACTTTCGATATTAATACAGCACAAAAATATCATACTTACTTACGATATTAATGCCGCAAAAAATATCACGATACTTACTTTTGATATTAATACCAAAAAAATATCACGATACTTACTTTTGATATTAATACAGCACAAAAATATCACGATACTTACTTTTGATATTAATACAGCACAAAAATATCACGATACTTACTTTTGATATTAATACAGCACAAAAATATCACGATACTTACTTTCGATATTAATACAGCACAAAAATATCACGATACTTACTTTCGATATTAATACAGCACAAAAATATCACGATACTTACTTTTGATATTAATACAGCACAAAAATATCACGATACTTTTTCGATATTAAGAACAAAAGATACTTTACTTTTGATATTATATCACACCAAAAATATCACGATATACTTACTTTTGATATTAATACAGCACAAAAATATCACGATACTTACTTTTGATATTAATACAGCACAAAAATATCACGATACTTACTTTCGATATTAATACAGCACAAAAATATCACGATACTTACTTATCAAAATCACACAAAAATATCACGATACTTACTTATGATACCAATATCGCACAAAAATATCACGATACTTACTTTTGATATTAATACCGCACAAAAATATCACGATACTTACTTTTGATATTAATACAGCACAAAAATATCACGATACTTACTTTTGATATTAATATCGCACAAAAATATCACGATACTTACTTTTGATATTAATACCGCACAAAAATATCACGATACTTACTTTTGATATTAATACCGCACAAAAATATCACGATACTTACTTTTGATATTAATACAGCACAAAAATATCACGATACTTACTTTTGATATTAATACAGCACAAAAATATCACGATACTTACTTTCGATATTAATACAGCACAAAAATATCACGATACTTACTTATCAAAATCACACAAAAATATCACGATACTTACTTATGATACCAATATCGCACAAAAATATCACGGTACTTAATTATAATGCCTGTAGGGCACAACAATATCACGATACTTATGATATTTATTGATTTATTGATTTACTAATAACATTTCATGTTGTTTTAACCAAAGATGTGCAGAATGATGACAACATAATATACTATGTAATAACAACACAATATACTGTATAACGCATATATACACATATAATATATAATATTCACGGTCTTGTAGTGAACAGACGTATGGACTCCTTTTTCAGTGAGTATTAATCACCATGCTACAGATAACGTGACAAAATACAAGTTCGCGTTTAGAAATGTAATACCGGACAAAGAAAACAAGAATACGCTGACTAAAGAAAGCGCCGAATGGAGACTGATAAACCCTTTCATTGTAGGCCTGATTAGACTTACGATATCTGAACGTATACAATGATAACAACCGAATCTTATCAGCCACTCCGCTTTTGGCACTTTGTCTGTGGAGAGAAAGCGGGACCTTTTTGGGTGATACGTAGACGGGTCACCTTCCGTTTCGGAGCTGGCGTGAGCTCGCAGGCCTACGTTTGGTGATCATCGATTTTTATTTATTTTTTTAATCATATCGCTCACTCCTAACTAGATGGATCCCATTATCTGTACTCACCACTACAGCTTTCCATACACCACACCTCTCTTAATGTTGTGAAAAACCTGTTTCCTTTGATCATTTTCTGAGATAAACTGCTCGCACACTTTGATTCGGGCTAAAATTACCCAGCTCTGTGGTCTGCATACTTCGCGTACGTGCTAATTGCAAATTACAGAGTGCCTAGACGTGTCCCCCCCCCCCTCCAATAAATAAATAAATAAAAGACTTATAAGTGCAGATCGAATGTCACGTATTGGCCGAGCTGATCCAGAATCTGCGTTTGCACCATTTGGACCAGAAAGTGTGAGCTGGTTGCAGGAAGAACAGATTGAGTAACTAGCAAACATAATAGCTGGATTAAGAGCGCCAAACAACGCTCAGGCGTTTTACTTACTGAGGCAAATTGTTATCGTAATACCCAACAGCACATGCTGAGAGCCGTAATAGAGAGTAATAATAGAGTAATAAGAGTATCAAATGCCTGTCAGGTATGCCTGAATCACTCTAGGTGTGGATTTGGTTAGGAATCTACATCAGGCAGATTTATATCAGATTAAATACCAGAGTGCTGATTGGCCACGGGGTGTTGATGAATTTTCTATAAACAGCAACTCTTGAACAGTCAGTACTTGAATAGTGCTCGCTTCCGCATAAACAGATGAATAAAACGTGTGTAATTGTCGATATAGTGACGCTTTCTGTACATGTTTCGGCACTTTGTAACAATCCGAGATAAAGCCCCGCCCCCCCGGTTGTACCGTCTTCAGGACGGACATAATTCACGCTCAGGGGTTTCTTAGTAACATGACAAGCTGCTTTTCTTTCTTATTCAAGAAAGAGACCAAAAGAAAGGCAGACGAGGGTAACGACTGTGTTGAGCTGCTGTAACGTGAGCGATGAAAGGAACCGACTTGTTTCAGGGACGTCCCACGACATTACATGTAACTATTAACGGATAAAAATGACATGTTGTTCTGTAATAAATTATAGGGTCATTAGTAAATACTGCAGAAACTGTACAAACTCGTGGTCAGCCCTGGACGATCGTGATAATCATCGCGGGCGAAATGGAACGCTCTTAAATGTTGGCACCCCTGCATATAGAAATCGTTTTTGAGCCGTGATGAACGATTTCGATCCATGAACACCAAGACTCCATCAGTGGGGGCAATAAAATGTTATCTGGCATTAGTCGGTCGTCTCGTATGGAACGAACAACAACTCAACGGCTTTATCAAAGAAGTCGCGTTCCAGAAGGTCGTCGCGCAATTGCTTTTTTGTTTCCACTCTATTGTTTTATGTCCGTCTCCTCACCTTCACCTTCAGTGTTATTCTTTAAAATCACATGATCCTCAAGCCAGAACAATACACCGTGTCCTTATCAGCTTTTATGGTCGTTTTTTTCTTTCTTTTTTATCTCCATTAGCTGTGACTGTTGTGTTTTCAAAGGGAAGGGCTTTACTACTTTGTATTATCTGTGCAACACCTAGACGTGTTTGGCCCAAGATGTTTGGCTTTCTTTTTGACGGCAGATATCAGAGAGAAAGCATTGTCGGTAGACATGCCAGAAAGGAATCCTAGATGGTTATCATAAACAGTTTGAACGAAGAGCTGACCTTTTGAGGTTTCTCGTAATCACCTTGTATAACGCACGCAAGTCCGGGTCCGTATCAAGGGATAGGACATTTTTTGAGACCGATATACTGTACTTTCATCCATTGGCCAAAACATTTGGGTTGAGCGTTCTTGCTTATAAATTACGCGAAATTGACCACATGATATATTCTTATAATATAATGGATACAGTGACGAAATAGTTTGGTGGCTTAGTGGTTAGCACGCTCGCATGATTGGCATGTCCGTAGTGTATGAATGGGTGTGTGAATATGTATGTGATTGTGCCCTGCGATGGATTGGCACTCCGTCAAGGTTGTCCCCCGCCTTGTGCCCCATGCGTCTTGGGATAGGCTCCAGGTTCCCCGTGACCCTGAAGGATAAGCGGTATAGAAAATGGATGGCTGGATAGATGGATAGAAGTTTTTGGGGAATCTTTGATCATGTATTATATGCATAATGTTTCAAAAACGATTGGAATCAAAAATGGAAAGAACTGAATCACTCGAATCAAAAAATCAGTGAATCGCTGCTTCACCGTAAGCCCAAAGATTCACACGATTCCAACAAATTCAATTATAATTATGTTGTAAACAGTGATAACTGGTTATACTGTATAATTATCTTAATATAATATCAGTATAATCTTGTCTTTTCTTTCTTTTATATATTGTAGAGATTTTATTGACAAAAGATAGGCGTAGGCGTTGTTAAAGAACTAGATACTGCAAGCATTTTAAACACATTGCTTGAATGACAAGACCTTTTTACATCAACGCTAGGAGTGTCGGATGATATTTTTGCCAACGTGTGTCAGGGATGACTGGATGTGAATCACGAAAACCTGACAGGGCTGTTTAGGTGCGTTGAGTGCTGAGTGAAGGAAACTGCCTCATTGTTAGCTCACATCCTTGAGCGAAGTTGAATAAGACGTTCTCAGGAGCAGACTTGCAAATCTACACGTGTAGGATTATGTTGCTGAAGGGTTCAGGGTTGAGGACCTCGATTGAGGTGTCTCTTAGGCGTCAGTGCTGGGATTTGAACGTGCAACCTTCCAGACACCGGCCAAGAACCTGAATTCTGACCCTAATCAACATCGCCTTCTATAGTTAGCATAGAGTGATGAAATAACTGACGTTTGGGAGAAGGACCATGCCAGAAGCTGGTTAACAGACTCCTGCCTACTATTCAACTCCTGTACAGGCATCTTCAGTAGAGGAGGCCCAGTATAAACCACCCAGAACTCCAACCCAGGTTCTAAGAGTTCTCCCAACATTTTACACTTCTTCTGCACTGACAAGTAAATATTTATGCGGAGAACTGCTTATGGATCGATACTGCTTCCATAACGACATACAGTATACAAATCAGTGGTCACCAACTCTGTTCCTGGAGATAACCGTTCCTACCTCCTTCTTTAGCTTCAACCATAATCGTGCCCACCTGACCATCTAATCATTGCCTTAAGAAGTTCTTGATCAACTAAGACAGGTTAGATTTTGGTTGGAGGTGAAACCTGCAGGAAGGTGGATCTCAAGGAAGAGGGTTGGTGACCACTGGTCTAAACTAATAGAGATATGATAATTATGAACTTGAGTGATGTAGCTGAGGTTGAACAACTGTCACAGCCAAAATTCTGTGGGTTCCAGTTTAGGCCACGCCCACTGCAGATATAAATCCAGACACATAGAGGAATATTTGGAGCACTAAACAGATACAGAGAGTAGAAGTGCGTTACACCGATAATAAGGTCCCTTTCGATTCGTTAACCCTAACCCTATTTGATATCACATGTTCCTCACTGAGTTGGATCTCAGACATTGACCCACGATAGTGAAGTGGCTAAAGCTGTAAGAGATATATCTACACAGGTGAATGTAGAAGCGCTCTTAAGATTCATTATTTCCTTATCTTTTAACTTCGCTGTAGCATGTACAATGCTAATCTGTCATGTCGGGCTTTACATGCAAGGTGGTAACATCACATTGCTTAGCTGATGTTATGCAGGAATCACACCTGACATGAAATTATATCTTGTAACTTTTAAGGGAGATAACTGAGGACGTTCTTCCACTCAGAGCAGGTTGGACGGGGTTAATCCGTAGCATTTCGCGGCTAAACAAAATCGCCTAGTAGAAAGCTAATGGTCATGTGACTACACGACGACTACCCGACTTTACAAGACCTTAAAGTTGAGGAATTTAAACCGGAGGAATTTGGCCGACACTAGAGAGACGTGATGGTCATGGAACTTGGGCATGAGGATGTAAATGTGTACCAGCTCTTGCAAGAGGATACCTAGTTGACGCATGGATACACAGTAAATTCAGCCTGAGAAGTCATTCCGAGATGTCTGCATCAATCACAAAGGGGGAAAAAAACGAAGCTCTGATATGTTCCAGTTGTCTAAATAGTTTTCTTGTTCTTCAGGGAAAACTGAAAACACTTTCCCAGTGTCTGCTGGGAACGAATAGACCACGTTTAGTTTAACTCGGAGCTCGGACTAGGTCTTAATCGCAATTGAGGCCGTTTATGGAGATAGTTTATGCCAATCATTTGTGCTAGCGTGGAGATATTTTTGGTTGGAGGTTGTCGGAAGATCGTAACGATGTCTGGTAGCGTTTAATGGTCACAAGGTTGTGAACTCAAATCCCAGGGTTTTATTCTTCCTGATTCGTTTATGTTTCATCCCTATTTTATAGGGAAATAAGGTCTCTCCTGTCATTCGGGACGTCCGAGAGATTCCATCGAGCGCCACCATGATAAACAATCGGAAAAGTGGGGACAAAATATCCAAAAAATAGCCAAACACATCATCATAACGTGTCTTCATTGAATTTAAAAAACCTCTCGTGTCGACTTTAAGCCGGGTTTTGGACTGCACGGGATGATCTCAGTGAAATCTGTCAAATTTTCCGATGAAGACCTTCTTGCAATATCCCTGTGAATTCAGAATCAATCAGCGCCATGCAGAAAATGGGTTCGCATAAACAAACGAACGTTCTTCAAAGTGAGCTAAAGGTAATAAGGGTATTTTTTTTCTGTCCGTCGCCACAGTTTGGTTACACCATTGCTATTTGGTAGCTTCTCTGTGAGTTTCGCGTCGTCCTTCGTATTTCATCCTCCTAATGGTGGCTTCTCTAAGAACCACCGATATTAAGTCACGTCCAAAGAATACTTTGTGCACAAATCGCACAGTGTAAACCTTCTTTTATGACAATTTTCCCACCTCAGCCAAGCAGAATGACTTTCCCCAATATCCTGGCACTACCATTTAATAAATAAACCCAACAGTTGGATGGAAATCCCACTCTGTAATCCTTTCGGTCGTTAAAACGCCATCGTTCCACCTAGGTGTGTTTGTGTGTCTAAAACAAGTGGCCATTTTCCCAGTTTCCCACTGCACGTGGATAAAAGGACAGTATGCTAATCGAGCTCGGTGTGACTCATACACACCCTCAGGCTCGTAATAGAGAATAGAGAATAGAGCTTCAGTCTTTGGCTCCCCCGGTCAGCCCTCCCATGCTGCCTACAAGGTCATGACCCCTGACCCAGAATAGCATGCTCTGTGGTTTTTGCAAGCAGAAGGGGGGATAGCGATCTTCTCCGATTTGCATTTGTAGGGTGTAGGGTGTTCTTTGCTTGTTAGAAGTGTCGGTAAGCAGTCTAGCGGTCGGTGCGTGTATGGGGGTGGAATGTTGGCGGCCAAGTAGGATTTGAAAGAGCGTGTCGCTGCTCTGAGCGTTTGCAGGTCAGTGCTGAGAAGTCAGTCATCAGTCCATTAACACCTTGTGACGTGCACCCGTTTTTGTTTTTGTTGTTTATTCAAATATCCAAGAGTCGCTGATGTGTTTCTGCACACGGCTGTAATTTCATTTGCATGCTTTATTGATAAAGCCCAACGGATCATAGGTTTGACACAAACAGCTTGCCATTCAGACACGTAGGGAGAAAATGTGCAGAGAAAGTTGAAACCCGAACCGGTTTGCTCCAGGTGTACGCCATGGCCTGGAGCTGTCTGTGTGTGTGTGTGTGTGTGTGTGTGCGCGTGTGTGAGAGAGAGAGCATGTGAACGTGTGGATGTTTGCGTTATCGGAGCTAACTGAGGGCCTGGCTGTGTTTAGCTTGGCTTGCCTGGCACTCACATTAACAGCCTCCTGCGTCCTAGGGACTCGGCGCATACAGCTCGCCTCGCATGTTTTCAAGGACACTCATCTGGAAGGCGGGTCGCGACGGGCCGATTTATCGCCTAGTCGTTTCCAACCGCACAAATCAAATCAGAAGAACGTGAATATGGACAGAGAAGGTGAAAGCGTCAAACAAGAATGACAAACAGCGCCAAACGAGTAAGCGTAGAATTTATTCAAGACGAGCTTGTTTCGATATCTAAAATTCACCCAATACCCAAGCTTATAGTCGAATGAACCAACGGGTGCTCTGGACTTTACAAAAAAGTGATTCATTTTGGAATTGACGCAGATTTTCTTCTAAGACGTACTGTATCGCCCTCATATCTGCCCCCACCTCCTTTGTTTTAAGAGAATGTCTACAAAGTGAACTTGTTGGATGAATCATCTGTGAATTCTGTACATCTGGTAAGAGTTTGGAGATCTGGAAAAGACATTAGTGGGAGAAAGAAAAGGGGGGTGGGGAGGGATGAAAAAAAAAAAAAAAAACAAGAGTCGGAGAGCATAGGGCCTTGAGGAACACCCCCAGCATGCGTAGTCCTGTAATTGTAATTTCACGTTACAGTGAAAATGATTCAAACAAGATGCTAGTAACATGAGGAAATAACGTTTCATCACATAAAACAAGATCTAACCTTCTGTTTCTCCGCTATTGAACTTTCAGGACTTCCATAATTTGCCATTTCGTTATCCCAGTGCTCAGAGAGTAGCTAGCTGGAAAAAAAACCCCCGCCTGATCCTGATTGGTTAATCTTCTCACCATAGCAGCCGGTAGCCAATAAAACGCGATTAAACAAACCCGACGTCTGCGGCGGTTACGAGGACGATCTCAGACCGTCGACCTTTTACGAACGTTATTATAGCACAATTAACGCACCGAACAATGTATTATGTAACGATGTATATATTGTATAATTAGCTGTAGGGTACACTGTGTTATCGAAACGCCTGTGACTTAGTCATCAACTGTAATGGAGGAGTGAGGCACCTCATAATTTCTTATCAGAAGAATTTTTGATTCTTTAAAAAAACAACAACAAAGAAACGTTGATTGATCGACATAGTCAGGATACAGTAGCTATGTTTCGATCCACATTCAAAAAACAACAACACTGGATTTAAACCACGAATAAAATCAATGGAATGCGCATAAAAAAAAAACCCCTCAATTTGAGGCGGCTCTTTTTTTATTCGATAAGAAGACATGCATAAACTACGATGGAAACACCTTTACCGAATAAATAAATTCCTTAAATTTGCCTCAGCAAATCACGTGATTGGATAATCGGCTCGGGGGAAAAAACGGCGGAGAGCGAGAGTCGCCGGTTTCCTCAAACGTGGCGATTTTGCTCTGTTGAACACACGGGATAGAAACAGTGCTTTATCCGCGAATGTTTTATGCGATGTTCGAATTTGACAAATTCTTGGATTGGAAGGAAACGTAGCTATTGTTTTACCGACACTAATGACTCAAAGATGGATCCATGGTCCTCTGCAAGCACACAGTTGCGTAACAGTGTCCTGTCTCTTCACCAACCCCTTCCTTCACCCCTCCCCCTTCCAGCCCCTGACTGCGGAAGTATGTCTTTCTTTCAGTTCTTGGCTCTATCTAAGCAGATCAGATCCTTGCATAACATTCACAATCACGTGCCTTACGACCCCCCCTGCTAGATTGGCACTGTAATAATGACTTCTTTTTTTTTTTCCTACGCAAGCATAATAAACTTAGCCATGATGTCTAATGATCACTCATTCTTCCCCGCACAGCTGTATTTATTATCTTCTGCAATAAATCTTGGATGCTGTCTTCACGTACACGCCATAAAACGATGACCAATTTTTAAAAAGGAAAAAAACAAAAACATGCAAATGTAATCAAACCTAATCTCTCTCTCTCTCTCTCTCTCTCTGTCTCTCTCTCTCTCTCTCTATGTGTATGTGCGTTGTGTCAGACTCTTGGCTGGCGTCTGCGCGGCTCCGGATCATTCCGTGCCCCGGGCAAGAGCAGACCCTTTGCCCGTTGCAGCATGTGCGTTTGGCTTCTTTCGTTTATTCAGCGTTTGTGCACATGGGCCCAAGATGTGATTTTCCTCAGGTTCAGATACAGCAACAAAGCGGAAAGAACGGAGTCCACATTAATCAGCTAGTAATTAACTCCTCGTTAGAGTGCAGACTTTGGAAATTATCCTAAAGACTCGTGCGTGGTGTATGCGTAGACGTTTTTTTGCGGACGCTTTTATCCGTTGCGCTGTACCTCTCAGCAGTGTTTGGTCTGAGAGAGAAAGCCCCTGGATTCCCTATCAGCCCTGTTGCCGAGCTGTAAAACCTCTTTATGACAGGAAAGCGACGAGAGAAAGTGATGCAGAGAGAGACAGAGGCAAAGCGTCTTCTCTGGTTTTGTGTTTCTCTCTGCCCGGGTTATTCTTTGACCAGTTTATAGCCGTCTGAAAGGGGACGCGTTAAATCGCTTCTCTGTCTACCAGCTGCGTCATAAAGGCCCGTCACCGCCATCACTTCACACTTCTCAGGAGCGATGTGCGTGCTCGCCGTGTCAGCCATAAAGATGGCCTGATAAGGAGCACTATATCTCCACCACGCTATGAATCATGTTGCTGTTTCTGCAGCTCGGCTTCATGGTTTAAAAAAAAAAAATCGATCGTAGACCTTTTTTATCAGATATCGGAACAGACGTGGCGGTGAACTTGCTGTAGAACGTCCCGATGGTTCTATATTATTTATTCTGGTGTATAAATTGATTTGTTCTCGTATTTGGGGTCTAGCCACCTTGCTTGTCTAAATAAGTTTGACTCTTTAAAACAAATGACATCTTGCTCGGTCATTTCCTGGTACAGGAAGTCATTTGTTAGCCCTAATATGACCCCTGTCATGCGTACCGTGTACGTATATGCGCAGCAATATGCAGTCTCATTTCACGAGAAAAGCTCCTTATTTAGAGTAAAAAGTAAAGAATTTGTCCGTTGTAAACGCTTCACCCTGAGGCTGATGGAAACTCGATTGCAATGTAGTGTCTGATTCCAAGTTTGACTGATTACTTCAATCAGAGCCTTCGCTCTGATCCTTGAGATTTCTGTTTGAACATGTTCGATTCCCACAGCTTTTTGTGCCCGTTCCATTCAACTTGGCTTCTCGTATCTATAGAACAATGACTGATCGATTTTACTGCAGTGTTTAATGCTTGTTGCACAGCTTCATACTTATCCTCCGACCTGGAATCAGCTGCTTACCCAAAACGCAGAGGTACCAGCATCTACGGTTTCGCCATTCGACCACTTTCTACGTTCCATGAGCCAAGGAGTCAACTGAAAACTTTCTTTCAGATAAAGCAGAGGTCAAAAGAAACGTCAATATCTTGGCACAAAAGATAATCGTTTGAAAGGCGAGGGACGTTGAATTAGTACGAGCATCGGATTTGAATAATACTATGTGTAGGACTATCCAAAAGATGTGTTCAAGTCTGCGAGGTACTCAAGTCAAAAAAAAAATTTCTTCTGTGGAACCTGAAGGAACAAGAAGGATTTGTCTTTTTTGGAAAAGACTTTCCTTTCACCATTAATCAAGGAATGCTTGAGAAACCTTTCATTCGTCATTCAACATTCGTTCGTTCATCTTGTTTGGTGACGCCGAACCTCTCGAGATTGAGCCCTGGAACTTGATAGAACTTGATTCCCACCAATCTGTTCCACTTGCACTCACTTCACTCCACTGTGCTAAACCTTCACCATTGAATGGCTTTAGCCAGAGATAGCAATCATATAAATTGGTGTGTGATGATTAAGAGATCTTGGTCATTCTCGCTAGACCTGAAAAACAGTCAGCTCCTTGGTTTCTACAAGTTTCACTGGATAAAACCATCTCCTCAGGGAACAGACGTACACACGAAGCCGTCACAGCTCTGCAGATTCTGCAGGGAAGTGGCTGGGAAAAGGGGAGTGTTTTGCTCAGCCTACACACCAGCGATTGCGACAGCCGTTTGAGTTACGACCTCTGGGTTAAGCGGTAGGTGTGAAAGTTAACGTCATCAGATAAGATAAAGCGGCCGAAACAAAGCAGGGCGACCGGGGCGGATCAAATCAAAGTTATATAAACACTCGATTCCTTTCCTCCTTGAGCCCATGGCCTTTGAAGTTGTAAACCACCAGCGAGTATGGTTACTGAGACGGAAGTGGTGATTCACAGAATATCTAAGCATATTTCTCAACATACATGCAGTATGTACGGACTTTATTGCCGTCCGTGGGTCACATTTAGTCACCTGTGGATTTAGGCATTCAGACCGTCAACTAAACAAGCTCCTTCATGGAGCCAAGCACTAGGAATGGGTATCATGAAGACATCTCCATTGGTTCCACTGGAGATACACTGCCCAAGTAAGAAATAAATGTGATGTTTATAGGAAAATAATCAGCAGAGTTACTGTTACCGAGGCAAAGTTGATTATTTTCCAATAATAGCATGCGGCCAAATGTTTCGTCTCAACCACATTCATTCAAAAGTCTCTCTTAAACCACAGTAATTTTCCAATGTTGACCATAACTGCGTTTCCATCCACGTTGCAAATACAAACTTATGTGAAAAAATTGGAGAGGTGGGTCTGGGAGGTAAAGTTCAGGGCCACACAGCGGGACTTGAACCCCCAAATCCGGAGGTGTGGACTCGAACCCTCAAAGCTGGAGGTGTGGACTCGAACCCTCAACCCTGGAGGTTTGGACTCGAAGCCCCAACCCACATGCTAACCACTAAGCCACTAAGAACATAAACTTGTGTAAAGTTTGAGAATGTAAAGAAAAACTATAAAGACACATTCGTAAACCGTGATTAGCGAAAAACGAAGCTTAGAAAACAAGCAACGCTGTTTATTTGACGATCATGTTGACTTTTCTTTTTTCCCTCCTCGTTGTATATTTTGGTTCGTTTCTTAAAAACTTTTTTATGCAATACTTTTGGCACAAAATTACGTACGATACCGGAAAAACCCGCGATTTGATTTTTCTTCGCAGACGGCGGTACAGTCGGCGTCGCTCACCTATCTACTGGCTGTACTGTCTAGGGTTTGTCTGAGATTTGCAAAACTACATAGAAGTATAAGAAAAGAAAAAGGAAGAGAAGAGCTGCCGAGACTCTGCTTGGGGTTATCTGTCCCATAAACCCAGCGCACTAAGATTTACTATAAAGCCCAGTCTGACGGCGGTGTTTAAAAAGTAATAAACTGTCCACAAAAGGTTTGACACTGTTGGTTAACCAGACGGCCTTCTGCACTAAATCAGCTTCCTCGGTCTCTCTTATGGCTCTCTTTCTGAAATGGCCGATATCTGACACCCACGAGTCGCTCGTTGCTCCAGAACAGAGGCTCTTTGAACGCTACCTTCGATGAAGGCTCCCACTGCCCGGCCTTCATTATGACTGCTTTTAGCAGCGCGGGGCTTGTCCTACATTTGCGGCGATCCCTGTCGCAGATTAGCCGTGTCCGACTTTTCCTTTTTTTCTCCTCGTTTGCCCCCTCCCCCGGAGAGATTTGAGGGAAACCCTGTAATTTTTCAATTTGCTTTAACATGATTAGGTAATTGCTTTCGGTACCACGGATGGCAGTTTAGCACGGCGGCGCACAATGGCAGCAGGAGGGCCAAGTGTGTGAAGATGACACGCCGCCTTGTCAAAGCACTGCCTCAGGGGCACGTCATACTCTGATATTATCTCCACACACACAAAGCCACTGCTTTCCTACCTTCTCAGCTGTAGCCCTTCCCTGTTCAGATTTATGCCAGTACTGTCTTGCTAGGTTCATCTGTCTGTTTGTTTATTTTATTTTCTGAAGATAATGTAGTTGTATTTACTTGTTTACTCACATTTCCCTCAGCCGTGTGTGTGCAGAGTCAGAAAACGCCTTGATTCTCAGCCCGTGTTTCGCCGTCTTAGCAAAGTAGCCTCGCTAAAAGACGCGCGCAACTCTGCATTCTGACTCCCTCACAGATTCAAACAAATACTTCTTCAAACCTGTCTTTCCTCAGCGCATCAGGATTGAAACGCGATTCAGAGAGAAGCCCCGATAAAAAATATTACCCCAGTCAAGACGAGAAGGGCGCTATCTTGACAAGTTAGCAAGATGTTAATCTTTTAAATCTTCTCCTAAGCTTTTACACCGTTCGGTCTTCGTATTTAGCCGAACGTTACTCTATAATAACAAACATATTCAGTAGTCCAGTGTGTCTAGTTCTAATAACACCTGTTGCTACATTGCTAGCTCTTGCTAAGCAGCTAGTCCTCAGCTACGCCGGAAATTAGCGTCAGCGTGAAGGTTGCAGGTTTGATCGAATCTGATGAATACACCTCTAAAGGTTCTGATTATTAGTAAAAGGCTTTGCACATATAAATGTTCAGCTCTGTTGTTTATATTGATCATGTTCCGGGTCGCCGCGGGCTATCTCGCACAAACAGTTTGTACCGTTTAAGTCTGTTTTCGTGCATCTGGCACCGAGTCTCTGCGTAATTCTGCAGTAGTTAAGGGGAGGGCCTGGCGTCGCACCGTAATCAATCTCAAAGTTTCAGCAGGAATAGCTGGAGGCTCTGGCCACTAATCTACTGATTTTTCCAGGGAAAAAAAAAACGAGAAAGGATGTTCAGATCGAAACACTTGTAAATGGTTTTGTCGAGACCGTGAGCTGGGTGATTTATCAAGCGTCCGTGTTCCTGGCGCTGCGTTTGTCTGTTTCACTGGCATTAAAAAACCGTGGCTGGAGGAGAAGTGATCAGAATTTGCTAGGGAGAGAAGATCAGTTCGGTCGTGCCAAGAGAATGTTAAACACTAACAGTGAAACTGCTACGTAGGTACTTGGTATTGATCAGAATTGTCCAACCCCCCCCCTCTCTGTTTCAGAAACCTGAGCCACAACATGCTGACGGCAGTCGATACGGACATCCTCTCTAATCTGCCCAACCTTAAAGAAGTGTGAGTAGAAATCTGCGTCTTTGAGACGTCTCTGTGGAACTGCCGACCATAACGTAACATCCATCCACGCCAAGATTTGTCCAACTCCGGCATGAAATCAGACACTTTACACACACAAACATTTTTTTGGAGCAAATAACTGAAAGCAAATTGAGAACATTTCAAATTCAAACAAAAGTGTGAGTCTTCTCACTTTTTTATTCACGTTTAACCGTTTATTTTATACACGTGAATTTAAATATTTATCATGATTGACCATCATCATTCAAATGGGTAATATCTACAGTATAAGAGCTTAATAATAATAATAAGTAGAATGAGTTCGCCTCGCACCTCTAGGGTTGGGGGTTCGGTTCTCGTCTCTGCCCTGTGTGCGCGGAGTTTGCATGTTCTCCCAGCGATTCAGGGGTTTCCTCCGGGTCCTCCCCAGTCCAAAGACATGCGCTGATCGGCGTCTCTGAATTGTCCGTTGTGTCCGATTGTGTCCTGCGATGGGTTGGCACCCCATCCAGGATGTGCCCCGATTTCCCTGGGATAGGCTCCAGGCTCCCCGGGACCCTGTGCGGGATAAGACGTGTGGAAAATGGATGGATGTATATTGATACAATTTTAATGAATAAATTTCCCTCGCATTTTTCTCCACAATCTGGTCGGTATTATTCTGGTATACCTACAAACTGGGTAGGTCAAAAGGTGCCTCTCGGAGGCGCTGTCTACCCTCTTCCACATACCTCGTCGATTGTTTCTGTGAATGACGTAATCGATGAAATCTCGTACCCTTGACTAGTTAAACGCGATTTCAAAATAAATACGTTCTCAGACCTGATTTATCCTCTCGAGCATCGGCGAGGACGAGAGACGCTCGGGAGAAGCGCAGTGACGAGTTTAATCGCACGTGTCACTTACAGTGCAGTAGTTAATGATTTCATAGCCCAACTGTCAGTCAGCTTTATTGGGCACTTAAGGCTTTTTGTCGGAGGCTATTGTTCTCAAAGCAGGGGGAATTGGGAGTGAAGAGGAGGTTTGCTATAATAAGGACTTTCCATCATCACCCGACACCACTCACTAACCTTCCCTGTAAATATTTTATACGGAGAGGGGCTGCAGCTGGCCACCGGCCAGAGCGCTCTTCCGCTCTTCCCTCTTCCTTCAGTACCGTCCTCGCATCATCGTATTCACGCGTACACAGTAAATTGTTTCGTCCTTTACCTTTGCCTCCTGTTTAGACCCAATTATAAACATTGATTTCTGCTCTCTGTACGCCTCTGATAAAACGCCTTGGCCTTCACTTCGACGTGTAATTAAACCGTCTTCTTGTGTTTGACCCCTCAGGAGACTGGACCACAATGAGCTGACATCAATCCCCGAGTTTGGCAGCGCCTCGCCAGCCATCGTCACTCTCCATCTGTAAGCGAACACCTCCGAGCTTGTGTTCTCGCACACTCGAGCTCCGGCTTCCAGCCACTCTTAAAGATCTGTCCCTTATAGAAAAGCTACACAGCGTACAGGATATTGACGAGGCGGAACCTGATCAGCGCTAACAATCCATACAAGTCTCGTCGCGTCCGCGGTGTTCGTTTCGCGTTGTGATTAAACTGTCCAGAAATATCTCTTTTTTTCGCACCCGGAGAAAAGGTGAGGTGTACATGAGCGCTCTCGTTCTGTTCTGATCAGTTATCGTTTCTATGGGAACAACTCACCCAAGGACGCCTTGTACGGGCGGACGAGCTACACGAACGGATTCAGACACGTGTCGCCATTGACACGGCGACGTTTACAGAAGGAGTCTCCAGTGTCAGTGCTTTGTAGCAATTAGAGCTCACATGACAAGCTGCGTTGTTATTATTATTATTATTATTATTATTATTATGTATTTTTTGTCGTATTAACTTCCAGACAGAAAAATAGAGAGACTAGTGAGGGAATGTAATAACAGTAACTTGTTAACAGTAAACATAACTATGTGTCATTTATTGACAAAGACAACAACATCAATATATTGCTGCTGTATTATATGAATAAAACGCGATTCCGCTAAACAGGAAAATAACTTCAGGGTGGTAAGAGGAACTCGGCGTTTTTCGCCCCCGTCTGTTATTGATTATTTTCTTATAACAGCGTGCCCTGATGTGTTTTATTACATACACAATAATCATCGTGTTAATATATATAGTAGTTTAGATATCACGTTTGCTAGACCTGATTTTATCCATTAGGCAAATCCATAAACAATGGTGTATAGAGAGTGTGTGTATACAGCAGCACAGTTCATGTCCTCGTGTATCTCTCGCTCTATACGGTGTGTGTGTGTGCGTGCATGCCAATCGTCCCTGTATCACATTCCTTCTCTCTGTAATATATCTCCACTGCCAATGTGTCATCCATTTGAGCAGTGAAGTGATCCCTGTCCCGATTGCTCTCGGCTGTGCGGTCATGGTGTAACCTTATTGATTTACATTTATTCATCATTCTCTTTCAGGAAAGGAAAAAAAAAATGAATTAAAAAAAAAAAAAAAGGTCCCAAACGTACGATTTGCTGACAACGCGGACGGGCTCGAGCGTCCGAAATGCAGTCGTTTGACATTGGGTCGCGTTACAGGTTGCGTCGGGTTCGTGAGTTTACGGCGCTCGGGTCTGGGACGCGAGTCCCCGGAGCTGCTTTTTTCGGCCTGGGTCGAGGCCTGTTGCTGTGGAGTGCAGCTGAGTGCATGCTGGGTAAAAGTCTATCTTTACTGAGGAGCACAGCTGAATAGCGGGAGACAGGCGGCAGCTGGGGCTGTCGGTCAAAGGGCTCGCTGTAAAACGAATCAGAGGAAGTGGGCGGGAATTGGTAGGGGTCGGTGTGATGTCATCAGGCAAGAGGGAGTTCGGATCGGAAGTGAGATGGAAGAAAGTGCGAGGGTTCTCCGGCAGTCTTACAGTCAGAGTTTTATTCTGAAGCAGGCCACGCCCTCTCGCTTACGTCGTGTTATTGTTTTGGATCTCTGCGCGCACGGGTCAGCAGCTGTTTAACCTGCTGTTCAGTGCAGCCTCAGAGCTCCAGGAGCAACAGGAACGCCCCCGCGCTCATCCCTCACCATCACGCCATCCTTCTCTCCCCCTCGCCTTCTGTTTATTCAGGTGCGGTGGTGGAAGGAATGCTCTCTTTTTCTGTCTCATTCGCTCTCCGCCACTCTTCTTCAGTCCTCTGCTTTAAAACGGTCAGCTCTGGGGTCACGTGTGTGTGTGTGTGTTTGTGTATGTGTGGCTTCGTGGGAAAGGCCTCAAATAGTCCCAGGACAAATATAGTATTAATAACTTATTATAATTAACTTAAGCCGTAATAGCCATCTATTCGTATTAGCAGCATATTAGCGGCACATTCAAGCCGAGTAACGTCCAGGCAGCCGGAACAGACGGAGCGCTGTTGGACGGACACCACGGTTAAGGTGAAGCTAATTTTTGAGAATACAGTATATCGGGCGTATCGAAGACTTGACAGACGTCTAACATCCGTCGTTCGCCGTAAACGAACGCATCGTCCCATGAGACGGGACGAGCGAGATGGCGTGCCCCTGAGTGCCAGTGTTTGCATCTTTAGGGAACGATGGCTGCTGCTGCATTCAGACGACACACTGTGTGGCTTGATTTCAGGGTTTGTGTGTATGTATTTATATATTTTATTGGAGTTTACTGGTTTTCACTGCATTCTCAGGCTTAGATCTGGCCCTGAACCCAAAACCAACAACTCCAGATGTGGACCGAAAGGTTCTGACCTTTTCATGCTTTTCAAATGCGAAGGCGTTGGAAAACGAAGCACCGGTTCCCAGCCCGAATCGATTCTCAGGCTGCGAGAGCAACAAGACGACGCAAATAGCCAACATGCAAATGCCCCAGGAGAGGCGGTTGCTATGGTAGACACGCCACTGCGCTGTCACTTTGACCGGCTGGGAAAGACCGACAATCAAAACTCCACACTACGAATAAATGTCCAGTTAGTGGAGTTAGTCGTGTTTTCCGTTTAATACGATGTTCTCCGCATCTAAATTCGGCCATAACCAATCACAGATGTCTTCATTCTCTGCCCTTAAGGCCTTCGACCAATCGGTACCGAGTGTTTTTCGGACCAAAACTGCTTGAAACGTATCGCATTATTGTTGACATGATGCCAGGATGACATGGTTGGGGAACACGGTGTGTACACAATGAGTTTAATGACGGTGACAATTAAGAAGCGATTTTAATTTTAAACACAGACTAGGCTCATGGGCGACATGCGCTCATGAGCTCGGTTTGCGACGTCACAAAGTAAACCAACCCTGCTGTGATATGTGAACGATTCGACGACGATGTAGGAACTTTCAGCTACACAGCACACGCATGCCAAACCAAGCTAGCTAGCGTCCTAGTAGAAGACAGAACGTGTTGCTATATAAAGACGGGTTTGTCAGGTTCGTTACTGTTATGTAAGCGCTTGAGAGTATTTTAAAATGACGTTTGGGCGGGTCATTCAATGGAGCTTCATCTGATCAACGATGCTCCGTATGGCACGCACCACTTTTTCTTTTTTTTTGCTTCCTCCATGTCGTGGGTTCCTGAAAAGATTCCTACTGTGTAAACCCGTTAAAAAATCGGTTCCCGATCAGGTTCCTGAAACGATTCCTACTGTTTGAACTCGTTAACTATCGGTTCCCGATCAGGTTCCTGAAACGATTCCTACTGTTTAAACTCGTTAACTATCGGTTCCTGATCAGGTTCCTGAAACGATTCCTACTGTTTAAACTCGTTAAATATCGGTTCCTGATCAGGTTCCTGAAAAGATTCCTACTGTTTAAACCCGTTAAAAAATCGGTTCCTGATCAGGTTCCTAAAACGTTAACTATCTAACATGGCTTATAACATGCTAATGACATTATATAGCAAGTTGGTCTGCGGTTATGCTGAGAGCCCGTTTGCGTGTCCATTCATGAGCATAAACGTGTCGAGATATAATTAGCGGTTTCCTAGACATAAAAACATTTTAAATACCTCAAATATGAACACGTATGAACCCTCCCCGCCCTCCCCCCCGTCCCCCTGGTCCCATATTACCCATAAAATCTCTCCCTGTGCCAGTTTTTCGTGTAGCCTGCGCATTTCATACAGTTTCATGGGACATATCTCTTACCAGTGTATTAATTACGACTAATAAAAGGTGTCACATATATCAATAGCGGCTCTTATCTCTCTCACAGGCACCATAATAAGATTAGCAGCATGCAGGGCAGCCGTCTCCGAAACCTCACCCACCTGGAGACTCTGGATCTGAGTAATAATGACATCATCGATGTGAGAGAGCACTGTTTCCCCCGTGGCCTCCGCGTCCGAGAGCTGTGAGTCAACCGTCCTGTCTGTCTCTGTCTCTTTCTTTTTCCTGACTCCGCAAAGCTGGAACATTCATAACGTCCAACCTTCGAATTTCGTCAGCCCCCCGAATTTCCTGGGAACCTTTTCGACACGTGGAGCTGTCCTATTTATTGAGACGTGACATTGTTGAAAATGATTGAAATGATTGACAGGTCAGTCGACTGTCTGGGAAGAAAACTGCAAATAGACATTTTGGAAGTTTTGGAAAATTTTTATTTCTCCAGTCATTTCTACAAGAAAATAATTCATATCAATTCTTAAAATGAGACTTCTAAAATTTTTTCACCGACATCCCATCCACGGTGTATTCCCACCCCAGCTTTCCTGGGATAGGATCCTGACCAGGATAAAGGATGTCCTCTTTGATCAAACTCTTATATTAGACGGTAATTTGTGGAATTTTGCTTTTTCTTTTTTTTTTCTCCGCCTCAGGTCGCTCAGCGGTAATAAAATTGTACACCTGGAGTTTGGCGCGTTCAGGAACCTGAACGACACGCTGCAGGTCCTGAGGCTCAGCAGGAACCGGCTCACCCAGCTGCCCGTCAAAGGCCTCGAGCTTCCCAGACTAACGCAGCTGTGAGTACACACACACACACACACCTGAGACGGAACATGACCTGAACTCACCTGCATACATCAATCAACTGTGACTGTTGACACGTTTGAGCCACACATTCTGGATAATGATAATAATAATAATAATAATAATAATAATAATAATAATATTAGTAATAATAATATTTACACTTCGTGAATATTTCGGTGTTTAATTACACAGGGTGGAGTACCATGGTTCTAAAAATACGTAGATGAAATAAAAGGTGTTATGTACAGACTGACGAAATAGTTTTTAAACAATTACAGAGCATTAATTCAAGTGTTAATAATTATACTGGTGTGTGTGTGTGTGTGTGTGTGTGCATGCCTGACGATCCGTGGCTGCAGGACAATGGATCATTTCATGCAATCGCCACTGCTCGGTACAGTACGCTTCACATAGTTCCTGCTAGTGGTTCATGGTTTGGAAAACTGTACACTAGAGGATCTAAAACTTTCTTGAATCCCTGATGCAGAACCTAAAACAACTCTGGTTCCTCCGGGTGGAACGTTCCTGGGTTTTCCAAATAAAAAAAAAAAAGGTGGCTATACTGGTTCCTTAATGTTTCTGGGTTCCACAGTTTCTGCATTTCTGAAAAAGGTACTCTAATGGAAACATGCCGAAAGTCCCAGAGTTCCTGAAAAGGTTCTGTTGTTTAAAAACAAAAACAAAAAAAGCTCTACAGTGAAAGTTCATGACTTTAGTTCCTGAGTTCTTGAAAAAAATGCAGGTTTCTGATAAGGTTCCTGTGGTAGAAACATGTTCCTGAGTTTCTGAGAATGCTTGAGTTAGTCCCGGAGTTCTTGAAAAAGTTCCTCAGCATGTTTCTGAAGGTTTACCGAGTTTCTCAGAGACCTCCTGAGCTTCTGAGATGGTTTCTACAGTAAAAAAACATTAGTTCCGGAGTTCTTGAATATTTTTTTAGGGTTGCTCTGACAGAAACATTCCTATTGTTCCTGGGATTTCTGAAAACGGTTCTGGGTCCCTGCAAATGTTTTCTGCCTTCAGTCATCACACCTGGAAAGAAATTCTGCCGCTGATCTAAAGAGGGTGCCCTCACCTCCATTACTCTCTCTCTCTCTCTCGCTGAAGGCATGCTTTGTTCTTTGGGTCTGGGCGTTACTGTATCTCCCGTCTGCTTGTAGCAACAGGGTGAAGAACACAAAGCCATCACCGGGATGTTTGTGTCTCGCTTTGCTCTTAGGCACTACACCCACTTTAGCCCTCGCACCTGGGTGTTGTATCTGGTTCCTCAAAGCCACAGCCTCGGTGTGTGTGTGTGTGTGTGTGTGTGTGTGTTCAAGGGCTTGGTTTGTCCTAATGGTATGGTGACATGAGAAGGAGAATCACTCAGAGGATCAACATCTGCTAAAAGAATGTTAATTGGCTCCATATTACTCTCTATTGTCCTTTTGTCATGTGCTTAATAGTTAATCTATATTAATAACACAGCACTGCTGCATTCTGGTTGGTTAGGAGGTGCGTTTTTTTGTCGTAGAGAGAGAGAGCGAGACTGTTTAACTCTTATTCAGATATTTAGTGATAGGTGAAACTGTATCTTGGAACAAATGCTGTCATCCTTCACTCAAGTGATGAAAAGGAATATCTTATTATGATCATTATCATGAGACCCAAATATGCTAAATGCTACTTCTCCTAGAGCTTTCAAGATATATGCACCAAACTTCAATCCACAGACCTTCAATCTGTTCTGGTCTAGTGTTCCCTCACTTTTCGTACTGATCGGAATGACGGTTTTCCTGTTACAGAAGCTCAAAATGTCCAAAATTCCCACTGACGTCCATAGAAAATTCCTGACTGTTATAACTCCTTGAGCTTTCAGGCTACATTCAAGTCCTTGAAGCTGTTCAGATTGATCACGTTCTATCTTTACTAACTGATCGGAATGACGGTTTTCCCGAAGCCGACGATCAAATATCCCAAAAACTCCCGTAGACTTAGCTTGACTGTGTGCACACCTTCAACGTAACTGTAACAGAGACTCTCACTTCCTGTCGCTATCAATCTACCAGTAGCGCGCACACACACACACACACACACACTCTCTCTCTCTCTCCCTCTCCATATTTCTTTCCATCACTCTACCTGTATCACTTTCTCACTCCTTCCGTCTTTGTACCACTAATGTTTTCTCTCCATCTCTCTACTTGTGTCACTCTCTCGCTCCATCTGACTTTCTTATTGTATGACTCTGTCATTTATCTTTTCACCAGTAACTGTCTGTCTGTCATTCTGTCTGTCTGTCTGTCACCCTTCCTTTCTTTCTTTCTTTCTTTTTTTCTGGCGTTATCAAGCCAACAGTAAAGTTTGTCATGATGAACTTCTAGTTTTATATTGTACATTTTTTTTTAATCAACCCTCGTTAGATGAGAGTTCATCGAGTTCATCAGTGCACTGTTTACACACACTAATATCAAAGATTACACCTTTAAAATGAATTACACGACTTAATTGCACGGTTACTACACTTTTCCGCAGGGACCTAAGCAGGAACCGGCTGCGCTTGATCGAAGGCCTGACCTTTCAGGGTCTCTCCAACCTGGAGGTCTTGAAGCTCCAGAGGAACAACATCAGCAAACTCACGGATGGAGCGTTCTTCGGCCTGGCGCGCATGAGAACCCTGTGAGTCCACCATGTTCCTCGATATACGTGATAAATTATTTAAAGGACTGTGGTGGCAATCATATAACCATTATAAACTCAAACATGTATGATTGTTTTATCCAGCAATTCTGTGGGTAAAATAAAAAAAAAAACCCTGAATATTTATAGTAACTGGGGAGAAATTTGCATACTAAGTAAAGTTGGTATGTTTTTATGTGCCGGTTTTAATGTAGTTAATTACGGTAATTTCATGTCTGGTCCTTAATTATAATGAGACTGAATTGGATGAAATCCAAAAACCTGGTCTTGGCTTAGTAGTTTGAATCATCATTAAATCTGGGACACATTACTGTAGTTCAATCTCTCCGCCTACAAGACGTTCGCAAGCCAAGTGCAATTTGCGAAATTTCCCTTAATGCTGAATCATATTTAGAGCCATCCGTCTTCATTTCTGAGCTCTGACAGGTAAATTGCAGCCGGGTTAGTCGTTTAGGCTGTAATAACCCAGCTCTGGCGTTTTGCTCCCGCAGCCATTTGGACTATAACAGTCTGAAAGAGGTGAACAGTGGCTCTCTGTACGGCCTCCAGTCTTTGCTACACCTCCATCTGTCCAACAACTCCATCTCAAGCTTCAACCCTGAGGGATGGCGCTTCTGCGAGAGGCTGCGAGAGCTGTGAGCTTTTATCCCCCCCCTACTCTCTCTGTTTGTTTCTATCACAGTCTCCGTGTCTTGTATCACGATATACAATAGTACGAAAAGGAAAATCCAGTTCAATACAAATTCCAAAGAAACCCAGTTGGAATAACGAAGGTTTGTGTTCTCGTAGGCATCTGGGACATAATAACTTGACGAAGCTGGCTGAGGGCAGTTTTGTTAAGCTAGCCAACTTGCAGACTCTTCAGCTGAGCCACAACTCCATCAGCTATATAGCAGAGGGGGCTTTCAGAGGTCTCAGCTCCTTACGCCTACTGTAAGTGCACACGTTACGGTCATTTTTACAACGACACATTTATGTACCATGTATGTATCAAGTGTTGGCAATTTTATTGATATTCTCTTACCATCAAACGCCATTGAAAATCCAAAACATCTATTTTGTGAAAATTGGTAGGGGGCGGGGGGTGGATGGGGTTGTTTTTTTTTTTTTTGTGGCGGGACAACCCCAAACCACGTGGACCAGCAACGAGCATCAAACCAGTCAAGACCAGAAAAGTCCCACCCACCTCTTGTAATGCAGTTCAGTCGGTCTAGCATAAGAAGTACATGTGCGTATGTTTTGGGGGCGTGGCTTTAGGGGACACACTCTACTTGTTTGGATTTTGGGTCAGCCTTCAGTTTCGTACAGACCCACACTAGCAACGGTTAACAGTTAACAAAGAGAGCTCTAAACCGTCACTGCAGATGCTGTGTAACCGTTAAAACAAGTGTAGATTGGGCTTTAGGCTAGGCTTGTCTTGTAGCCTCACGGATACTTTTTGTTTTCTTTTCCTAAGGTACTAAATCTAGAACGACAGCTATGGCTTGGAAAGCCATTATTCTGTGTAGACGTGTTGCGAAAAGTTGCCATTTGTGTTTTTGTGTCTTTGAGTGAAAGCTCTTTTCTTCACTGTGCTTTCTTCTTTGTTGGCTTGTCGGTTCCCACCGGGCTTCCTGGGTGTCTGGGCTCCCTGTGCCAGGTATCTCAGGAGAGCCAGGCACTTTTTTTTTTTTTTTTTAAAGGAAACTTTTTTTAAAAACTTCTAAATAAATCAAACAATGGTGGCACACACACACTTGTGCTTCACTGTTTCTTGTGTTGCGGCTTACTAACGCATCTGTTCTTGTTACTGCTCCCTTTTTCCTCTCTCTCTCTCTATCTGTCTGTCTCTCACCTAAAAAAATTAAGCCTTTGCGTGAAGGCTTTCTCTCAATGGGGTGCGAGACCATGGCCATGCTGCCACTGCCCCCCCCCCCCCTTTTACTTCTGATGGCTGAACCATGGGGGAAGGGGCTCCTCGTGTGGGAATGAGAGGGTCTCTGTTTGACCCCCACCCCTTCATTCTTCTCGTCCTTTTCTTCTATCCATTCTTCCCGTCCGTCTCGCTTCATTGCTCTCTCATTCCACGGCCTGTCCTCCTGTTTGATGTGCTAATCTTTCTACCTCTGTGTGAGTTTTCTGTAGGGTTATGTGCGCTTTGCTACGCCGCTCGCTCAGCCATCCTGGTTGTGCTCTCTTCCTCCCCACCCTCCCACTTTCTTTCTCTCTTTTTTATCTCTGTATTGTTTGACAAGACAGTTCTAATCTAATCATGGCTTTAGTGTGCGGCGCTGAAAGGGAGCAGGGCAAGCTTTAATTGGTACGCACCGGGTAAGAGAGGAAGAAGCGGGGGGGGGGGACACCGAAGGCCCTGGGCACCGCCATTAACGACCCGCCGCTCATTTAGGACCAGCCAGCCAGAAAGAAAAAGGAAACTGGCAGCCAAGGCAGAGTGAAAAGAGAGAGAACGAGAACGAGAGCCAAGGTGGTGTGAAAGGGAGAGCTGTCAAACGGCAGTGGAGGTTTGGAGGGGTGGGTTTGAAAGAGGGTCTTTGAGTGGTGCACATACACAAAGCATGTCTCAAAGGGAATATTTTTTTTCTCTTGCATTTGTTCCGCTTTTGTTTAAATACTTACAGATGAAGTTTGAATGAGAAGTAAGAGGAGCGAGTTTCCAGTAGCAAGTGATTGCTGGAGCAGTGTCGCAATCAGACGAGGGAACTTGTAGTTCGATGCCGGCGTGGTCATGGCTTGCCCACTCTGTCTGGCGTGAACTTGCCAACGGCTTCATGGTGCTGAAAGATTCTGAGGCCTGGGTGTTTGTGTGTATGTCAATACCATTCAGCTGTCATGCATTATGCATGCGTTAGGCTGTGCATGGTTGTTTTCCGCAGCCTCATGCTTCACAAAGGAAAGAATGCATTTGGCTGGCAGAGGCAGAGTGAGAGAGAGAGAGAGAGAGAGAGAGAGACTGAAGAACTGGACCCGGTTTGGGGGGGGGGGCTCTTCAGACCAGGTGTGTGTCTGGGAGTATGTGTGCAACCTGTGACTCTCAACCATATGCCTGCCAAGAGTATTGAGACAGGGCCAAGACTACTTTACTCCATCTCACTTCACACTCGCTTTCTTTCTCTCTCTCTGTCTATAGGGAGCTTGACCACAATTACATTTCTGGAACAATCGAGGACACCAGCGGTGCCTTTGCAGGCCTGAAGAAACTCCGGAAGCTGTGAGTTTTTTTCTTCCTTCCTCTTTTCTCTCCTCTCCTCTCCCACTCGCTCTGTCCCTCCATACCTCATCTCTCCCAGTAACTCAAACATATGCTGGTGAGCCTCAAGCAGCCACCCTGTTAGTTCGGGCTCAGTCGTTTAAGACAGAATAAGAGCACGTCCCATGGAACACGCATTGGATCTGTTTCATGAGAGATATCAGATGTGGTTCCACACCATCAAGTGTCTGAGCAGTAAGAGTTCAATCTGACAGACCCTAGGCAATTGGCATCTTATGAAACCGTCGTACATTTGTCCACTACTCATAGCACCAGGAAACCTTTTCTGTTGATCACAGATCCGGTGCCAAAGGTTCCTGTTTAAAACGGGTAGCAACAGGAACTAATGGTATTTGGGTAAAATTCTTGTAGCCAATTTGCACTGGATGGCCAGTCATCTGATTAGACAAAGCAACATCATGATATCCGAGCAGTTGTTCCATGTAGAGCTTAAAGTTCCAGCATCTCTCAAATTGGTGGAAAATCAACCAGAACTTCCCCAGTTCGGTTGGCTCAGCTTCTATAGGTCCTTTGGAAGGTCCTATGCTTCTGGGATCTCTTCAATCCCTGGATCATAAGAGTGGAATCTGAGGGACATCTGAAGATTATGAGTGTTGATTGACGTCGTTAGGACAGGGCTTCCATGTGCTGAGCTTCTAAGCATCTTCTCTGTGGGGAATTGGTGACCTGTGGGCCTTTTTTCCACTCTCCAAATGTACCACACTCTTTGGGCACCGAGACATTGATTTTTTTTCCACTGGTCAATGCCAAAGATTTTTTTTCAAGTCTGGTACCCATGGTACCTAATCGTATTTTGGTAAAAAAAAAAAAACAAAAAAAAACCTGTTTGTCAAAGAGGTGTATTGTCAGTAATTTGAGCTGGTTGACCAAATCAGCCAAGCGAGCAAAATGATTTCCAAGCACCTTTTCTTTCTGAACTTATTGTCACATCCCATACAGATGCTGCAGTCACATGACCAGAAGTTAAACCTCAAGTTGGCTGAAATTTTTTCCCAATTCTTTTCTTCTGTTGATTGCACTCGGGGGAACCATGCCTTAAGATCTTACAGAAGCTACTGTGATCTCTCCATGCTCTGGATGAGAATGTTTCCATAGTAAGAGTGGAATCCGAGGGACAGTATTGGAGAGACTTCTAAGAAGTCTTTCTGTGGTGAATTGAGCAAGCTCCCCCAGGTCCCCTAGTCGGGCCCTGCAGTTGTGTCAATTAATCCTGAGGGTGTGAAATGGAAGGGTGAGGGGCATCTGGCCTCATCAAACACCATGTTCGGCCCCCTGCCCTGCTCCTTTCATCCCTTCATGATGCGCAGCCCTGGCAAAATCCCACTACAGTCACTGGTTTCTGCCGGAGAGGCCATTGAGCCGGCCTGGGAACGAGAGCGAGGATGACAGAACGGAACTTCAAAGGGCTTTCCGCCTCCTTTGTGCATGTGGACGTTCCCATAGAGCCATGCGGACGAGATGTGTAGATGGGTGTGTAGTGTAGTTTTATCAACCGAGTGGCTTCTTTGCCGTTGCTTTGTTCCTGTCGTTCTTGCTTGCACATTGATGTGACTGAGAAAATCCCTTTATTTTCTTTCGCTCTTTCATAGAGTTCATTCATCTCCCTTTGGACAGATTACGTTTTTAATCCCTTTTTATTACACGTGGATCGCCTGAGGTTTAGATGCAGATTAACCCTGCTTTTATAACATGCTAATGAACAGAGAGAATTCATTTTAGTCAGTTCCTTTAGTTTTTTTCGTGTTCTGCAGATAATGCCATATCTTTTCCAGGCAGTGCAGACATGCATTTTTACTAGGTGCAAAATACCCATATAGCTCGAATCAAAGATGCTAGAGTAGCCAAGAACAAATGAAAGCTTATTAGCATGGTTGTCTACATAGTCTACTAGAGCTTTGTGTAGCTTTTGTTTTAAGCCAAAGACAGGAGGCTGGAGGTAGGCTGGAGGGTCAGTTAAAGCTCACTGCTCTCTGAGGTTTAGGGCAAGGTCCCAGCAAAGCTAACACCATAGTAAAGACAAAGCTCATTATGGGGGTTCAGGGTTAGGCCAAGTAAGAATAGGGAAGTTCAGTGTTGTGGTCTAGGACAAGGTCAGGGAAAAGTAAAGCTTAATGTGGAAGTTCAGGTTGAGACTGTAGAATGAGTAAAGATCAGCACAGATGTTCAGGACAAGGCAGAAAACGAGTTAATGCTCAGCGTGGAGGTTTAGGATGAGGCCACAAGAGAATCTGGGTGGCTGCCCTGCTGATTAGTGGCCAAAGGAGATGAGAGAAGGTGATGTCTGTCTCGGTCTGTCAGGAGCTGACAGATCCTGTCTCTCTGTCACGTACATCGTTTGACAGACATCACTGGGTGCCTTAGTCTCAGTGTAGAGGCGGGACCAAGTAAGGATTGCGCTGCTTGCGTCACCAGGATTCAAAACAATAGTATCCAACCTGCCAACACAACAAATGTATACACTGTGCCAAGATTTTGGAAGCCTGACCACCAGTTAACTACTTAGCATTTCCTCGCTGTTTGTTCTACTGCACACTCAAGTGCAAGAACGGGTCTAAAGGGGAACGAGTGTGACTTGGTGTTTTAGTTCTATTTGACCAACTTGGGGTTGATACAACTGGAGAGAAGACTGAAACAGTGACAGTGACTACGTTTACACGGACAGCAGTAATCTAATTATAGACCTTATTCGGAATAAGACAGTATTCTGATTAAGGCGTTTACACGTTTACATCGCTATTAGAATATTCCTTTCATGTTCTTGTTTTACATGTTATGTTACATAGATCGATTAACGGCACCGTCATCACGTCCCCACGCCGTCCGACATTCCCTCCAGAATTTCACGTATCGACATACAGTTGGTCTTCGTTATGGGACCGTATACAGTTTTGGGTGTCTTTGTTTTTAACTTTACGAAAGCTTCAAGTGCGGTTAATTATTTGTCATGCTGTACATGCTGATACATGACTGTTTGAAGCTGTGGGCTGCGTCCGAAACCACGTACTTACCTACTATATAGCAGGTAAGTACGTGGTTTCGGACGCAGCCGTGCTCTCTTGTTTACCGTCAAACAGTTGAGCGCTGCCGTGTGTGTACGTGTCCTGTCGCACAATGCGGTGAAAACTCCTACACGACGTTAATAGTGTGATTAAGGCGTGTACATGTCTGTAACGCACGTCGATAATGCGACTAAAACAGGAATACTCCACACGTCTTAATTCCTTTTGTGTTTACTTCGAGTATGACTTTAATCGGATTAAGGTCATCAATAATCTCTGTTTACATGCAAGTTTCTTAATCAGAATATCGTCTTAATCGGGTTTATATCAGATTATTGTTGTCCATGTAAACGCACTGTCATTTTTACAACTCAACAAGGAAGAAGTCTTTGCCAGACTGGTGGTTAACCAGTTTACTGCAATAAAAACAAAAAAAACACACACACACACACACAAAAAACCCCAGAACTGACAGAAAGGCTCGTTGACAATGGCTATGTGCATCATGGACAAGTGAACCCTAATTTCAAGCAATTGCTGAGCAAGGTATAATGAAAGAGAAACCAATCAGCAATGAGCAGGTACCAAACTTGAGCAGGAAGCATCAAATTCCTGGGGGTCCTAAAACCTTGTATGAAGAACGAGTGGGATTATCCTCCTAGAAGGCCGCAAGAAGCTTGTTCAGCGTTTGATAGCCAGCCCATGACAAGGCCGCTTATTAATCTATAAGCTTCCGACTCGTCCCCTCGCTGAAGCCTCTTTTCATGAGTTTGCCCCTGCCCTGTCATCACTGCTACATTCTAATAAAGATAAAAGTGAGCTTTGAAGGGCAGTGTGGGAATCCCAATCTCTCATCCTCTTCCTTACGCAGTTTGAATTTCCAATACCGCAATGTCTTATCAGCTTTAAAACCCCACTAATTGTGCTTTCTCTCTCTTTCTCTCCCCCTATCTTCTTTCATTTATGAAACATTTCCCCCCCTTTTCTCCTCGTCCCATCCTCGTCTCATCTCTTGGAAACGCAGGACGCTGTTCGGAAACAGGATCAAGTCAGTGGCCAAGAAAGCCTTCTCAGGCCTGGAAGCCCTGGAGCACCTGTGAGTATCCCAGAATTCAGTGGTGCACTCTGCCAAAAACAGATGCTTGAGAGGGCTGCTAGCAATTTAATAGCGTCTTTGTAAAAGGAGAAGAGAAAGGCTGTATGGTTGTTGCTGGGGTTGTTGGTTTTTTTTTTTTCTTCGTTTTTTTTCTCCGAGCCAGCTGCTCAGAGTATCGCTCCAGCCAGCTTCAGCCTTTTCTTCCTTAGCAAGAAGAACATTTTGTCAAAGAAATGGAATTTAGTCTTGGAGAACCAGTTTGAGAGTACAGACTTCCGTGAAATACACTGGCCTCGTTCTGCCTAGGCTAAAGTAAACGTTTATACAAATACAAGCTGGCATACGTACTTATACGAGACACAGTGAATGTGTGTATACCATGTGTACGTTGGGGACGCTCCAAAGTCGTCTCTCTTGCGTCTGTACAGAAACCTGGGCGGAAATGCCATCCTCTCCATTCTACCAGACGCCTTCAACAATATGAAGAACCTCCACATCCTGTGAGTCCCAGACGTATTCAAAAATATTTTTAAAAAAGGCACACAGTCGCATGCTTTTGACTCCAATTTCTTTTCGAACTCTAATTTCAGTTACTGTTTAAAACCCATGTGTTAACTCTCTCTCTCTCTCTCAGTCTGGAAAAAAAAAATCTCTCTTTGTGTCTCCAGTGAGATCTCGAGCGATACTTTCCTGTGCGATTGCCAGCTGCACTGGTTTCCTGAGTGGGCGGTGGCACGAGAGCTACAGGCTGGAGTCCACGCCACGTGCGCACACCCCGAGAGCCTGAAGGGCACCAGCATCTTCCAGGCTCCAGCACAGAGCTTCGTTTGTGGTGGGCATCATTACACGTCCTGTTATATTACGTACTCCTGTCCTGATGGACTTAATTGCTTGGATCGGGCGTGTTAGGTTTGGGTTTGTACCAGTCTCTACAGGAGAGTTTGATCGGACACGACTTCATGGGAATATAGGACTGATTGTTAGGAATGTAGCCTGTGTATTTACAAGCAGGGGTAAGGCTCATGTTTACACCAAAGAACGTGAAAGTTTACTCAAAAGTTACTGTGTGTAGTCTTCAAATGAACATTTAGAAATCCTTGTATGATATTGGAAGCTTCTCTTATATTGATTATTATTAATAATCGCTTCCTAAGCATGTTACCCCTGAATAATTATTGAATCATGCACAAAAACAAGACCAGGAAACCTTTGAACCCCGACCATATACAGTATGACCATGCCTTCCAAAATGTTAATAACAGCCGTGGGTATTTTTCCTCCCCATAGACGACCTGCCCAAACCTCAGATCACGGTTCACCCCACCCCCACAGCTGGTGTGTTAGGGAAAGACGTGCGTTTAACGTGCATGGCGGTAAGCAGCAGCAGCTCGCCCATGACCTTCACGTGGAGGAAAGACCAGGAGCCGCTGCCTCATGCCCACGTGGAGAACTTTGCCCACTCCACCTCCAGAGACGGAGCAGGAATCATGGAGTACACAACCGTCCTCCATCTGCGCGACGTCAAGTTCGAGGACGAGGGCCGCTACCAGTGCGTCATCTCCAATCACTTCGGCTCCACCTACTCCAACAAGGCGCGCCTCAGCATCAGCGGTAGGTCTTATTTTTTACGCTTTAAGGAGCAGTGGTATCTCGATACGATTCATACTCTTTACATTGCTCCAGTTAGCTACTAACTAAATTTACATCCGTGATGTCTGGGAGATAATTTACTTATCAAACCCAATAAGCATAAACTCTAAACCAAGAACTGGCCCAGACATCAGCTGCCGGATTAATGAACAGCTTCCTGAAACCATACAAGGTGGCCAAAAAAAGCACAATTCCAGTTTTCCTGTAGTTATGGGGTGGAAAAGGGCCCAAAGTGAAACAAAACATAAATGCGCTTTTATTTAGTACATTTTTTTCTTTTAAATGGAGACGTGGGTTACCACATGTTGCTGTTTCAGATCACTTCATCCTGATAGCGTTAGGGTTCGGGACTTATTTGCTAAATTATGGAGCAGACCGGGACTTCCTCAGCTTCAGGAGAGAAATGTGATTAGTGGCCCTTTCTCCTTCCCTCTTTCCTGACTGCTCTGTCCAAGCACATTTGGAACAAATTGATTTAGCGCCGAAGCTGTGCAGACAGTGACTCTATTACATAGCCTATCAGCCGTCCAGCAGATGCAAATCGATTGTATTTGGGAGATTTTATTCTATTTATTGATTTATTTCATGGTTTCGGGTCTAACCCGTTTCCTAAATCCAACTGAATTAGTTGGTGTTTCGTGCAGAAATAAACTTGACCATGGCTAATTCACTGCTTTATTCCCTACACACACACACACAAACACACACACACAGTGCTGCCTTCGTTCGTGAAGACCCCACGTGACCTCACTATCCGGGCTGGTGCGAAGGCTCGTCTGGAGTGTGCCGCAAAAGGTTATCCGCCTCCGCAGGTTGCTTGGCAGAAAGACGGTGGCACGGATTTCCCGGCAGCCCGCGAACGGCGCATGGAGGTGATGCCCGACGATGACGTGTTCTTCATAATGCACGTAAAGCCCGAGGACATGGGTGTGTACAGCTGCACGGCCAGAAACACAGCAGGCATGATCTCCGCCAATGTCACGCTCACCGTGCTGGGTAAGACTTGGGCTTAATCTAAACACTGAGAGTTCAGTTGGGTTTAGTTTAGACACTGAGAGAAAGTCCTGCTGGGTTTAGTTTAGACACAGAGTTCTGTTGGGTTTAGTTTAGACACTGAGAGAAAGTCCTGCTGGGTTTAGTTTAGACACTGAGAGAAAGTCCTGCTGGGTTTAGTTTAGACACAGAGTTCTGTTGGGTTTAGTTTAAACACTGAGAGAAAGTCATATTGGGTTTAGTTTTTACGTTCAGAATGAAAGTCATTTTGCGTTTCTAAAGCTGCTGCGATTTGGCGAACCCCACTCCACTCCACTGCATGAAAGAATGTTTTCAGTAGTGGTCAGGCTGGCGCAGCTGTGGCCTTGTTTTTGGGGTCAGAGGTGAAAGGGCAGAGAGGATGTCACAGAGGGGCTGGGGGACACAGGACAGAGGGCTTAAGTAGTGGGATATGAGAGCTTTTCTCGGGCCCGAGTTCAGCTGTTGAATACGGCTGCAGGGACAGTCTCAGATTCTGCAGTAACAGAGCGGATGTTGGACACACCCAACTAATCACCGCCTTACAAAACTACCTGCAGAAACTGCACGATACATTCAGACACGAAGCCAAATCAGATACGACGCTTGGTTGATTTCTGAATGATCTTTTCTTTGGACATGAATCTCATGGGATTGTCCAAATATAAACCACAACTGTATATTTATTTAACAATCGGTCTAGTAAGGTAGTATATTGGGGTTTCCATGTACACGTTTTAGCACAGTATAAACAAACAATGCCATAGTCTACATCTTTTCAACCCAGGAATCCAGGATCTTCTGGTACGTTCCCATCCAAGGGACCAGGGGCAATTTTAGTTTAAGGGTTGAAGTTCTAGGAATTGGTTCTAATTGGTTGGCGCATTCTTCATCAAATTCTTGATGAAACTCACTGCCCTTCTTAACTTGTTTCACATTTGTGTACAATTTGTGATCGGCTGAATGAAAAATCTCACCATGTCTTCCTGTGCCCCCCCGCCCCCCCTCCCCAGAAATGCCCCACCTGCTACAGGGGATGGAGGACCGCAGTGTGGTGCTGGGCGAGGCGGTGGCGCTGCAGTGTAAGGCCGTGGGCAGCCCCCCTCCGCGAATCACGTGGCTGCGTGGTGGCGAGCCTCTGCAGCCGAGCGAGCGCCACCATTTTACCCACGCCAACCAGCTTCTGGTGATCAGCAGCACCACACTGGAGGACGCCGGCCGCTACACTTGTGTCATGTCCAACCCTTTGGGCACCGAGCGTGCCCAGTGCAGCCTGACCGTGATCCAGCGTCCCAGTGCCAACTGCCACGTGAACACCAGCCCCGGAGCGGTCACCATAGGCATCGTCGTGATCGCCGTGGTGACGAGTGTCGTCGCGACTTCTTTAGTGTGGGTGTGCATCATCTACCAGACGCGGAAGAAGAGCGAGGAGTGCAGCGTCAACACGGGTGTGTGGCACAACACCGCACAACACGTTTAAATTCTTCACGGCTTCAGACGTTTCTCGAACGTTTTTGTTTTTCCCTTGTCGTTTCCTCCAGACGAGACCATCGTTCCTCCCGACGTCCCAAGCTACCTGTCCTCGCAGGGGACGCTGTCTGAGAGGCAGGACGTGTGCATACGTGTAGAATCAAGCGGAGGGTCCCAACCAAGCGGCCACACACACAGCAACGGTAAACGTTCTTTAGGGCACGTCGCCATGTAATGCAGCGCAAGTCTGTGGGTGGGGGACGCTTACTTACAGGGAGTATGCACCACCCTAATATCTCTCTCCACTGGCTTGAGGTTTCATTTAGAGTCTAAATTACAGACGGTTCGCCAGCAGTAATACAAAGTTCAAAACCAAGCCCAAACACATAATACAAAAGAATAAGAACCCGAACTCATCACTTCCTTCCTTCACCTTTCAGGAGGTTTTGATGTTCCAGTCTTGTGCACCGAGTGCATGGAAAACAGTAGCAGTTACTCCAGGCCATCAGCCTACCTCTGCCAGGGCATTACGCCTCCTTCAGGCATGGAGTACCACCAGATGCAGCCTCCATCGACCTTCACTAGCCAGAAGACTGTTGAGGGGCACTGTAACGGAACGCCGAACGGAGTCAGGAAGGAGGCGACGCCGACGTTGTACAAGAAACACTGCGATACAAAAGGTGAGGGCGGGCGGGCGGAGAAAACGAGCGCCAGAGCTTCGTTGCCCAATTTCCGCGTGTCACACTTATACGGAGTATTTGAATCATCGCGTTCCGCCCACAGCTCCTAAATCAAGCCAAATGCTCGCCGTCCATCATCGCCTGATGAAGGAACCCTCTGTCCTGTCATCAGATGGGTGGAATGATTTAGTTTGGCTTGGTTTTATTAACACAGAGGGTGCACGCAGCACATTCCATCGCCTCAGGGCCGAACAAGGGAACAGGCGAGAGTGTAAAAGACCGCGTTAGAACGGAATTTAAACTCTCTGGTATAGATGGCCGTATTCGAATAGGTGCAGAAAGTTTTAACGTACCAATGCTAATATGTTCATTTTAGCTTATATCTCAAACAAAATATTAAATACAAGCTACATTTGCAGCTCAGGAATAGATGTGGCGTTATACTTCAATACGTGAAACGAATCCCTCAGCCACTCGAGGAGAAGCAGGGTTCTTCAATACACGTACACGTACACGCCTACAATATTATAAAACGATCAAAATGGTGCACGCTGATCAGGTCAGGCTTTGGCTGGCTAGGTTGCTAAGACTCAGAGACGTCTGGTATAAACGGCGGAGGAACTAACGACAGTCACGTGACCGGTCAGTGTAAGACTGCCCACTTCATCTCCAAAGGGAAAGAAATTCTGGTAGAAATGAAGCCATTCGTTAATTACAAATTAGTCGTTAATTGCATTGCGCCCACAAAGACAAGATTAACCCAATTATAAAGCAATCGTGGATCGAGATTCCTTGGCGCTTTAACTCCAGAATGAACTCTTTGCAAATAGATTACTGATTACTCTAAAATAGATAACAGATTAGCCGATAACAGGCTAGAATTATTCAACTGAATTTCTTCTTTCTTTCCGTCGTCTCAGGATCTCCGTCGAGCAGGACGAGAACACCGTCTCCGAGCGAGAGCCACCATCGGCCGGTAAAGCCGACCTCCGTTCACTCCACCTGCATGGACACGGAGCTCACAAAGACACTATTACCCAACGGGCACACACACTCGAGTGAGACCGCCCCCCTCAGGCGGGCTAGTGACTAGCGCCTCGTGGAATACCAAGCGAAGACTTTTTGGTTTTTACGAATTGCCTTTTTTTTTTTTTTTTTTTTTTTTTGTATCCTGTTTGCACTGTGAACTGCTACCTCACACCGAGGGGCGCATGTGGAGCTCGTCCTGCGTCTGATCGCGGAGTCTAGACGTCCAGGTTTGAAGGCGAAGCTTGAACGGGGGGCCGTCGGTGTCCCGGTCCGAGCGTTACACCTGTACATAGTGTTTAAATCCTCCTCAGGGAGGCTTCGTTCACCGCTGCAAAAAAAACAAACAAACAAACAAAAAAAAGATATATGTGACTTGCATTTGAAGCATGTTAATGTAGGGAATATTGTATGATACGACAGAGTGCTATAATGTTGGACTTTAAATTGTACATAAGAGTTTTCATATATATATATATATTATTATTATTAGATAACTTTTACAGAAGAGTATTTGAATCTATTCTGTGCATGGTCCGATCAGAGTGATGCTATTTTTCCTCTCTTTTTATAAACCTCCCAGCCCTGGTGCCTTACAGCATGAACAAAGAATCTGCGAGTCCGTCGCCTGTCTCTCAGGACGAGACTCTTCTCTATCGTGAAATGGAAACGTTTTCCCGCACTTGAAACCGAGATAAAACACTACAATCTCCAGCTACAAGCCTTGCCTTATGATACGGTTCATATCTGCTGGTCTTGCATGAAAGAAACCGTTTAGGGGCTTTATTCAATAATAATAATAATAATAATAATAATAATAATAAGAGGAACAAGATTCAACACCGTTCTCAAGATTTAAATACGTCCAGGGAGGTTGAAATTTTCACACTTCGGCACTAGGATAAATGTTGAACTCGAACAGAAAGCCTATTTTACAATTCCACAGGCAAGACCTACTAACCGTGGAGCTTAAAACTGTGATTTTCATCATTTGCACAGCCGTAAATCTAGGAGGGGGGGTTGGGGTGGGGTCAAGATTCAGCTCTTCCATTTGCTAAAAGGTACCAAATGCGAGTAGTGAGCCAGTGGTTCATATAAACAGTACTGTTCTGGTTTATTTTTTTTATTCGACTCCATTTTATAACACCACTGAGGGAAGCGGTGTGAATGTGGTCGCTTAAAATCCTAAAACGTGTGCTAACAACAACGCACGCGTTAGAAATTTCCTTCTGTGACAAAAGGGATAAAGATTATTATTATTATTTTATTTTAAATGTGCTTACACAAGGAAAAGGGTATCATTATCTGTGTTAGCTGCTGTTCAGGAGTTTTCAGTGTCTACATAAAGGGAACGGCCAGTATCTTCAGTCAACACCATTAGATAATGTTACGTCAACGTTACTATACGCCTCATTAGCTAATGCTAACTCTAGCCACTTTAAACCAAATAATAGGTACTAAGCAAATAACTCAAATCTGTCTTGAGGTTTTTTTGTTTTGTCCCCCCCCCCCTCCAGAAACCAAACTGAGGGATTATTCTTGTTTTTTTACTTTGTCTTCAGGAGTTAGCTAGCAGTTCTTTTAACTAGCTACGTTACAGTAATTCTGTCACTCTGTTACCCAACTAACTGGTTTACAAAAGCTAGATTTGAGCTAACCGGCTAACTCAGAATGAACTCCGAGAAAAGGTCGTGGCTTCATATTCCTGTCAGAAATACGAACAAGGTTGCTTTCTCTTACCTGCTAATTTCCATAGCTCGTGTGGCGTAGCGGACTTCTTCACCTTCCTTTCAGATTAATTTATTGAAATGAACTCAAACAGCTGTACATTTGCGATGCTGAAAATGTGGACGTGTGGGCAAGTCGACATGTCTATTAAAATCACATTCTTGCTCTTTGGCTTTCGTAGTCCGAGTCGTGTCGCTGTTCATTCCATCAGGTTTAATAATACATTAGGTGTCGATTTTGTATTTGAAAATATATCTAAATGCAGCATATGAAATGGTAATTTGGTAAAAGATGAAACTTTTTATTAAACACTTGGTAAGGAATAAAACATCTGGAGAAGGTAATCAACAATATGGTGTGATGAAGCAGACTGACTATTAACACCCTGAGGTCGATTGTTCTCCAATAGCGCCACATCCTGTATTTTTTTATTCCTCTTATACCACAGCAATTTGGCAACACAAATTATTATTATTTGAATTGTATCTTAATATAGTTACATTTAACAGTGTGAAATGATCTCCAAAACGATTCGCTTTAATCACGTACAGCATTTAATCATCTCACCGGCCTCCATCATTTCGTTAAAAAAAATCCCATCTTTCTTTTTGCACAACCCTCCTTGAACGCCACTCGACCAATCAAATTAGTTGACCGGAACTAACTGTTGTATAAAACATAATGCCAACCACCACGAGTGAAGATGTCCTCATGACTACGAGGACAAGCCCAGAACTGAAGATGTCCTCATGACTACGAGGACAAGCCCAGAACTGAAGATGTCCTCATGACTACGAGGACAAGCCCAGAACTGAAGATGTCCTCATGACTACGAGGACAAGCCCAGAACTGAAGATGTCCTCATGACTACGAGGACAAGCCAGAACTGAAGATGTCCTCAAAGCCCAGAAGTGATATCCTCATGACTACGAGGACAAGCCCAGAACTGAAGATGTCCTCATGACTACGATGACAAGCCCAGAACTGAAGATGTCCTCATGATCACGAGGACAAGCCCAGAACTGAAGATGTCCTCATGACTACGAGGACAAGCCCAGAACTGAAGATGTCCTCATGACTACGAGGACAAGCCCAGAACTGAAGATGTCCTCATGACTACGAGGACAAGCCCAGAACTGAAGATGTCCTCAAAGCCCAGAAGTGATATCCTCATGACTACGAGGACAAGCCCAGAACTGAAGATGTCCTCAAAGCCCAGAAGTGATATCCTCATGACTACGAGGACAAGCCCAGAACTGAAGATGTCCTCAAAGCCCAGAAGTGATATCCTCATGACTACGAGGACAAGCCCAGAACTGAAGATGTCCTCAAAGCCCAGAAGTGATATCCTCATGACTACGAGGACAAGCCCAGAACTGAAGATGTCCTCAAAGCCCAGAAGTGATATCCTCATGACTACGAGGACAAGCCCAGAACTGAAGATGTCCTCAAAGCCCAGAAGTGATATCCTCATGACTACGAGGACAAGCCCAGAACTGAAGATGTCCTCAAAGCCCAGAAGTGATATCCTCATGACTACGAGGACAAGCCCAGAACTGAAGATGTCCTCAAAGCCCAGAAGTGATATCCTCATGACTACGAGGACAAGCCAAGGTTCTTAAGCCTCAGCTGCTTAGGTTCATTTCTGTTTCAAGTTCAAGTCGTGGATCTTTTACATGAGCAAACATTAAGCATGATCTTAGTTCCGTTGCAAGGAGAACATTTGCTCTCTATCAGGATTTAACATTAGTCACTGTTTAAACTGAACTAATGTGTGTGTAGATACACTTCCCGAACGTTTCTGTTTGCTAGAAAGAGCTATGATCAAACAAGCAATGTCACTAAAGTCTGCCACGGTTGTTGATAATTCAGGTCGGCAAATGTTTGCATCATCATCGGTTTTTCCTATTTATTTTGCACGCTCGAGTTGTTTTTAAATACGAACACACTTAACCATGTTCTTACAGTTTAGACACGGAGGGACGTACAGCTCCTGGACTGCATAATTATTGTACACAGCTAGAAGAATTAGTACCGCTCATTAGTTTCCTTCCAGATGGGAGGGAGAAAAATCCATTGCTCTCAGGATTTGACAGGCTAAAAGTATCATATTTCATCTTACAACATGACTCCAATGCCTTGCTTTGATTAAATTCTTCTCTGACATTCACACCTGTGGACTCACCTGTCAGTTTCTCTTCTTGGTTTCCCCGCTCGTGTTCTTCTACCTTATAAAGCGATCAAAACACCCTCGAGCTGCAGCACGCTACTCATATTTGTTAACTGATACTCTCGTAAAACACTCCTGGAAATCACTCATCTTTATGTTCACTGCTAATAAGAAAACCATCTAGACAAGTCTAGACCAAAATCGTGAACTGCACTGTCTGCTATATTTGACCCTTCACACACTTATGCTTACAGGATAGTTTGTTTTCCAGCCCATAACAATTCTTCAGGACTGGAGGGTCCAATTCAACCCTGCTACATAAGGATATTGTTGTTAGCGCTGGTCCAAAAGCTAAATGTGTGTCCCGTTAGTGCTTTTACTAGTATGTCAATCATTTTATAAAATGGCCCCCAATGCTTAAACAAATGTCCTCATACTCATATGGTCCCCACATAAGATGTCGAAGATGTAATACTTAAACAATTGCTCAGCTCTCCATCCATCCATCGTCTACCGCTTACTCCTTCAGGGTCACAGGGAACCTGGAGCCTATCCCAGGAATCATCGGGCACAAGGTGGGGTACACCCTGGACAAGGTTGCCAGTCCATCGCAGGGCACAATCAATTGCGTGATTTAAAGAAAAAAAAAAAACCCGAAACAAAACAAATGCAGCTATGTGATCTTTCGGTTAAACCTCAAGAAAGGGGTTCAAGTTAAATACTCTTGAAAATCTAAGTACAGAATGGGTATAAGTGAGCTGAAAAATGTTTCTGACGTAGCTAATGTTGCATTCGAATCCTACTGGAAGCTAGGAGCTACCAGTTGCTCTGGGACACCCGGCAAAGTCACATTTACAAGCCGGAAACTTCGAATTCTGGATGATAAACAAGTTTAAAAATGTATCAAATGTGACCTGAATGCAGCCTTCCAGGTGTAGATTACAGTTGTAGTGCAGTCATAGCATACATTAAGAAAATTAAAATAATAATAATAATCACAAGCTTGAACATTTTTAATATAAAACTTTTAATAGCTCTTAATATGTGCAGCACCGGCACATTTCCACGCCAAACGCGATCAGCGGCACTGTCTGGAAAACAATCACGCTGTAAAATACCTGGGATCTGGGTAGTTCAAATCAATATGCTGTGCACCGATAGTCAGGAATGCAAATTCCAGGGTGCTGTGATCCACTGGTGAGTCGTCGAGTGCTAGGTGTGCCAGCACCCCTGTACAAGACCTTTAACCTTCCTCCAAGTTGGTAGATTTATGCGTCATTTACTTATGGCCGAAATCAGGGTCAAAAGTCCTGTAGGAGCGTGCGGCGCACTTTCTCGTAAGCTCCGAGGAAGATGAAACCGCCCACGCTGATGAAGGTCATCCTGGGGATGCTGCCGGCGAAGAGCCTGCGGAGGAGTTGGAAAGGAAATATGAAGAAAGTCGAGGCCATGATACATGATATTATGTCTTCCTTGAGACGTCAAGTAGCGTTGAACTAATCATTTGTTCGTTCATTACTCTTCTATAAATGCTTTACTCTGGGTCAGGGTCAGGGTGGATCCGGAGCCTATCGCAGCAACACGGCGTGAGACGGGAATACACCCAGTCAACACGCATTCACACCTAGGGGCAATTACCACGGCATCTTCTAGTATGCTTTTGAGACGTAGGAAGCCTGAGAACCCGGAAGAAACCCACAGGGAGAATATGTAAAACATTACACAGACTCAAAGATCGAGCTGGTGACCCTGTAGCTTTGACGCGTCGACCCTACCTGCACTGGAATGAATCATTTAAAGGTAATGATTCCTCTTGGGGAGCAAAAAGCAGTCAGTTACTCATTTCTTGACCATGAGAACATGAATGGACTTGCTCCTTGTACATTGGACATGTTTTGTAAGAGGTGGTTGCCAGTGGCTGGGGTTTTTTTTGGAAGCTCATAGGTCGATCAGGGAGGAATGTGCACCGTTGATTTTGGAGGATGCAGCGGGCCATGAAAGTGCGTCCGTCCCCCCTCGGGGCTCTTTTCCACGCAGCTGCTTTTGGTATTAGCACTGGTCCTCAGGGCCTCTCCACATGACGGATAGCTAGATGACATTCACACACGTCCCTCAAGCATGCAGCCGCCCCCGCCTACCCCCCCACCCTCTCGCTGACACTCACTGTCTTTCTCCTCTTCGGTATTCCCGTCTGTCTCTCTTCATCTCTGTATAGTTCAACCTTTTCAGACCTTTTCCACAGATCTCGTCCACAAGCCTGACTGAAAACGTGTACTTTGGGCCCCGAGAGCTGGAAACACCTGTGGGGGGGATGAGCAAGGTCAGAAAGCAGGGCACGAGGCAGTTTATGAGCCTCGATTTAGAACAAGGGTCACGAGTGAGCCTGGCGTGCCCATTAATACATCGGTTTTGTCAACTGCAAAGCTCTACAAGGTGCCAAGAACGGCAGCTCTCGCTCAACTATTCCAGCCATTCGCAGAATCCTGCACGCATCTGTCAGGATCATGTGTTCTCAAAGCCTTCAAAGAGCATGTGCGTCGGCTTATTAGCAAACGACATCATCTTGGAATAAATTAGCAATGGGGTTAGATGAGTAGGATGTAGGAGATACAAGCTGTGTTGGCGAGGATTTGCCTTTTTGAGTCTGTGGTGATGAAATGGAAACTAGAAGCCCTCTGGAAAATGAACCTCAAACTAATACCAGCAGGTCAGACAGCATGTGAAAACTTCCCACCAAGTGGAAAGACACGGATTCCAAGTAGTCCACGATGACAGCAAAAGACCCCTTGACTCAAACCTCATGTCAAGTGAAAGAACATGATGTCATGCAAGATTGTAGGGAACATATGACTGGCCAGCCACATTGAGGAAATGTATAATTCTCCATTAACTATTATTATTATTATTATTAGACATGCCCTTTCATTTGATTTCTGTGCTCCTTGGCAGTAGGTCAAGTGAGTCAGAGTTCTCAACTTTCACATTTCCTGCACCTGTTCCCTGATTCAAACCAACGTCATCACATCCAGTTATAAGTTGGCATATCTAATCAGGACCTATATTAACGACTGTATAACTATTCAGCGTTTCCCATAGAGGCTTGGACCCGACCCGAGCCATGACTCAGGCTTGAGACAAGAGGCATTCAGATATTTCAAAATTGAAAACCTAGACATTATTGTCATTATTATTTTCGGGCCGGGGGGGGGCGGGGTTGGGGCGGGGGGGGGCAGCCAGGTTCGGTCAAGAAGCAGAAATTTGGGCTAGGACTCTCAGAGATAAAGGTAGCAAACAGTTTTTGTTTTTTTCCCCTCATCGCTGGGGTCATACCATCAAAAGTACATCATCTGTACATGTAGTGTGAATCAATCATCTATAATACCGCATACTTTTAAAAGTACATAACAGGCTTTTTTCCCTAGGTTTTCTGAGGGCTAGGTGCTTGTCTGGGTTCCAGGGGCATGGTGGTGGTAACTGCACCAAGTAACATGTTTGAGATTTAATGAAAGTATATGAGGACCCTTTTAAATACAAGCACCTGTTTTACATAATAATCCCATGAAGTAGACCGTGTTTTCAAAACTGCCCCGAGTTTCTTTTGGGACGCTCTCGACTGCGTTTTTGGAACAGCGTTTTTTAATATGAAAACATTTGCCCAGCGGTCTCCATCCGAAAAAGACACATGTAAACACAACTTCGTTTAGCTACCAAACCAAGTTAGATGCCAACGTTAGTTCAGCCGAGGTATCGTTATCTGACGTCAGCTAACTAGCTTCGTAACGTAACGAAACTTACTTCAGTACATGAATACCTATGTAAGTTAGCTAGGTTAGCGATTTCTGCAGGTGTACTATGACATTAGTTATATCTTCTGCGTCGCTATCTCTGCTGTCGCTAGTGACGGTATCGAGAGATATCCAATCAGCTGTTTGATTTGAATAGCTTAGCGATGAGAATCTATCACACACCAATCACATGTCCAAACGCTGACTGTTGATTGGCAGGTCGTTCCTGTCGCCAGCTTAACTTTCCGTTTGAGATCAAGCCACATCTCTGCTTTTTTGGGCGGCTGTGGTTCAGGTGGTAGAGTGGGTTGTCGACTAATCGTAGGGTTTGCGGTTCGATTCTGGCCCACGTGACTCCACATGCCAAAGTGTCCTTGGTCAAGACACTGAACCCTTAAGTTGCTCCCGATGACAAGCTAGCGCCTTGCATGGCAGCTCTGCAGCCATTGGTAGTGAAAACCCTGCATAATTAATGCTTAGAATACCACTAATCCTAACCACATGCACCTTCCCAGGTAAAAGATAGATACTTACGGTAGAAAAGATGCACCGTTGACAGTGGTTAAGGTCATGAAAGCACGTGGCTATCATATGTTTCATTATCATTCCTCAGACTGTTTCTCTCCAGAATGTTAGTGTCATCGGTTTTACTTTGACAACAGCTTGTCCATATATTTTGCCGAAACATGGAAATGGCTGCCTTTAAACGATATACTTTCCAGTTCTGTGCAAGAGGTGTAGAGTCTTTTATCCTGACAACGTAAAGGCAGTGACAAAATGACAGTGGAAACCAGACAAAAACCATCATCGACATCGACCTCAGATGTGGTAAATGACACAGAGAAGACTCCTTCTAAACGGTTACACTGTAATTACCACTTAGCATCAACCGCACACTGCACTTATACATTGTAAAATGTCAACGCTGCGTCGACTTGTGAAGTCTAGGTGAACTGTAATTCTTTTTGACGTGTTTAAGACTGCATCGTCTGGCAAATCTTTTGACAATTACGGGTACTGTGAAACATATGGTGCCCTAGAGCGATGCGTGATACGAACCTCATGAGATCTTAATCGTGCAAGGTGGATGCAAATTTGACACAAAGTGATGCACAGGGACGTACGTAATATCATGTGTACTACTACTACTACTACTAGGTCATCCCAGCATGCCTTGTGGTAACTCAAGGCGACTAAACTTTCATTCAGGGGACATCCCAGCATGCCTAGCGCTGAGAATAGCGGATCGGACGACCGAGTAATAGCGCCGGCACGACATTTCAAATCCTGGGGAAGTACGAGTTTATGAAGTGCACAGTCCTCGAGTTTTGGATGGCGCAGTCAGGAGCTCGACCCGGAGCCCTAGGGGGCGGGGCTAAACATATGGAAGCACTTTCTGGCTTGACTCGACGGCAAATGGAGCCATTACCATAATTACAGCTTTGAAGCTGGTCAATTTGTACAAGGCACTCAGCTGCAGGAGGGCCTGCGCTCTTCCACTGACGATCTGCCTAAGCCACTTTTCCTCTGTCACTGTTCAAGTTTTTCCAGAGTTTGTTTATAGATCAGTATTACAGGGAAAAAAACGTTTGAAATTCTTTCATCTTTTACTCGTCGGCTCCATCGGCTACAGATTAAGTCAAGGACAGAATCCTTTCGCTCTTCAAAATGAGAACCTTTCACTCTTCCTTAGAATAGAGAGGCCCTGCTTCAGATGGAAGCCAACAGGGACATTTTCACATACACGTCTCCTGGAACGTACTAATGCCTTACTGTCCACAGGCTCTTAACAGGAGAGCAGGGCAACAAATTATTGAATAAATATGAGTAAGTGAATGAATGAAACGTTGTCGTCGGACAGTCATGCTCAGTATAGTCGGCGATTTAAGTGCCTATCTTGGCAGTTGTGCATGCGTGGCTCGTACTCACCCAAACACGCCTCGACACTTCCACACCTCGTACAGAACCAGAGGGATGTTTCCACTGGCCGTGGAAGTACCAGGCTGTGAACGAAAGACAGCGAGAAGGCATGTATGATCTATGTCCTGTGCTCTCTTACACATAAACACACTCGGCCAGGCTCGCTCCAGCAACAAGAAGCCTCTTTCATTAAGCGCAGGTGAGGAATTCCAGCCGGACCCAGCGCCTCGGTTTCCTCCGTTTCACACGTCGTTCTGTCATTAAGCACTGTGATGAGATGCAGGTGCAACGCGACGGAAACAACAGCTACCGACAGTGTCGGTGCTTACACTTAATGAAGTAGATCAATTGTTCACAATTCACCTGATTTATAGGGAACTGTAGGGTGCAATTACGAGGAGAACAGGCGAGGGGTGAGATGGAAAATACCGAAAAATACATATCAGACATGGCACCCTTCACGCATTTTGCATAGGAGCTCAGCATTTTAACATCAGATTACACTAGTAGACAAAAACGTCACACGAGCCAACCGACATACAAATGACTGATGGTCTCGTAGGTGTTTTAAACTCTCAGATATTAACTGAAACCCTAGGAAGTCCATCCATCCATCCATCCATCCATTTTCCCTCCAGGAAGCCTGGAGCCTATTCCAGGGAACTCTGGGCACAAGGCAGGGGCACGCTGGACGGGGTGCCAACCCATCACAGGGCACAATCGCACACACACTCTCACACTATGGACAATTTGGAAATACCAAATCAGCCTACAGCGCACGTCTGGGGGAAGAAACCAGATCTGGGTACGCACTGGTTTTCACCTCGCCACTCTTCCACGGACACCAGAGTCTTTCTGAGAGTGGAGTCATGAACAGTGAGCTTCATCGATTTGAGAGCCCTGTAGGTCCTTTGATGTTGTCCTTGCCTCTTTTGTGGGTTCCTGGTCGGGTCGTCGCTGTGCTCTTGGAGGAATTTTGAAAGGTTTTTCCCATTTGGACACAATGGCTCTCGCTGTGGTCCATTGGAGTCCCCAGAACCTTTGTAACCTCGGTTCTTTGTAACCTTTAGATAATGAGTTGAGCTCGGTGTTGAAGATGCGTAAGCTCAGTGTTAATGTAAAACTACGCATGCCCCCCCACTCAAGTCTACCAAATAGGGTACATGTTTTTTCTACAGGCTGAAGGAATATCAGCCATGAATACACAAAGCTCTGTCTGCTTTCAGTCCCAAAAGCAGGGGAGAGAGCGAGACGAAGTGTGTGCGTCACTCGAGTCCTTGGCTAACCAGGGTTCTTTGCTGTCTCGCGCTGCCTCGATTACTCCCTGAGCATCTGTTTCATGGTTTGAGTACATTAGGGATTTTTGTTTGCTCACCTTTCTCCCTGTCTGTGAGGCATCGGCGGACAGGACACTTAAACAGCAGTCATATTTATAATGTAGTGCTCAGAGCATGGGCACTACACTCGGCTTGGCTAGCGTTATTAACATTTAACTCTTCTCTTATACCGGTTAAATAACAATAAGCTGTACTGTTACATTGCCAGCGTTTTTTTTTTTTATTATTCGGACACCGTGCTTTATCTATATTATAACAAGCGACGTTTTTCCATTCAGTTTGGGCGAGTCCGTCCTTGTGTCCATCACTGTAGCTTCACATGCCTGGTCTTGCCTGTCGTAGCCCATCCGCTTCAAGGTTCGATTGTCGCGCTGTGCGTCCCGAGATTCTTTTCTTACTCAGCACGGTTGTAAAGAGTTACTCTAGAGTAGACTTCCTGTCAGCTCGAACAAGTCTCGGCCGTCCTCCTCCAAACCGCTCATCAACAAGGCATTTCCGCCCACAGAACTGCTTCTCACTTGATGTTTTTTTGTTTTTCGCACCATTCACTGTAGCCAACAACCATGCCACTCACCATGTCATTTACTAATACTCCATTCACTATACTCTCACCTTAGCCAGCATTATCCTTGTCTTGGCCACATCCAGAGGGGTCGTAAAAAACGCCGCTACACCGCCTACAGGAAACGAGACACACAAATAAGTTGAAATGATTCTTTAAGTATGAAATCCATGCTGTATATAGACCACTGGCTATAAATAGAGTCGGCACAGCTACAGGCAAAATGCTGAACTTTCACCCGCTTAAACATATTGAGGAATGCGCACGCAAGTGTGTCGTCTGCGTACAGATGGACGGTTAATTATACTTCCTGTACTGTACACTCCCGTACCGAAGCAGATGGCTTACATCTTTCAAGTTTCTTTCCTTTTCTTCTTCAGCTGTAGTAGTGAACCAGGATTTGCTCGTTCAAGCGGTCAAGGTCAACACAGAGGATGTAGAATGCATTCACACACACACACACACACAGTTCCCAGGCCAGACTCAAACTCCAGGTGGAATGGCAAGCAGCCATGCTCTTTCTCCTCTGGGTGAAATGTTCAGATCCCTTCCATCCCCAAATGTTCAGACCCAAGCTATCCGTCTTAGCTCCTCCCTCTCTCATTCTTAATGCTCATTTTCTCTCCGTTTCTCAATGTCTAGGTGCTTCTTGTCATCCTGACCTATGTGGAATTTATAAGGAATGAAGCTGGGTGAAGTTTCTGCACTCCTGACCTTAGCTTAGCTGCGTTTCTCTTGCTCTCTCTGAGATGAGGCTAATCCCACACACCTGCAACCGCTCCACACACTGCAGCCTGCCAAGACTCGAGCCGTTCCCCCTGCCTCCTCCGCCACAGAGTCTAGAGAGAGAGAGAGAGAGAGAGAGAGAGAAGATTACTACAGCTAATACATGCAGAAAAATCAGGAAGAAGTTAAAGCCCATGGGCTCGCTCGGACGATGGGAACCAGACAGAGAAGCCATCTTTACATCCAGAACGCTGAGGTCATCTCCTTCTTTTCCCATGAAGGCAAAGAAAGATAGAGAGGAAAAAATGAGAGAAAGAGAGCAGCAAAAGACGTGGTTGTGGGGGCGATTGGAGAAAAGACAAGGTGTCTACAGGTATACAAAATAAAGATTTTGCACTGAAATGCAACGCAAGATCTCGTTTTGCCTTCACACAGACAAATTTTTATGTTTGCTACTGATAGTATAGAACTTATATATATATATATATATATATATATATACAGTGCCTTGCGAAAGTATTCGGCCCCCTTGAACTTTTCAACCTTTTGCCACATTTCAGGCTTCAAACATAAAGATATAAAATTTTATTTTTTTGAAGAATCACCAAAAAGTGGGACACAATTGTGAAGTGGAACGAAATCTATTGGATATTTTAAACTTTTTTAGCAAATAAAAAACTGAAAAGTGGTGCGTGCAAAATTATTCGGCTCCTTTACTTTCAGTGCAGCAAACTCACTCCAGAAGTTCAGCGAGGATCTCTGAATGATCCAATGTTGTCCTAAATGACTGATGGTGATAAATAGAACCCACCTGTGTGTAATCAAGTCTCTGTATAAATGCACCTGCTCTGTGATAGTCTCAGGGTTCTGTTGAAAGCGCAGAGAGCATCATGAAGACCAAGGAACACACCAGCTTTAGTCTCGTCTAAAGTTTGCCACAAGCCTTTTTATGGATATCTTTGAGAAATGGCTTTCTTCTTGCCACTCTTCCATAAAGGTCAGATTTGTGCAGTGTACGACTGATTGTTGTCCTATGGACAGACTCTCCCACCTCCCACATGTTATATCTTTATGTTTGAAGCCTGAAATGTGGCAAAAGGTTGAAAAGTTCAAGGGGGCCGGATACTTTCGCAAGGCACTGTATGTAATATATAATATATATATGTATACACACACACGTTACGTCAACGACTTTTGTTCGACGATATATTGTCCCAGAAATAATTGCGATACGCGATATTATTGTCACTTTAAGACCATTTTATTCCACTGGTATCATGGTAATATAAGAGCATAACAATGCAAGTACACCCTTTCACACAGCAACAGACTTTTAATGCTTAGGAATATCCAGTGCTTGGAAAAAAGACTGTGAAACCGTTAGGCTTTAGTTCTTGTTTAGTTATTGTCCATATCTTGTGTTTTATCTCTATATATATATATATATATATATATATATATATTCACCAAAGAAGTGTCTCAAATCTTGCTTTAGTTTCTTTTTTTTTTTTTTTCTTAAACAAGGGCGCCGGGACATCACGGCTTTTCAGACCATCTTCAAAAGAGTGAGGAAAACAAAAGCAGCCCTGATATTCTCACTGGGTTCCTGTACTACTGTGTCATGCGCTCATCTATGCTTTTTAAGGCCATGACGAGAGAAAAAGCCAAAGAGAGAGAGAAAAATAGAATTAAAGCTCTGATACTCGGCTAGCCGCTCTCCACAGATGGCCGGGAAAGAATGAGCGAATGAGGGAATGTCTTTGAAAACGTGTCAAAGGGAGTCCAATGAATGGCACGTCTTATTCCGATTGAGGGGGCGAACATTTCACACTCCATGCTTAGCTCCAGCTGTGAACACTATTGTCCTGCAGGGCGTTCTCTCTCTCTATCTCTCTCGCTCCCTCTCTATCTCCCTCTTTCTCTCTTGCTCCCTCTCTCACTTTCTTCCTCTCTCTCCTCATTAATGTGTGCGTGTGAGAACGAGAGCCTGGTATCCATCAGTGAAACAGCTGGCGTTGGTGATTACTGTTATTCTGAGCCGCTTTAACCTTTTATACAAATTTCCATTCACTAAAGTAGAGGTGAAAGTTAAAATCTCTCTCCTCTTGAAGTCGTCCCACTCGTTTTCTTCCCGTAAAGGATTTTAAAGTGAAAGTGCTTTGTTCCTCGTCGAACGGACGCTCTTGCTTTTCACAAAAGGGAACAAACCGAAAGCGTGCTCGGTTTCAAAATACCTCGCCTTTTCCAATTTTTAAAACGCCATTCAGTTCAAATTCTGCTTTTCGGGTGCGTTAAAACAAACAAACAAACAAATAAATAAATAAATGAACCAACCCTTTTCTTTTCACCCTGATTATCCTGGTTTTTAAATAACAAAATCTCACCTTTGTCCCAATTTAAATTCCTCATTAAATCTGTAATCCTTTTGTACTTTTAAAGCTAAAATCTCCCATAATGTGAATTTGTATCGGTCAATGTCTCAAGCACAAATCTCTCTTTTTATCGGTTTATCTTCTTTGAAATGAAAAACCTTTTTATTTTCTCTGCGAAGTGGCTTTTAACATCAAAACCCCCTCCCACGTCCTACTTTCATAAGGCCCTAAAAATCTATTTTAAAAGCACATATAAAATAAAAGTCCATTGTTTTTCCACCCGATTAAAAAAAACGAAAAAAAAACATTAAGGACAAATTCTCTCCATTTCAAATTATTTTACAATTTAAAATTATTTTAAAATGATCGGCGATTAAAACGCTTGAAAGTTCCTCACATCGTCCACTTTGTAATGGTTTTCTAAAAAGGTCCATCTATTCATGCATTCATTCAAAGATATGTTAAAGCCTAAAATCTTTGGTCTCATTCGGTCTCAATGTCTCGGTTCTCTCTCTCTCCTTCCTTTCTGCCGTTTTCTTTCTCTCCCCCTTTTCCTCCTTTTCTTCTCTCCTAACTAAACACTGTCTCTGTGGGAGTCGGTCACTCAGGCTGTCCTGCGTTTAACAGTCAAACAGGTGGTCTGGTGTTTCGTAGGCTTTTTACAGTCACTCTCTCTCCCTCTCCTCCTCACCGTGCTCATGTGCTACTTTCTTCTCTTTCCTTCTCTCGTTCCTTGGCCACGAGGCCAAAAGCGCTAATGGAATTTTGTGCTCTGGGCCCGGAGACGTGATGTCATCCTCCCGAACGCTGGCCTTTTCGAAGAGAAACGGATTTAGCGTGGCCAGGGCCAGATGACAGAGGTGTGTGTGAGAGAGAGAGAGAGAGAGAGAGAGAGATTCCACCGAGTAGGGAGCTCGTAACCTATCATGCGGGCTTTTAATCACGGCTACGTCGTCATCCACTGATTCACCAAGGAGAAAAGTAATACCCCACCTGACCGCATTAAACATGACCGACTATAAACCGGCCATTTATTTTCCAGTACAGGTCAAATCACGTAAGGCAATTAGAACAGGAGAAGGTGATTTTGACAAGAAGGAGACAGATAAAGGAGAAAGGAAAGAAAGATAGACAGAGAGAGGGAGAGAAAGAGAAATAGATAGAGCGAGAGAGAGAGAGATAGAGAGATAGATAGATAGGAAGAGAGAAAGAGATATATATATAATATATATAAAGAGAGAGAGACAGATGGATAGATAGAGAGAGATAGAGAGAAAGATAGAGAGAGAGGGAGAGAGAGAGAGAGAGAGAGAAAGAGCAAGAGAGATAGAGAGATAGAGAGATAGAGAGATAGATAGATAGATAGATAGAGAGAAAGAGAGGGAGAGAGAGAGAAAGACATACCTTTAAATACTCCCAGAGAGGAAACTGCACTAAAGAGAACGGGATCTGAAACAGAAATAAAAACCTCTCCATTACAAAGCGATAAAACACATCACAATTATGTCACGAGAGTAAAGTATTTACTGGACATGTTACAAGTCATGACTCAGATCTTATAATAAATAAATAAATAAATAAATAAGTAAGTAAATCAATCAACAATCCTACTTTCTTGCTTTGTATTTGAAAGTAATTCCTTCCCCAGTATTTATACGGCATTATCCTCACGCAGTAATGAAACACTAAGCCTGAGCGATATGACAAAATATAATCATATCACGATACTTCAGGACAGATCACAAAATATCATTTAGCTAACAAACTCTCTGCACAACAGTGGCATTACACACACACACACACACACTCAACTGAGTTTGACGATACTTTCTTTAATGCCTACAAAGACAAAGATTAAGGTTTCCATCCATCTTCTGCCGCTCTATCCTTGTTCAGGGTCACAGGGAACCTGGAGTCTATCCCAGGGAGCATCGGGCACAAAAACAGGGTGCCAGTCCATCACAGGGCACAATCACATACACACTCACACACCCATTCATACACTACAGACACTTTAGACACGCCAATCAGTCTACCATGCATGTCTTTGGACTGGGGGAGGAAACCGGAGTACCCGGAGGGAACCCCCGCAGCACGGGGAGAACATGCAAACTCCGCACACACAGAGACACGGGAATCGAACCCCCGACCCTAGAGGTGTGAGGTTGAACGTGCTAACCACTAGTTTAGGCTTTTTTTAAAATGACATCAAATCAACGGCATCCATTCAGTATCATTTCATTTGTAATTATTAAAAGACTAACTTCTATATAAATTTTTTTTAAATCATCACCATAGCAACGATATCTTGGAAAAGTGCATCACTTATCACAATATAATCATTTAGCGTAAGATCGATATATCGCCCGGATCTATTAAATACCCAAATGAATACATTTCCGTTTTCTTTTTGTTTTTACTTTGCATAATGTATTTCCCATGATGCAGTTTTAGTGCTCAATAAATAAAGTAAACAAACAAACAAACAAAAAAAAAAGGTCATGCGTAACATATTCCCAAGTTTTCATTTCACAATTTCATCTTGAAGTAAATAAATAAATCTCCTTTCAGCCCTTTGTGCCTCATATTTCCCAATATGCAATTTGCCATGTCAGCAATAAATAAATAAATAAACAAACAAACAAACAAACACGTTTACTCTTTTTTTACTTGCATAACACATTTCATAGTCTTCATTTTCATCATACAATAAACAAACAAACAAAATACTTTCGGCCAAATTATTTTCCTGGTAAAAGTAAAGAGCGAGTGTGTGTGTGTGTGTGTGTGTGTGTGTGTGTGTGTGCGCTCATGTTCTCTCTCTCTCTCTCTCTCACACACACACACACACACACACACACAGCTGTAGTAAAAAGCTTTGTGGAGTTTATTGGACAGATAATCTAATTCTGCTCTTTTTCACGGTAAACATCAGGCTGTTACAGCTGCTGGCTTCAGATTTAAGAAAGTAATCAGAACGAAGCTTAGAAACCACACACACACACACACACACACACACACACACACACACACACACCAAATAAACTCGTTAAAACGGCATGCAAAAGCGAAGAGAAGCAGAGCTGAAGTCAGTATGAGGAGTGTGTTAGTACAGTCTCTCATGATGCGTCATTTCTGCCTCGTCACTGAAGTGTGTGGGCCCAAGTACAGTCTTTAAAGTGTGTGTGTGTGTGTGTGTGTGTGTGTGTGTGTGTAAACCAAAACTTTTCCCACTTCAGAGAAGCCAAGCAGAACTCAAACTATTTCAGAAGATCCGACATCTCTGGTAAAGATTAACACACACACACACTCGCACACACGTGTGTGTGTGTGTGTGCGCGTGTTAGTTAAAAAGCGGCTGTTGGTCAGACAGACAAAGAGAATGGTTTATGATTTACGGGGTCCAGTGAATGACAGCACATTCTACTACTCTGATCCTTATCTAAAGTTTTTTACTGGCTAGAAGTTTTTAATCAGTCATGCCGATTCAGCATGAGTGTGTGTGTGTGTGTGTGTGTGTGTAAAGAGAGAGTTGACAGTGACACTCTTATTGAGTGTGATTGTCAGGTACTTTATCATTAGGAGATAAGGATGGCCCTGTGCCTGCCCGTGTTTAAATGTGTGTGTGTGTGTGTGTGTGTGTGTGTGTGTGTGTGAAAAAGCCACTCAGGAGTGTACCAGCATATTAGTATTCCGCAGCGTCTTGTTCTGTCACATGCCCCTAACTGCTCTGGTGGCATCTGGACAAACAGACGTCGAAATACATTTAAAGTGGAGAGGACCGCAGCGACAGTTGGCGTGCAATTTACCAAATGACTTTAATAGGTCAGAGCACACAGGCTGCATACTGAGGACGCTCAGAGTCCAGATCTATTCAAACCGGCTCTGATCCGTACCGCCGCGGCCAAAATCTCGGCCTGTATCTAGTCAAAACTTAGTCACGCTCTTAAAATAAGGTCTTAAAACGCTAACCTCGGCAGAAGTTTCCCTTTTTGCTAAATCCCCTCCCCTAAACCCCACCTGACCGACTACGAGTCCCACTATATTCAGAAACGCTTGATCTTTGCAAGCTGCATAGTTTTTTTGTGGTGGTGTTTTCCTGCTTTTTTGTGGGGAGAACTACTCGAAATTGCGACTGCACAAAACTGCACACGATGACCGTTTAGCCGTACTCATGTCCGACGCATGTGAAGCGAAGAGCGCGTTGGCTGAACGTGCGTCGCGATGACGTCAACGATGCGTCTTGGGCCCAAATCTGCGGAAAATCTGCTGTCATTTTGAAAAACTGCAAGCTCGTCCGAGTACTGCGGAGGAAAACCGTGAAATCCTGAAAGGAATCCCCAGGAGCGCCGGACAAGTGTTCACCTGATCTTCAGGAGATCGCAGGTTCGAATCCCGCGGACACAACAGCCATCCTGGGCCAAGAGCCATGAGAGAAATATTGGCCTTACTCTCTGGGTGGCATTACTCGCTTTCTTTTCAAATCAGTGACACTAGCCAATCACAGGCATGTGTAAGTTCATGTATGCAAAAGAGGGTGGATAGCGCTTTCCTCCGAGTGTTACACTGCCACATGATGCAGGTTTGGTGAACCGTAACGGAGCTTGAGCTACAAGCAACATGCTCCTTTTCCTCAAGGTGTAGTACACCACTCTGCAGTACACCGTTGCGTGAAGCTAAGTCACATAGACAATCACAATGTCTTGCTGTAACGGAATTCAAGGAGCCTCCTTAGTCCCTGCTCCAGAGTAGGTACTTTTCTGCAGAACAGGAACCGACGGGGTGGAAGTCGAGGTACAAGCCGCATGCTCCTTTTTCTCAAGTGTAGCATTTACATTTATACGAATTCCATGACCTTTGCAAAATGTCGCCTGAACAGCAAAGCAAACGTCTTACTATCCTTTCTGTCCACTGTAGAAATGTCTGGAACCAGGGAACCTTTTTCAGGACCTCAGGAATTAGATGCGTATCAGGAGCCATGTTAGTTGCTGCTCCTGGGGAGGTACTTTTCTGCAGACCAGGAAGGAATGAGGTAGGGCTTGAGGTTCTGAACACTTGCTGATTGGTCAAAAGAGGCAAGCTTTGCAAGAACGGCTGACCTCGTTAAAATAAAAAAAATGTAAAAAAAAAAACCTTGCATTTGGGTACATGCTCCTTTTCCCTCAAATGTAGTTTTCCCTTAAAGTACACAATTCCCATCATTTGCACACCAATTTCCATGATGTGCTGTGGCTGAGTCTTGAACGTGCACCTTTTCACAGGATACCCTCCAGTGTCCCCACGTCAAGCCTGTCGTCGTCCCCCCAAAAGTGCACTATAGTGGAGTGGAACAAGGAGTGGTTTTGGATGGAGCCGATGGCTTTCTAACAGCATAAGGCACAGCAGGCATGAGACTGGACCTCCCTGGTCAACAGCTGTGGGTTTTTACAGCCGAGACACACACACACACACACGCAGAAGAATTTCTTTTCAAAATACGAGAACTCATAACTGACAAGAAAGCAATACAGAGCGAGGGGAAAAATAAAAACCAGAGGCAGAAATGCTGAGCTGGACCGAGAGAGACAGATGAGAGAGAGAGAGGGGAGCGCTAATTATTTCTCATTCTTTTCCATAATTATTTTCTGCTCCATCTGAAAGAATGAGTCAAATCAGCGCCGTTGGCCGAGAAGCCAGCAGTGGAAAAAATGATCTGCAGAGCAGTGATGATTCTACGTAACTAAAAAATGATCTCGTACCCCACATAAAAGTCAAATCTGGATAAGACATTATTTTGGATATTTAATCTCACACTGTAGTCCAAAGAAAAAAAGCGTGTGTAATGTGGCTGGAGTGGTAAGAGGACATGGCCGCAAACACGAACAGGGAGGCCACAAGCAGAGCGTGAGGGCTAAGCCACACGTGTGCATGGGTGGGATTACTCCGAGTGCCATGGCCAGGAAACCCACAGATTAATGCCTAATCCCCATTTTATTACCTGCTAAATAGTCCTCAGAGCCATCTGCGTCCAGTGTCTGGACCCGAAACAGTGTCCATGTCAAACTCTATTTAAGGTCAAATCTTGGCTCGTTCAAATACGTGAAGTCGGTATCGGTGTGCCTTTCTCCTGCTATTTCAACACTTCGAAAAGAGACGGTCCCGAGTTGATTATTTTCCTGTACCCCCCAAAGGACTTGCATGGGATGTAGAATCCAACCTAAGCACACAGAACTGCGCAGTTCAGAGAACCTACAGTGTGCCTGGGTTTTAAATGTAAAAACCTTCATGTCATTTGGAATCGAACCCAGAGCTTTAAAAACAACACACATCTGCCACAGGAACCTTTTCAGGAACCATTTCAGGTAATCAGAAACTCGGGAGATACCAGGAAGATAGTTTAGTTTCTGGATTATATTCCAAGAAGCATTTGAGTTCCTGCTCTAGAGATGGTACTTTTCTGCAAAAGTACAGGAACTACTAGGGTGGATCTTGAGGTAAAAATCCATCGAGCAGTCAAAATGCAAAAGCTCGACATAACGACTGATCCACAGGCTCGATTTATATGGCAGAAAGAAAAAAAAAAATGCAAAACAAAATACTTCGGTCATGCTTTCGTTTTTAAACAAATCGGGTCGAGACATTTACAAGAGCCAAATGTTCGACCTTGTGTGACCTTGTATTATCAGAACGTTAATGCCGCCGCAATACACAGAGCACTGTCTCCCACCGCTCTGCTCAGAATCATAGCTCGGTCTTTCGGAGATAACGAACTATAACGAACACAGGGCTACAAAAGAACTCAAAGTGCACTGAGCTGACCGTATGACTTCGCAAGATATGTGATGACACATTAGGCCTCACTTTCCAAGATTGGGCAATAGCGAACGCATTAGTAATGGGGCAAATTCGGGGGGGGCGGGGGGGTTGCCTCCGGGGGTTCGGGACTGGCTATAAAATGTCTCCATCCACGTATGAAATGCTCCAAACAAGCATCCGCTAATAGTCTGGAAGGGAGTTCGTGGAGAGAACAGATCTCCCACTGACCCAACAAGGCTTCATGAACTTCATGCAACAGAATTAAACACACACACACACACACACCTCTCCTTCTTTCAGAGAATGTGTCTAAACAACAGCTGCAGGGATGGGTGCATCCGTGAAAGCATACAAAATAGACAAACGCTGAGTCAGTCGCTGGTATGCACGAGTCCGTGCTGCCAAGGCACCAGGTGACAGCTGCTCTGTGATGAAGAATGGAGTTAATTAAGAGAGCACCGGTGAATAAATCGACAAGAAAGTGAGGTAGAACGAAAGAGAGACAGATTCTGAGAATTGATATGCAAAGAGATCCAAGGCAAGACACGCAGATAAACCAGTTTGTCTCCAGAGTGATTTATGAGCCTCTTCACAGGTGCAGGGTGTGCGAGTATGTGTGTATGTGTGTGTGTGTATACATGCGTGTTCGCACGTATAAATGTTTGTTCGGTGCGAGACGACGTACCTTTTGCAAAATGACACCCACACCGACGTGCTCTTTAACAAGAAGACGACTAATTTCAGTCCACAACCCCCAGCGCGCATTACAGCATCGCTCGCGATTAACCTGCAGCTGACGTGTGCGACATGAACGCTCTCGTTAGTCTCGACATGATCGATAAACGCCACTAAATCAGCGTCTTCATCCTCGACCGTTAAGTGGAGCAGATCTGTAGCGGGTCTGGGGAAAACAGATTAACGCATCGATTTACAAATAAACTATGTAAACGCACGTAAAAAAAAAAAAAGAAAAAAAGAAAATCAATCGTGAGAAGGGATGGGTCAGAGTGCACGCTGTGATGTCTCACATGCAAGCGGAGAGAAGGATGCTGGAAAAGGAGATAACGAAGCAATGAGCGGGAGTGCCCCAAACCAAGCGCTTCCGTATGCGGTTTCAACCTTTATTTAAAACTACTTTTATGGCATCCTAATGTGGAAAGCAAGCACAAACTAGATGTCCTTTCTGCTTCGTCATGTGCAGCAGTAAATGACCTCGGTGGGATTATTGACTCCAGTCTTACTACAATAGCATAGTAGTATGTATAGTAGCTTTTCATCTCAGAAATATTGCTGATATGAAATATATCAATACAAGATGCAGAAATACTAGTTCATGATTTTGTCACCTCTAGACTAGATTACTGTAATGCCTTACTGTCTGGATGTTCCAAACTCCAGTTAGTCCAGAATGCAGCTGCTAGAGTCCTCACTAGAACCAGATGATACGACCACATCACCCCGATCTTCTCCACACTGCATTGGCTCCCAGTGAAATCCCACACTGATTATAAAATACTACGATTGATCTATAAAGCACTGAACGGTCTCGCGCCATAGTATCTAAGCAAACTGTTGGTTTTCTATGATCCTCCACGCCTACTTAGATCCAAAGGTGCAGACTATTTGCTGGTACCTCGAATAGTGAAGGCTACAGCAGGGGGAAGAGCTTTCTCTTACAAAGCCCCACAGTTATGGAACAGTCTTCCAATTAGTGTTCTGGATTCAGACACAGTCTCAGTGTTTAAGTCTAGACTGACAACTTATTTGTTTACTCAAGCTTAACATGAATAGACTTTCTGTTACACAAATGACAGTTTTATCCAAGACAGGATAATAAGCGTACCCAACAATCTGTCCCTCTCTTTACCTCCTTCTATCGAGCCACACGTGATTTTATGGAGATGCCAGTGATCCTGATCCTTTCTGCTCCCCGGATCCGCCTGATGAGAGATCCATCCAGAGGTAGAGCATCAACCAGAGGCTACGTTCTGCTACTGAAGACGACCACAAGCAGTGCAGCCTGGAGACTGCTGAAGATGGCGCCACTTGAAGTACCATGGAAATGGTTTTGGACCTCAATTCCACATGGACGTTCTTGCTGTAGTGCTGGGACTATGGTTGCTGCGATGTCCTTGGGACTGCGATGACCACATGCAGTTCTGCACTCGGGTCTCCTTTAGTGAACAGTGGACTAGTTCAACACACAGACTTCATATAAACTCCATAATGAACTTTCTTTTACTTTCACACTATCCGTCGTGACCCAGATGAGGACGGGTTCCCTTCTGAGTCTGGTTCCTCTCAAGGTTTCTTCCTCATATCATCTTAGGGAGTTTTTCCCTCGCCACCATCTCACACAATAGGGATAAATTCACACACTTAAAATCTCTATCCTGTGTTTATATATTTCTGTAAAGCTGATTTGAGCTGATTTGAAAATGTAAGGGTTCCAGATTATTATTATTGAAACTCTTTCTGAGAGAAAAACACAAAACACTTTGTTGTATGGTTCTTCATAAAACCTTTAAACGTTTCCCCAGATTGACCGAACAAACAACCCTTAAGGCCTCTACATTCTGTGCTTTCTTTATTCGTATACAAAACACACACGCTTGAGGGCTTTGTCATAATGACAAGCATTTGTGCATTAAAGCCTTCAGTTTAGAGCTTTGTGTCGGACAGAGTAGGATAATATTTACGTAAGGGCACAATAGAAAACGGCTAAATCCTTAATTAGCATACAACACAGGAAACGCAGATCAATCTGGAAACACGCCCGCTGTCTTATAAGTGACATGAGAGGTTTTCTTGAAGGGTTGAGAATACTACAGTTCCAGTAAGAACAGTGATATCATTTAAATAACAAAATAATTGTGAAAGAAGGTTTAGTGTGTGTGTGCGTACAGAACTGGGCTTTTAATACACAATCTCAGGAATCCAGGAAAATTCAACAAAAAGAAAACCCACGCAGAGCCATGCAGAATTAAACCAAATCCCCTCACACACTCGGACGTCTCGGTGGTCAGTAGTACGCATGTCTACTTGCCTCCTCAAACATATAAATCTAAGTGCTACAAATCATTTAAACATGCCAACTATCTGGCAACCGTAAAAAAAAAATACAATAAAATAGTGACCTCAGTCTGAAACTGCCAAGTGACGTCGATGATGTAGGCATTGAAATCTAATGAAACACATTTTCTCCTCTGCTTTGTAAAGAGTTCTTCTTAGAGAAACATGAGCAATACCGCTCCGTGTCTGAGCTCACCATAGATTTAGCCTATGGCCATGTTAAATCCCGATAAATTCAAAAACCCATCTCTTTCTCCACGATTTCGGAGACAGACAGTGAAAATGGAGCTTTTCGAAAACACTCCCCCAAGTGGATGAACACGAAAACGCAGTTTTCGCGTTGTAGAGCCGATCGAGAAGATGCAGATATTCAAAAATGACTACGTATTTTCAGTCATGTGACTAAATTCGACTCGAAACAAACAAGGTGGCGGTCGATGTTGTACTGTAGTCGTTATGCCTGCTGTCCAGTTTGATAGCGTTGTCAAAAATGCTTTAAAAATGTACAGACTTTCAGACCTTCAGGTTCAAATCAACTCAAAGGCACGGGAAGTGAATCGATTCAAAGGCACGGGAAGTGAATGAATGCTAACGGTCGACCGATACGGATAACTAGTTTGGGTGGTTCTTGCTGAAAACGGATTCAAGAGAATCAGCCGATAGTTTTTTGAATTGATACTGAACGAAAACATAGCACTCGAAGTAAAAGATTTATTACAAAAAAATAAACAACACTGACTCTACCAGGACTGTACATTTTTTAAATGAAATAAACGCATACATGTTAATATATATTAACTATTAATTAATATTTAAATAAAGAGAACGTTTAAACCATATCAAAATGTAACACTCTAAATAACACATAAAAACACAGGTATCCAAAATGAAACAAAAACACTTCAAATAACATGACAAAATTGGTCAGGGATAGTTTTTATTTCACCTCTAGAGGCCGCTATCATTCTGTATAATGACAGCGGACCCTTCTCGTCCACTCCCGGGATGGAGAAAATCTATCGGTGTGGCTTTTTATGCCGATATTTCCAGCAGTATTCAGATCTATCCGGATTAACGTGGATGTAGATATTAAATAAGAAATGCTATGATTTATTTATATAATAATATGATTTATATAATAATTAAAAAAAATAATTTCTTCTCAATGTGCCTCAAGAGTCACTTCTACATCACTTAAGTGCTCAAAGCTTTATACCTAAAAACAACGTATTTATTAATTAAAGGATAAGACATCGAAACTTTTATCCAGTTATAGTTATTTTTAATGTCGGGGAAACGTCCGCATGACAAGATCGTTCCTGTTATCACTTACATTAGAGCCTCTATAAACAGTCGCTCCCTCACCAGCTTCTCGTCTTACCGAGAAACCGGAAAACACAGATCCTTCATCCGTATCGGAAAACTGAAAGTTAGTGCTTTACCTGTTAGAAAGCGCAGACACTGGAGACTCATTCCATAAATGTTAAATAAACCTCTGTGCACCATGCAAGTCCCTGTGTGAGTTCGTACGATAACAGAGACGAACGATATTAAAGAGCGCGTTAATATAAAAGCGTTGATTTGAATTACAGCCGGAACTACTTTCGGAGTCGTATTCCGCAGGTTGGTGTGAGTTGTATTTATTTCTTTGTTTTTTTTCTTATGTTTTGCTCATAGTATTAAACATGCGACACAGAAGTAATGATCAGAAATGAATTACAGCTTTTCCTTCACAGCGTTCCGGCTAAACTGTCTCTCTCTCTCTCTCTCTCTCTCTCTCTCTCTCTCTCTCTCTCTCTCTCTCTCTCTCTCTCTCTCTCTCTCTCTCTCTCTCTCTCTCTCTCACACACACACACACACACACACACACACACACACACACCACAACCACACACGCGCATGCACACCACAGACTGACAGCCTTGAACATAAAACATAATAAATGAAAACAACAAAAAGAGAAAGGAAAAAGAATGAGAGAGAAAGGCTGTGTGGTGTTACAGGCCTCCTGACATCCATAAAACCTGCACAGTGTTACAGAAAACAGATCCACACACACACACACACACACACACACACACACACACACACACACACACAGCGCCAGGAACACATACACTTCCCAGCAAGAAGGCAGTGCCAAGTCTGACAAAGGAGATGGATTTGAGTTTTCTGACATGTTTAATTTGACCTTGACTAGAGTGTGTGTGTGTGTGTGTGTGTGAGAGAGGGAGAGAGAGAGAACAGAAAGTGTAAATGCACTTTCTAAAGAATTCCACCTGACAGAGCTGCCATGCAGTGCAAACACACACACACTCTCACACACTCGGTGTTTAAACAAGCTGAACTTGGCCTAGAAAGCCGAAATGCTTCCAATAGCCAGTGCTCCATTCCCATCTTTCATCTTGGAGGGGCAAGAGATTAATACATGCTCTGAGAATCAGTGTGTGTGTGTGTGTGTGTGTGTGTGTGTAAGGGGGGGCGGTGGAGGAGGAGCAAGGGGCTGTTCGGAATCAGCACCTTGGCAAACATTCAAGAGTGCAATTCCATCTGTGTGAGTGATACACTTCCCAGAAACGTCCCATAATATTTGCACCATATGGGGATTTCCGGGCCGAGGCTGAGGCACGACGCTCCTGTTGCTCCTCAAGACGCTGCAGCACATGCTCGCCATGTTTAACCCTGCCCACAAAATGCCAGAACATACACTCCCCAATTTATCCATAGGTGGGACACATACACGCGCGCACACACTCTCACACGGCACTTGAGGCACGAGTGCCCTCATGTGAGGCAATCTTGCCCAGCGAGCGTGATGTAACGAGAGAATCTTTTTGCGAGCTGATTTATAAAGATTTTTAAGACGCCCCTCTGACTCCTTTGTAATTAGTGCTGACAGCTGTGTGAAGAAGGATAGCATCATCAGAGAAGAGGAGAATAATGAGCAAGAGAAACAATGGCTTGGAGGAGGGGAAGGAGAGCAGAGGGACAAAATGAGACAAGAGCTGGAGAGATAAGGGAGAGAAAGAAGATGATGTCATGGAAGCAGGACAGAAGAAACAGATGTGAGGAAAGAAGGTAAGAGAACGGAAGAAAACATAGGTTGAGGAGGAAGAGAGGATTGGAAATAGAGAAATACAGAAGAGGAGCGGAGAGGAGAGGAGATCCTCAGTGACTGTTTGGGATCACAGCACCTCTACTGTCGGACCAGTCCTGTTTCTTTCGCACTATATTTAGGTTTAAAAACCCCACATCACGGATGATCCCAACAACATCTGTCTAGAGGAAATGCTAGTGGACTAACCAGTGTGTGTTTGGATTGTAGCTCATGACCCCATCTGCACACGCAGACGCCCCAAAGACCTCAAAGTGAGGGTCGAGCGGAGGGCTCCATCAACGAGCCAAGACAATCAGGGGAAAAAACAACAAACAAAAAACAACAGCGCTATATTCAAAGCCTGTGATTCAGAACAGCATGTCTCTGTAGTGCATGTCACCCGGCCCTGGGAACGAATCACAGCTCCGTCCTCACGACCCAGACGGCTCGGCCGTTTACGGTCTGGACGACTGACCTCGGGCCAGTCTGCAATCCTGTAATTCTTCATCAGCTTATTTATCAGAAAATCGCTGATATTTTTAGGGAATTCTTCTTAAAATGGTTCACCGCCTCATTCGATCATTCTCTATAAACATCCGAATTGGACCGAACCTCGAACGCGGCCGGTTTGAAGTGGTTCACTCGATCGGGTGTTAGTGCGCAATGTAATGTGTAACGTGACCCGGGAGTTTAATTCAGAGTAGCGCTCGCTGCATGTTGCGGTAACTAAAGTGCCCTTAGTGATATGCTCCACCGAACACACTTGTAATTAGACTGCGAGGCGCAAGTGCCAAGCGGTTAAGATAATGGAAGATAATTGAGCTTGCATGTCAAGATGAAGCGAATGCATTAAGTACTATTTGCACCAATTACTCCGCTAGGCCACATTATGAGAGGACTTAATTCTCTGGCTCGGATATTGATGAGGGGCACCGAGGCTACGTACACAGCCGCAAGGGGTACGGGGAAGTCACCACACAGAGAGAGAGAGAGAGAGAGAGAGAGAGAGAGAAGAGAGAGAGAGAGAATGACAAGGAGACAACGAGATAGAAAGCAAGAGAGAAAGTAAGAGAAATAAATCACAGTGAAGTGTGGGGTGGAGAGCGAGAGCTTCCCCCTGTAATTAGAGGTTAAGCTCGCACTCCTTTTACAAGGCTGACGCTATTTCATGGGACAAGCGATCCCTCACATGAACACACACACACACACTTCTCACAAACGATCTCCACTCTCGAGACATCATCCCAACAGTCTAAGGCCCTGTTTACACCAGTGTGTTTTCGTTCTAAGGCGGCGTTCCGTGCAGGGCTTACGCCGCTCGAAATGAGATTTGTTGCTGATCGATCTAATCGTAGCTCGCCTCTTGCGCATGTAGTCAGCTGCAGGGTTATAAAATCAAGAACTGAACTGCACAATGGCTGCTAAGAACGACGACAAAGCCAGTAAAGCTTGCGGTTCGGTCTCCATGTTGTTGCGTATACGATCAATGTAGCGTAACGGTCATACGGTAGGGGCTTGACGAATCAGGGAAGGATACACAATGATCCAGGAGACCCGATCAGGGGGCGAATGTGGGCGGAGCCATGACTTCGTTTTCAAAAGTCTTCGTTTTGTTCTGTTTGTACTGAAACACACTGAACACTCTTCTCTGTACTAAAACGCTAAAACGGGGCCTTCAGCGATTCCGAACGTGAGCGTTTTCGAGGGTGGAAAACGCCGGAGGGAGTGAGGACGACAGGCGTAGCCGTAGCGACAGTTATGCGTTTTTAAAATGGAGATGCACGGATTTAAACAGGGCCTAACTGCGTTCTCGTTCTCAATTCACTTCAAAGTTTGCTCTTTGGCTTAGGCTTTTTTTATTGCCAAAAGCAACCACAAGAGGACAATTCAAACAAAACATAAAACATGTAATAGGGATTGCTGTTCCGGTTCGAGATCGTTGTGGCTGCAGGCGGAGAAAGTCTGCCCAGACTTCTCGATCCCTGACCACAGATTCCAGCCCCTCCTGGGGAATACCCAGACATTACCAAGCCAAAAGCCAGACCTCAGGGGCTCCACCTATTGGGATGTTGCCCCCCCCCCTTTTAAAACTTTGCCTGACATCACTTGTCAGTTCTGTCTTCCCGATATTAGAGTCTATTTGAGATGACTCAAGTGCTTTGCTTCTTCACCGCTCCTCAGGCTGGGACATGCTACAACAAATCTTAGAGCTTCTGTGGGCTTCTCTTCGAATACAATAGTTAACGTTGTCCTCTGCCAGCTGGGGGAAATCGCCAATTTGTTCTGTGTAATTTATTACAGAGGCGGTTCATGTTTAGAAATATTTTACAGTGAGTGAGAATGTACATTCTGTCTTTCATTTCTTATGCCTTTCTCTGGGCCCGATTTCGCAAATGCATTGGTATGAGGTGGAACAAATCATAGGGATTGGCTGCAGTTAATGCTGCGACGCTTCTGTGGCAACTTGCTCCATATCCCTCTCAGAATATCCCAGGGATCTTACATGACTCCACTTTCCTGGGAGAAAGACACCTGCTAACGGTATAAAAGATGCACCCTTGAGAGTACCATGACAGTACCCTGAAAGGGGCAGTTCTCATGTATAATATGGTACAAGGGAGAGTTACTAATCCAAGCCTAGAACTATTCATATGGTTTGTCATGACTTAATTTCCAAGCAACTGTCGGTACCCCATTTCCAGTAAATGCTGAAAAGTTGTAGACCTTCTCGTAGATATGCTCCTCCGACAAGGTAGTAATGAGGTCTTGCACCACTAGCGGCCAACCAGATGAAGCCTTCAGGCAGTCCATATAGGATTTCCCTGAGTTTTTATGTGACTGTCTCAGCCAAAATGCTCAATTTTGCTGTTTTATTTATTTATTTTGAGCTTTTTCTGGTGCAAAACTACTAGAATTGGCAAAATTGCAATCACACGGTATTTCACAGTGGTGTTTGTTGGTAAAGGAGACCTTTTAGCTGTACCCATGTTCGACGCACGTGAATCGAGGTTAAACGTGCGTTGTGATGGTCACGCGATCACCACGGCAAGAACAGCAACCAAATTCAGCACTTATTTACAGCAGTGGAAAGAGTGACAGATGTGTACTGCAACACAGTCCAGTGAAAAATCTCTGTAATTGTGAATGAATATAACGTGTACAGGGGGTGATTTGATATCTTCGATAAAAATAGAGCAACGCCAATGTTGGATAGAGTACAGATATACTGTTTGTGTGTGTTTAGCACCAAGATGCTGTTTCTCCTTGGAGGCAAATTCCTGTTCAGGTCACAGGTCTACAAGGCAGCCGAGACAACCTCCACACACCCTCCCTTCGCTTTCTCTCCCATTCTGTTGTTCTTCTTCTTCTTCTCTCTCTCTCTCTCTCTCAGAGGTTCTCTCTTATTAAAAACACATGCTGGGGGGTGAATCGAGTAGCTTTCGTGCTCCAGCTGTGGCAAACATGCAGAAAATTGTGGGAAGCAACAGAACTGCGACCTTGCAAGGGATGCTAATTAGGAACCGCAAGGTCCTAGTTCTTGAACGAACACGCAAGTCTAGTACAATCAGAGGAAAACGGTGGGGGAAAAAAACCAACACGACTTGGCAACATCGGCGCTTCATCTTTAACACAATCTTCTTAGCCGAGATGCGTGACCTCGGCTGTGGCCAGAATGGGAAATTTGGGATCACTGGTGGTTTAGAACATCGAATCTGTGTTTGGGCTGTAGCACATGACATAATGTGCACAGGCAAACACCGAAGCCTGAAAGTGAGGGTCGTGCTGAGGGCTCCGTCTGCAAGCCAAAACAAACAGAAAAAAAAGGAAAACAAAACAACAATCAACAGAGTCATTGAGCGGCTTGAGACTTGGCAAAAGATCCGTCTTTGTAGTGCACGTCACCGGGCCATGGGAATGAATTATAGCTCTGTCCTCACGACCCAGACGGCTCTGGCGCTTACAGTCTGGACATCTGATCTGATGCCGGTCAGTCATTTCTTGTAAAGGCAGCTGCGTACAAGGACCTACTTTTCCATCTTGAATTGAATAAACTTACCGTACAGAATTTGGTACGACAAATTATGGTTGGTTTAAAGGTGGCGTATGAGTGAATAAAAGTTGTCCTGGGTCTTGGGTCCTGCCCCACACTAAAGCTTACGTTCTTTCTCCAAGTCCACATTTTAGTGCCCTTAACAAGCAACTCCTTAATACCTCCTATATGCAGGGTTGAGAAAGTCAAGCATTTATGACACGCCGCCGTTGGAAATTTGAGAGGAGTCAGTACCTTTACCAAAATAAGAACCGCACAAGAGATCGCACATCATCAAACAACGTGTGCGTGGTACGTGAAATTATGTGATCGAGAAAAGGCATTTGGCACCACAAGTACGTGGTTCACTGTTGGGTTTTAATGGACTTACATTGGTGAGATTACTTCCTGCTGTAAACAACCCCATCTGATTGGTCCAATTATTGGCCGAATCTCGCCAAGAGACCATCTTTTACTATTTGAAGCCATTTTCTCCAAATGTAATCATTGTCATACCATCATATCCTGGTCTCTAACTAGCTCTCCCCATCACCAGGGTGTGGGACAACGCGTTTCCCCTGCAAGACGAATTGCTCTGAAAGACAGGGGGAAAGAGGAATGTCATCCTTCTAACCAGGAAGTGGGGCCAATTAATTAAGATTTCTTGGAACCTGATCCTAGATGGCTGTGACAATGCCAGGATTGGGACCCCCCTTTTTAATGGGGTCATTGCATAAAATAAGAACTGGGACAGCATACAGATTCTGAAATACCTCAAGTGTAACAATGCTGACTTGAGAGAAGCGTCATTTCCTTGTATAGGAAAATAAAGTTGTTTTCACTTGAGACATCAGACACCATCAGGGAGCTGCGAGTTGATTGGTTAACTGGAATGAGCAGTGTATATTCGCTGGATATTTCCCTTACACAGTCAGCAGGATAAATCCAGTGAGCGTCTCAGAGCGTGTGTGTGTGTGTGAGCTTGCGTAGATTTGTGTGTAACGTCTGGGTCGGCGAAGAGTCTGAGCTCAGATCATCGACCGAACACACACCAGCAGACCTGCCAAAGCTAGTCCCTCTGAGAGGGCTGAGAGTACAACGTGAAAGACCCCTCAAAGTGCTCATGGAATTCACACACACACACACACACACACACACACACACACACATATACACATACACAAACGCACTCTCCTGGAATTCTCACACTCGCACATACACACATCTTGACTGCTTTAAACTTTGGCAAAACTTTGGTGCTCACTCCATTGTTAGTTTTTTTAGTGATCAATTACACATGCACACAAACACCAACAAAATACCAAGCTCAGGATTGTCTGGCTATCATTCACACACACCACACACACCATTTTGTCTAATCAAACCTTTTAGAAACGCACTTAAACAAAAACATTCCTGCCTATCCATTAATTACACACATATACACACACACACACGGTTTCCTCCTCCTTCACCCACTCCTTCATCCATTTCTCTTCCTTGCTGGCAATTACAGTAAAGTTATTGTGTTTCTCTGAAGACCTGGTGCAGATTTAAAGACTGTGCTGATGTCTGGACGCAGTAATGGATGGAATCTGCTAAAAGACTCGCGCTCATCTGTTATCAGAGCGACGTATGAAGAAACTACATAAGTCAGCGTAGAAGACAGCGGGGAACTGCTGGGGGATCCATCAACTCGGTCATCTCGAACGGTCACACCCTCCAGAAACCAAACCGTAGTCGGGAAGTCGTTAGGCCTTTCTAAAGTCATATCTTTAAACGCGTTCAAAGCCCCAACGTGTGAAGAAGAACCACCACCCTGATTACGAGTACATCGTCATTCACTACGGGTGGAATGATGCACCGACTGGAATAACCGGGTCACCCGAGTAAACGTGCGATTACTCGTCTAAATAAATTGAAGTTGAAGTAGAGCCTAAGATTCTTAACGGGAGTTAAAACTGAACACGTGTAAACGCTATACACAGCAGCGCGTACATTACAGAGAAGGTCTCGTTCTGTCAGGTGTTTAGACGGACTCGTCGAAGCTGACCGATGCCACCTTATGACTTTTTTTTTAGGTAGACATTTTTAAATAGACGGTCCTTTCTTCATACAATGGTCGTTGTTTTATGTTTACAGTCTACATGCTAGGAACAGTCTTCACGCTCATGACCCTGAGGACAAGGACGACATGGTCATGCCTCCACACACAATGTACATTTTTCGCTCGTATAACGCACGTAAACAAAAGTAAACATGGGGAGTGCTGTACTGCCAGCTAGAGTAGAAAAGATAAACAGAGAACAGCATGGGCCATTGCAAACGCACACACACACAAATGCAAAGACACATGTGCACCATACTAGTGTTGGAAAAGAAGTGTGGTTGCGTGCAGTAAATATACAGTGTATGTATAAAAGTGAAAACACATGGATTTAGAATGAAAGAAATGCGATAACGTAACCAAAAACCAAATCATATAAAGCCTCAGGATCGAAAAGAAGAGAAACCCTGCTGTCCGTCAATAATTCAGAACCGTCCCGTTGTGTTTACACTAAACCGAAATGAAACCTGTGAACCGTCGCTAAGGAACTGAAAAACTATTTTCACACCACGCAGATCAGCCTGGTCTCGGATAAATTTGATAAATTAACGGCCTCAGAAACTCAAACAGTAAATAAACAGTGACTACGTTTACACAGACAGCAGTAATCTAATAACTGACCGTATTCTGAATAAGACAATATTCTGATTAAGGTGTGTACATGTGTCGCTTTTAGAATACTCCTTTCATGTTCCCATTTTGCGTGTTATAGAACAGATTGATTAACGGTACACGTCGTTACGTCCCCGCGCCACGCCGTTCCCTCCGGAATTTCACGTATCGACATACATTTGGTCTTCGTTATGGGACCGTATACAGTTTTGGGTGTTTTTATTTTAAATTTTACAAACGCTTCAAGTGCGGTTAATTATTCGTCATGCTGTACACGCTGATAGACGACTGCTTGAAGCCGTGGTTTCTATATAGTAGGTGAGTAAACGGTTTCGGACGCAGCCGTGCTCTCTTGTTTACCGTCAAACAGTTGAGCGCTGCCGTGTGTGTACGTGTCCTGTGGCACAATGCAGTGAAAACTCCGACATAACGTTAATAGTGTGATTAAGGCGTGTACATGTCTGTAACGCACGTCGATAATGCGACTAAACTGGAATACTCCACACATCTTAATTCCATTTGTGTTTACTTCGAGTATGACTTTAATCAGATTAAGGTCATCAATAATCTCTGTTTACATGCAAGTTTCTTAATCAGAATATCATCTTAATCGGGTTTATATCGGATTATTGGTGTCCATGTAAACGTACTGATACTTAACAGAGTTTGTGTCAAATCCATCCATGGCTATCCACTGAGACTCGAGAGCAAAAAATACGGGTCGAGGAAAAAAAAATTAATAAAATAAAAAAAAATTAAAAAACGCACAAAATATGATATTGTGCAACTCGAGGAATTCTAGTTCTTATATCTGAGATTTAAAGGAAATAAGGAAGAAAAATGTATACATTTTGGTAAATATTGGGCAGGGCTGGCTCAGTGGTTAAAGGCTCTAGGTTACTGGTCAGAAGGTCAGGAGTTTAAGCCACAGCATTGACAAGTTTCCATTGTCGGGCCCTTGAGCAAACCCTTGTATTACTGAATCCTCGGTTAAAGTCTGCGAAACAAGTTAGTTCCCGTTATCGCTCTCATCTCTGTCGTTCCGTCACCGGCCTAGCCTCTTTCTCTCTCGAAGTTAAAAAGCCCCCAAAAAATGAATAAATAAATAAATAAAAATCCCAGCTTGCCATGTTGACAATAAATGAGAAAGTGCAAAGTCCTCCATCTTGATGACTTTCCCCACTGGAGAGATCTTTCATAAACGCTTAGTAAATGTCATCATAAAAGATTCCGTGGAGCATCTGCCATACCATACACGTCCCTGTGGATGAAGTGTTGTTATAGAAATGATTAGGATGATTAGAGTGCATCGGCATAAACATGCGGTTTGCCATGAAGCTCGAACTACTGACCAATCGGATTTGAGAATTCTGCGGAGAACGCTGCGGTATTTAAATATAATCACAACGTTAAAACTGCATCAGCTAGCCTGAGCAACTAGTACGTCTTTGTCGAACAGTACATTAATCTTGTCTTTTACGGCCTTGGGACTGCGATTACCACACGCAGTTCTGCACTCGGGTCTCCTTTAGTGAACAGTGGACTAGTTCAACACACAGACTTCATATAAACTCCATAATGAACTTTCTTTTACTTTCACACTATCCGTCGTGACCCAGATGAGGACGGGTTTCCTTCTGAGTCTGGTTCCTCTCAAGGTTTCTTCCTCATATCATCTTAGGGAGTTTTTCCCTCGCCAGCGTCTCGCTCAATAGGGATAAATTCACACACTTAAAATCTCTATCCTGTGTTTATATATTTCTTTAAAGCTGCTTTGAGACAAAGCGCTGTACACATCGAATCGAATTTTACAGTAAAGTTTTGAATTTGGTCTGTAAGAGCTGTGCACCCTTTTCTTGACTGGTATTGAGCCACTGCGTTCATCAAGTGTTAGTACTTAACCATGCAACCCCAAAGCAGATGACACGCTCATCAAGAGTCTGCTTTTACCCAAACACACACACACACACACACACATACACACTTCCACCTGTTTACGACACAGTGGGCTACAAATATCGTCCTGCAGGTGAACAAACACTGGGGCAATTCAGGCAAATTGCACTCAGCTGGGCTTTAACCACCGGGGTGACCTGGCCTTAGGGTCAACTAGCATCTGTGGGTAGGGACGACACGGAGGATGGGAGCTCATCTCTGTACAACTAACAGTTTCCATGTGAGAGGTGATCAATCCGCATCACCATGTTCACAAAGAAACCCATCACTCCGACATCCATTACTGATTGAAAGAACCCCCCTCGACTTGTACCATCCCAAATCCAAAAACACAAATGAACATTATTCACCACAGCTCACTTGACTGATTTTACAGCAACGTGGCTGCTATAGTGAAACCCGGGTTTAAAGGAGCCCGTGTGACAATGAGCTGCCATTTTAAACCGCCTTTATAAAGTCAGCTTTCTTTCTACCCCATTTTCTCTCTAATTTCTTCATTATCCATTCACACCCACTAGTCATGGTGCAATATGCATGACCTCACAGACGCCTACGACCGCTTAGTGTCTTTCTGATGAGCAGGAAAGAGAGTAATGTCATCGTTTCCACCCAGAGAGCAGGAACAATTATGCAGCTTTCATCTTGATTCCAAAGTGGGAACGCGTCATTGCGGAGGTCAACGTGACCTCGCGCTACAGAGTGGAAATAAACACCGACACCTAAAACGCTAGTCAGCTAACAGTAGTGATATGGGGTGACATTTAAAGTTCGTGAAGATCAGTGTTCAGGGAAAGATAATATCTATCTTTAAAAGTCAAGAAGTTTGTTTACTTTATTTACTTTTGACAGGACAAGCAGCCATTTTGAGATCACGCAATATGCTGCATTCAGGGGGTGGAGGACACTTTCAAGTGTAAATATTCCAAGCTGAGTGGCGTCTTCTTTGATGTTTTTCTGTGGTCTTTATCTTAGTCAGAAGTTGGACATACTTACTTAGTGATAGGCTCCACCCCCAGCATTGCTAAAATGGACTATAGACCTTAGTTATGTGTTTATTTAAAGTACCAAGAAAATTCTCACGTTACACCATGTCTCGTTAACATTTATCCTTTTTGTTTACGTATTTCAGGCCCTGAAACAGGCTTCATCCATGATCATAACAGAGTTGATCAGCTCTTCTAATTTCCCTTACAAACCGCTCCTTTACAATGAGTTATAGACCTTACATCTCATTTATCATTTAAAGCAAATCATAGTGTTATGAGTCTCATTTGATATTTTTGTTGACATTTTTCAGGCCCTGAAATAGGCTCCAGCCCAGCTTGAACGGCATTGATCAGCTCTAGCGCTTTCTTACAAACTGCTCCTTTAAAATGGGCTATAGACCTTAACTATACGCTGATTTAGAGTAGCTTAGAAAATTGCCATGCAATCAACCGTGCTAATTTTTCAGTTACATTCTGTTTACATTTTTTCAGGCCCTGAAATAGGCTTCACGCATGGCTATAAGAGTTCTTATAATCAGCTCTTCCACTTTTCCTTCCAAACGGCTCCGTTAAAATGGATTATAGGCCTTAATCTCATAACCACTTAAGGTAAATCATAGCATCATGAGTCTCACTAGATTTTTTTTTATATATATATATATATATATATATATATATATATATATATTTATTTATTTATTTATTTATTTATTTTAAGGCCCTGAAATAGGCTCCACCCCAGCTCTAACACTTCCTTACAAACTGCTCCTTTAAAATAAGTTACTTTATCTTTAGACTTTAATCATGTGATCAGTCAAGGTAAATCGCAGTGTAATAGGTCTTGTTAGATCTTTTGTTACTCGTACATATTTCTGGCCCTGAAATCGGCTCAATGCAAACTACTCCTTTAAAATGAGTTGGAGACAACATACAGTAGTGTTAAGAAAAGGAAGATAAGCCAAAGTATCATGTCTCGGTCACGTCAGAAGCAGTGCTGTGTAAGCCAGCGGTGTAATCATAAGCGATTCATGCAGGCGTGTGTGAGGATTTGGACAGTGGTTCAGGATCATTTCTGGCAGGATCAGCGCTCCAGGCTGAGGTGTTTCATAACAGCATTCTTTAAGTGTTACTGCTGCCAGCTCAGCTCCTCTCTTCGTTCTCGCATTCCCTCACCCTCCTTTTCTTATCCAAATGTCTCATCAGTTCGAGCAAAGCGCTGCGGGGCAGAGCCTTCTTAACTCACACAGGAGAGATCGGGTCAGACTGACTTCTTATTAATCATCGCCACCTGACCTGATCCGATATCGCCTCTCCCTTTGTCTAACGCTCAGATTCATTACATCTAAAGAAAAGTTCTCTCCTTTACCCGAAGCTTCAAGCGGTTCACTTTCAAAACAGCAAAGAAAACAAAAGTTCAACGGTTCATCTGTAATTCGCATTCCAATCAAGAATCAACTCCTTGTTGAGCCATTAGATTAATTAAAGCTTTTTTTTTTTTTTTTTTAAAAGATGCTATTGATCCAGAGGGCTTTTCAGCTGATCCTTATCATCTCTCTGTGATGATCATCTTCTGCCCTCTAGTGGCACGATACAGAACTGAAGCTCTTCCTAAGATTTTTATACTGCACCACTAAATCTCCACCAAGCAAGAAGGCAATATTGCTCAAGTAACTATGGCAATCTTCAGCATCATCAGTCAATCATTTTTTCCCTTCTAGTCGTTTTACAAAATGTGTCAACACTTAGATCATTAAGCGGGTGTTAAACTGGGTATCCATCCATCCATCCACCAAACAACCCTAGCTGTAGTCCAGCAACTGACAGACTCAACTTTACCCCAATCCATCCAGTTATCCTAGTCATCCTTGTGTCAACATTGTGCTAAGCAAACCAACTCCATCCCAGCTATGTTCCATCCATTATTTCATCTATCCATCCATTCATCCACCAATCCATCCACCTTAGCTGTAGTCCAGCTATTCATCCATCAATCCATTCAGCTATCCATCCCAGCTGTGCTCAATCCATCCACAAAATCATCCATCCATCCTAGCTGTGGACCATCCATACATCCATCCATGAATCCCAGCTGTGATCCATCACTCCATCAACATATCTATACATTCCTCCCATCCATCCATCCATCCATCCCAGCTGTGGTGCATCCGTCCATCTATAAATCCCATATGCGGTCTATCAATTCTTCAAAATATCTATACATTTCTCCCACCAGTGGTCTATACATCAATCCATTCCAGCTGCGGTCCAGCAATACGTCCATCCATCCATCCATCCAACAAAGAATCTATCCTAGTTATGGTCCATCCAGCCATCTACGCATTCCAGCTGCAGTCCATCCATCCATCCATCCATCCATCCATCCATCCATCCATCCATCCATCCATGAATTCCAGCTGCAGTCCATCCATCCATTCATCCAACAAAGAATCTATCCTAGTTATGGTCCATCCAGCCATCTATGCATTCCAGCTGCAGTCCATCCATCCATGAATTCCAGCTGTGGTCCATCCGTCCATCCATGAATCCATCTTGAGACCTTGAGATGTTCATCTTCATCTCTACTGATCGTACATAACAAAACAAACTGCCCACCATTATGAAGCATTATCAAACCGAAACAAACACTTAAAATAGCTCATCCTATAAAATGTGGTCCTTTACTGTGTCCACATGAGTAATCTCAGTCTACACATATCGCCTGCCTACAGACTTATTCCAGTTCAGGGCTGCTTCATGGATGCAGATTGAAGCCTCCAATTAATTAACAAAATGAAAGCAACTCTAATTAAAGACATTCCGACTAAACAAACTTATCCTGACAGGGCCGCAGCCCCGGCGTTGATAACGAAAGCCGAGGAAACAAATGAGCTCTGTGACACACGTCGCCGCCCATCATCAGGACGATCTCAGTGGCGTCTCGCCGGAGTCCGTGGCATGCTGGGAAATTGTTCTGCTGCCAGCCAAATGTATTCATTTATTCTGAAAGCTCCAGAGAAATCACACAGCCATGCCGTCCCTTGCCCCAAACGGCATGTCCAGATGGAATATTGTGGGTTAAGTGAGGCGGAAAATAGGTACAGGATCACCCGGCGGTGTGGGAGTGTACACACCCATACACACACACACACAAAAAGCAAAATAGTGTCACCTTCATGTTGACCAAAAGTACTCTTTTTATCCTCGTTACTGAAACCTGTGACATGGAGAAACAACAAAGTCCAATCTTTCTCTCTCGCGCTTCTGAAAGAGAATGAGAGTGCGCATCTCTCTGTCAGCCTTCATTAAAGCATTATCACACAGCACACCAGGATTCATCAAAGAGCAAAAGAAAGCACCAGTGAGCACAAGCAAGAGGATGAGCGATCCACATCAGAGAGAGGCTTCTCCACGCCGCTGCTTAATTTCACCTCCCGAACTGTCTTTTTCTCATTTCTAATTAATTAGACACCTTACTAATACAAGATGAGTGGAAGAAAAAACAGAGCTTAGAGTAAAATCCTGTGGGTAGCTCCCAAATGAAATCAATATTCAGTCAATATTCCAAGATGCAAAACTCTGATTTAGTGCTTTTATAATCACAAAGGCTGTTAATAACTTTTGAACTGTTGAAACTAGTAATCAAATTGTATGTGTGCTGTAGAATAGGGACTTGAGTTTCATGAAGTCTGTTTTCTGTCCTATTATGTCAATTATCTTAGGCTCATATAAGCAGTCAAGCTCCACTATTCCAGCTAACAGGAATTTAGGTTTTTCTAGAATGTTCTGTCCAGTTTTTCACCAGCCCAGGATGTTCTGAGCACATATTATATACAAACATGCCCCTACAACATTTGGGAACTTATCAGGAAACCCTGATCACATCACACATAAACTGTTAAGTAACGTTTAAATACGTTAAGGAATGTTTCGATTATGTTTTGTTAGCTGCCCACTGAAAGATCTTTCAAATGATGCCCATATTTAAATTCTCAGCTACTTAAAGTGATAAGCTACTCCTAACTATCCATCCATTCCAATTGTGATCCATTCATCCACTATTCCACTGATCCATTCACTAATCCATGGACCAATCCATCCACCGGTCCACCAACTCTCCAATCCATCCACCGGTCCACCAACTCTCCAATCCATCCACCAGTCAACCAATCTTCCAATCCATCCACCAGTCCACCAACCCTCCAATCCATCCACCGGTCCACCAACTCTCCAATCCGTCCACCAGTCCATCCACCAGTCCACCAACCCTCCAATCCATCCACCGGTATACCAACCCTCCAATCCAGCCACAACTCAACCAACCCTCCAATACATTCACAAGTCCAATCCATTCACCAGTCCACCAATTCATCCACAATTACATCCATCTCTCACACCATCACCTAATTACATCTCTTGGTCCACGTTTCACAAGATGAGGGGCAAAAAATAAGAAGTTCGACTTTGGTGATAAAAAAAATTGCTCCTCCCTTTGGACCAGTGGACTGGAATGATATTTGAAGCCTCCAACAGAGACTAGTCTAATAAGCTACCATAGCTACAGGTAAACACCAGAACACTGACCATATAAGGAAAGTTGCAGAGTATACAGAGTATGAAAGGTCAACAGGTTTAGAATCAGGAAAGGTGTGACAAGTGCATATTAGACTTTTGTATTTTGGAGAATGGACAGTCTTACCTCTCTGAGTACTGTACTGCCAAAACCCCTGTAGAGTCCCCGGACCCCCTGTACACAAGAACATTTTATAAATAAAATAATAAAAGGAAAAAGGCAAAAATAGGAATGCAGAATGTCTATATGCCTATATATGGGGTGTACACATCTCTTCATCCTCCTTAGGACTTACCTACAGCTCTACACAACAGTTTGTGTATGGTGTGTGTGTATATCTAAAGAAAGACTGAGTTTGTGTTCGTATGTCTGTGTGTGTGTATATATATATACCTCCTCACGCAGAGTGGCTAGCAGAACATGGTGTGTGTGAAGAGAGGGAGAGGCCTGAGTTCTCTGCTTCACCACTTCTGTCGGGACTCGGATCAGACAGGCAACCTGCACATGAGAGACAAGTCAACACACCATGTATACACACTAACAAATTTTTCATAGACGAAACATAACTAGAAAATTCCCACCAATCACCTCTTGTAAATTACCAAGCATGCTACGAAAGCTATGAAAAGTATCTGCGTTCATCTCTGCTGCTAAAGTGTCACCTTTATCCATTATCCTAGCAGCACACAGCTCCACCGTTCAGCACAATTTCCAAACAGTCTGACAATGATGACTAATTTTCCAGCAAGGGTAATGGCGCAGTCGATTTGTTTTAGGTCCTTCGTTGATGTCCGGGATGCATCAAGACGCTACAAATGTGGTTTGAGTGATCAGATCACACACACATTTCACCCAGTTCACACCTGTGAGGACTTCGTGCTGTCCACTTGCGATTGGATCACGCAGGACGTATTTTAATGCCAAGTGTGAACGGGGCCTAACTCGTCCTTCTTTAACAGTGTGCCATTACTTTTCTCCTAATTGAAGGCCTAATCTTATCGATCTAAATTTACAAAAGTTGTTTCGTGTTTCATACGAAGTCAATAATACAAAATAACAGTTTGAGAAAATGTATTTGTGTACTTGAAATAAATTCATGATTCAAACATGACGGCGTAATTCGAAATATAAAACTTATACAAACTGAGGAGCATGTAGGACTGGTAGATGGATTTTTGGATGGATTGGTGGATAGACTGGAGGATGGATTGGAAAATGGACTGGAGGATGGACTGGAGGATTGGGGGATGGATTGATGGTGAATATTTGGATGGACTGGAGGATTGGGGGATGGATTGATGGTGAATATTTGGATGGACTGGAGGATTGGTGGATGAATTGAGGGTGAATATTTGGATGGACTGGAGGATTGGTGGATGGATTGATGGTGAATATTTGGATGGACTGGAGGATTGGTGGATGGATTGAGGGTGAATATTTGGATGGATTGGAGGATTGGTGGATGAATTTTTGGAAGGACTAGTGGATGAATAGCTTTAACATGGGCATCATTTGAAAGATCTTTCTGTGGGTACTAACAGGGAACCTAATCGAAACATATCTTAACATATTGGAATGTTACTAAAAACAGTTTCTGAAAATATGTGATGTGATGATGGTTTCCTGATAAGTTCCCAAATGTTGCAAGAGCGTATTTATATACAACATGTGCTCAGAACATCCTGGGATGGGTGAAACACTGGACAGAACATTCAAGAAAAACCTAAATTCCTGTTAGCCAGAATAGTGGAGCTTGGCTGCTTATATGATCCTGAAATAACTGACACAATGGGACAGAAACAAACTTCATTTTTTCTTCAAGTCCTTATTACACAGCATGCACACACACTGATATGTAGGATACAAGCATTTTCCCAAACTAACTAGATCTTCAAGACCATTTCTTCTTTCAATGCTCCAGCAAATGAAAACGGAACCAAGAAAACACCTAGTCTACTACTCTTTAAAAAAAAAAAATGAAGCTTTGTATTTATTAGACAGGTTGCTTTCATATTTATTATACGTTAAGAAATAATACCTTCCAGAGTGAAAGTGAGGACAAAGCGAGGACTTCAAACAGTGGGAACTTCAGTCTTTAATCAAACCTAAACTCAGGGCTGAAATCACCCGAGTACATGGTCTCAGAGGTGAAACTAAACTTCTCCGGGGCCGCGTAGCGAGAGTGCCTCTCGCTGGCCGAAAACATCCACTGCACCTCCATTTCGACAAGCGTTTCCTTGAGCTCATCACCCTTCCCTTTTTTTCCCCATCCAGTCATTATTTTATGAAGCGCCGTACATCACGTCTCCTCGTTTAATTCTCCAAAGGATCAAAAATGATGGCACTAAACAGAGAGGGAAGTGGATATGACAAGCAATTCCCGCTTTAATTGAATGGTGGCGGCGAGAGGCAATTTCAAAGCTACTCCTGAGAGATATTATAATAGATCAGATGAATTAGGGACATTGTTTATTTCTGGATAATTTACACAAAGCAACGGGGTGGCAAAAGAGAGGACCTGGGTTGCCAGATTGGCAGGGCTCCCTTGTTCCAGACATTAATGGGAAAGAAAAAAAAACGGACTTTTTGAAACTCCTCAAACGTTCACTGATCAATTATCTATATAAAATCTGAAAGAATGGCTGTTACGCTGTCACGCATACAATAAACTTCTCATTCACGCAGCTATTCATCCTTATTTACGTTCAGCAACATTAATTAGATGCCGGTTATCTGATGGGACCGCACACTTTAGCATGAGCCAAATCCTAACAGCAGGGACTGGCTGAGAAACTGCTTGACAGGGAAGGAAGATGCTGAATGATGGTGGAGGAATTAAAGGAGTGTCATAGCTGAGAGGTGACGGAGAGTCTGCGGGAGGAAATTCATGAAGAGTCGCTTACAGTTACTGCAGCAAAGTTCTAGCAGATGTGACTGAAACACACTACCTCAGGGTTCACCCGAGCAAAGATTTCCACCACATGGAAATAAAAACAGTCACTGTGTTCAAGGTCAAGTCCTGAAACTAATTCAAATGAACACTGGGTTAAGTAGCAATCATTTTTAAAAGCCTTTCTTCTTGGTCATCCTTCCTTCCTTTCTCTTCTTCCTGCTTCTTTCTGTATTTTCTTTCTCTTTCCTCCCTTCCTTCCTTCGTTTCTCTTCTTCCTTACTTCCTCTCACCTTCTTTCCTTCCTCCCTTTCTCTTGTTCCTTCCGTCCTCTCTCATCTTCCTATCCTTCCTCTCTCTCATTCCTTTCCTACTTTCCTTCCTTCCACCCTTCCTTCTTTTCTCTTTCCCTCCCTCCTTCCTCTCTCCATCCCTTCATCCTCTCGCCTTCTTTCATTCGTCCCTTTCTCTTGTTCCTTCCCTCATTTCTCTTCTTCCTTCCCTCCTCCCTGTCTCTCATTCCTTCCTTTGATCCTTTCTCTTGTTCCTTCCTTCCTCTCTCATTCCTTCTTTGTCTCTCCCTTTCCTTCCTTCCTGTTTCTCTGCTTCCTCTCTCATTCCTTTCTTTCCTCCTTTCTTACATGCCACCCATCCTTCTTTTCTCTTTCCCTCCTTTTCTCTCCATCCCTTATTTTCTCCTGTCTCTCTTCTTCCTTCCTTTGCTTGTTTCTCTGCTTCCTTCCTTCCTCTCTCATTCCTTTCTTTCCTCCTTTGTTTCTTACATGTCACCCTTCCTTCGTTTCTCTTTCCCTCCTTCTTCTCTCCATCCCTTCCCTCCTCCCTGTCTCTCATTCCTTCCTTTGATCCTTTCTCTTGTTCCTTCCTTCCTCTCTCATTCCTTCTTTGTCTCTCCCTTTCCTTCCTTCCTGTTTCTCTGCTTCCTCTCTCATTCCTTTCTTTCCTCCTTTCTTACATGCCACCCATCCTTCTTTTCTCTTTCCCTCCTTTTCTCTCCATCCCTTATTTTCTCCTGTCTTTCTTCTTCCTTCCTTTGCTTGTTTCTCTGCTTCCTTCCTTCCTCTCTCATTCCTTTCTTTCCTCCTTTGTTTCTTACATGTCACCCTTCCTTCGTTTCTCTTTCCCTCCTTCTTCTCTCCATCCCTTCTTTTCTCCTGTCTCTCTCCTTTCTTCCTCCCCCGTCTCTCTCCTTCCTTCCTTTGCCTGTTTCTCTCCTTCCTTCCTATCTCTTCCTCTCATTCCCTCCTTTCTTCTCTCTCTCTCCTCCTCATTTGTCTCACCTTCTTCCTTCCATCCTTTCATCCTTCCTTCCTTATTCTCTTCTTCCATCCACTCTCTCCTTCCGTCCTTTCTCTTCTTCCTCCCTTCCTCCCATTAAAAATGTAATGGGACAGTAAGAGGTGAGGAATAAAACCAGCCTGAAGCGCAGTTCCCGGTCTCCCTGACCGCACCAAGCTCTCCGAGAGACACAGCTAAAAGACTCAGTGCCACCCAGCGTGCGCTTCGGCGCGTGCCAAGTTCCATCAGACACCTTTAAACACGAGCTGATGCAGGTGGTGCTCTAAAAAAAAAAAAAAAAAAAGCAGAAATCAATTCTGCCTCACCTACAGCCCTCCCCAAGGGGGCGCCGAGCAGCGCTGCCTTTGGATATCCATCTGTCGGTTGGAAAAGAAAAAAAAAAAAAAAAAAAAAAGCAATATCTGACCACGACAGCCTCCGCTTGGGCTGTAATAGCGCCATTACTTATGCAGACACATAACATTTTCCATCTGCCAGTTCAAATTAGGATCATCTGCCTACAGTTTGACCCCCGTGGTCTGGATGATGGAGCGCTGGGTGGCCCGGGCGGAAACCGGGACGCGCCCTGGAGCTCGTAGGAATGCTTGTGTGATAAATCACGCACCGCCTTTTAGACCGGGTCGAGGTGGGCCGTATACGCTGTGGCACGTTGGGTGGATGCCAGCGAGCCCTCCGAGGTGAGATGGGCACACGGAATATTTCCCCTCCGCTCTTGGGAATCTTTCGGCTTGACAAATGAGCTCTCGGAGGAAACGTCGAGCGAACGGGAATGAAGATAAATCTGATATAAAGGCTAGATAACGGCCTGCTCCATCCCTGACAGACCCCATCATCCAGGGTATTCTTTATTGTAGAGAATGCCTGGGGTGGAGACACACACACACACACACACAACAATATGGGACTGACGTTGCAAGAGGTTTAACACAGGAATGATGTTTTTCAATTATTAATTGCACAAAGTCCTTGGGAAAGGTCAGGGGGAAAAATAAATAAATCCATTTTAAACATAAATACTGAAGGATTCCATCTGTATAGCAATCATGACATGTTTTTAAAAACATTCATAAAATGGATTTTCCGATAAAACATTATTAAAATGTTTTATCTAGAATATAAGAGTCAGTCAGGTTTCAGTATGCAAATTTGAACACTGGTTTATTAAGTGACAGGGGGCGGGGCATCTCTGATTTGCATATTCATTGACCTCGATCTCCTGACGAGTCGAAAACGTCTTTACAGGTGTAACGAGGAATGTTGTATTCCTTATACATGAAGCATAAGAGCCAATTAAGCTCATGGTTTATTTCTCCACAACTACTCGAGCAAGTGTTACACTTTTTTTTCCCGTTTATTTTATAGCATTTAAATTGAATTTAGAGCTTCACCTATTGACAGAGCTGCTGTTATAGAAAACTAAACAACACCTTATGACCAATCAGAACTCAACAGCTCGGTGGTGTATGATGCAATAACGCTCACCTGCTCACAGAACACTGAGATTAAATGTGATTGGTCCATTCTAAGACACAGCCACATCCCAAATCATAAAAGGGTGTGCACACTTATGCAACTAGCTTATTGTACGTTTTTTTTCTTTCTTTCTTTTGCAAAAAAATTTATAAAATCCTGATTTGTCATTTTATTTATATACTTTGTGATTTCATATTAAAAGTGGGGTGTATTTTAATTATTAATTATTACTATTAATGACTTTTTCGAGGGTTTTTTAAATCTATTTTTACACACATTTTGTAAAAAAAAAAATTTCAATAACTTGCATTGTTCATTTCTTCTTTCTGTCTCTGCTCTTATTATTTAATCGAATGAATCACAGTTTAAACTCCGACTTCGTTTAGTTTCTTTATTTCTGTTTTTGACGTCACACTATCAATCGATTACCGCTGCGTTTGAACTGCTTAAAAGGTGCCATATAATTAAACTTCATTATTATAGTTTTTTTTTTATTTTAACTAGCTAATGCTTGAAGCTGGACTTAGTAGTAGTACATGTTCTTCGTGTGTAACAAACGAAAAAATGAATCGGACACACAAATCAGCAGCTGCAAAGAAAAGGCCAAGAACTGAATCTTACAGGGGGAAAAAAAACAACAACACAGTTTATAAAGTTTTGTGTGACTTCTGAAGTAAGTTCAGGACTCGGAGGCGAAGAGTTCAGTCTCTGAACCTGTAAAGTGCAGAACCCGGACTGCTTTTGATCAACACGGTAGCTCTGAGCCCAAGAAAGTTCATACAAATCCCAGAGCGAAGAGTTCAGCCAACGTTGAGTCCGGGTGAGAAAGAGGCAAACGTGATAATATTCTGTGAATAACGTGATAAACAGAAACGCAGACACTTCATATGACCGCTACAAACAAACCGAACGCCATCATAGTCGTTTTCCGTTACCAAGTGTGAGAGACGACCCGATTTCCCCGGTGAGACGCGTTCGTCTTGCTCTCTGGATGACCCCGAGTGCAGCGGCTTTAATCCCTAACACCTCAGATTACAGGATTTGGTGAATCTCCTTCCCAGCACACAGAGATACAGGCTCGGCTCTGCGCCGATAAATCCGCACTTTGAAGTGCGTAAGTCCCTGTGAGGCTGGCGAAGGGTTAAACTGGGGGTTGACCTCATCCTCAACTCGCATTAAAGCCACCGCCAGCTTCCATCTGCTCACTCTTAGCTATGCTACTGAGAGCGCTACGGCATGTGAGGGCAGCGTTATAATCCTGACTAAATCCATAATGCAGGCATGTCAGAGACATTTTAGATAATGGGACACGTTACAATCAAAGTTTGGTTTTACCCTACATGCATAAGTATTCCCCCCCCCCGAACTTTTCCATATTTCACAGTGTTACATACAACCTGGAACTGAAATGGACTTAATTAGGATTATATTAAGGCTGTGACGATGATTTCACAATATGCATCATTCGAATCAGCATTATATTAATTACATATCTAATGCAGTTGCACTGTTTGAACGCCAGGGGTCCCAATGTGTGCAACCCAAACAGTTCAAATACATACAGCATGCTGACCGATAGATCTGGAGCATAAACGACTGACCTGCATTACAGGTTATGTGTTTACAGAACCACATTGTAACAGTTCAAATGAGCTCGTCAGTATCTTTCAGGCGACATCACCCCCACGCCAGTGCGATCTACAGCGCCCGAGGCTGAAGAGGCGACGGAAAGCCACGGCATTTTAGCCGCCTTTGGAGCTCTATTCCCAGTTAAAAGAACACCTCGAGCGCTGCTACTGATTCAATCGATCATTTTCCCTCTGGTCTAAGACTTTGTTAGTACAATCAAATTTTTGGAAGAATTTTTAAATGTATTTATTTATTCAAGCTATGGTGAACCTGTAGTGCATGTTGTTTACGATATTAAACCTCTGTTCAGAGCCAATTTGGATTTATTTAGTTTGAGAAGACAAAAATGCACATTGTTTCGCAGTGTTTATGATTAAGGAATAATTAAAAAAAAAATAGGAACTCTCTTTAGTCATAATTCTCCTCATTCAAATTTTGTTCAAAATGTTCGAATGAGAATCAAATCCAATCATGAATCCAGTATCATGAATCCTGACCGCAGTATATCCTTACACTCCTAGTTAATGTCTCAACTTTTTTACTGACTAATGAATAAATACAATTTGTCCGTAGCTGCAGTGAGCAACCCGGATTAAAACCTTTATCGGACTGGTCCCGGCCTGACAGTGTCACATTAGACTCGGCTGTCATAAAGGCTTAACGATCATCTGATGATGTGTTTTCCCTGATGACTCGAAGGACTCTGACACATTGTTACTTCTGAGAAAAGCAGAAATCTGCATAGAACAGAGAGAACGTACGATTTCTCCGAGCGACGCTGCGAGCATGTGTGTGACTGGAGCCATGCGTGCCGAGAAACAGCCAGAGAGCAGCGACTTGGTGCTTTCATACGTGACGAAGAACGCAGCAGCTAGGACCAAACACAAACACAGTTTATTTATTTACTACCTGCACGAGCGCACACACACACACACACACACACACAAAAAAAAACAGGAAGTGATATTAATCAGTTAGCAAGCTGAACTTCTCTTGTTTTGTGGCAGTTAAAAGCGAAGTGTACCGTTTGGAAAAGATCCCACGGCAGCAGAGGGCACGCCGGCGTAGATGCCCCTGAATCCCCCGGCCTTGTGGAAGCCCTGCTGACTCTGTAAACGCGTCTTAATGGTGTCCAGAGGGAAGAGTGTGAGGTCGACACACATGCCTGCACAGCCTCCAGCCTGGGAGACAGAAAAATAACAAATCAGACGCTACCTGATTTTGGAATGAAAATGTGCCTTGAACAGCAAACGAGTCCTGAATCAGCTTCAGCTGCGTGGATTCAAGTTTCCGCCCACTAGCCCCTTATTTACATGTCTTTTGAATACAGCACACGTACATCAAATTAACATGAAACCTGCACTACTTTATGCAGGTTTTGCAAAAGTGAGTCAATAAAAGGAAAGTACTCAGGAGGCTGTCTAACATTCGAGGAAGACCTGAGGAAAAAAGTAAACATGTAGACTTAAAAAAAAAAAAAAAAAAAAACCACCAACAACAATTCAGCAAAGCTGATGGTTATATATATATATATATATATATAGAGAGAGAGAGAGAGCTTCTTAACAACACTGATCGGACGTAATTAAAGCTTCACTTAAAGACCGACGAGCCAAGTTTCCATCCTGATCAAAATGATAATCAAATAAATAAATATAATATATAAAATGAATATAAATAATTACAAAATTTTGTATTACTGCATGGTAATAAATGGGGGAGGAAAAAAAAAAGAAGTACAACAAAAGAAAAAAAATGTACACTAGAAAGGGTTACAAAATAAATGACAAAAATAACTTTTTGCGAAATAAATATATATTATATATATATATATATGTATATATAAAATAAAATAAAAGTACGTTGGGTTCATTCTGTAGAGATATTTTCAAAGGAGAGAAAGAAAAGTCATCTTTCACCAAGAAATCATCGGGTGCTCAGTGTAAATATCGAACATCTTTGCTGATAAAGTTGATCAGTGATGTTATCGGACTGTTCAGGAGTGCTCTCAGACGCATGAAATAAATCTTACCACCCCAAGTAGCAATTTACACAACATCACGCTCATGTTGGATTGAATCGCTATAGCGCAATATCAAGCAGGCCACCCCCACCCACCCAAACTCCTTTATTATGTAGAACCATAAATCTGGTACGGTCTTGTCATTATACAGGCTTTCATCAGGTTTTACCATCCCTTAGTGTGATCTTGCCCCTTCTTTGCCACCCCTAAAAACCAGGACACGCCCCTGCAGATGTTGTATGCACCTCTAATTAAGATTGGATAAGGAGCAGATAAATCCCAGATAGTAATCACTTAGTGGACAACAAACTAATGCAGATAAACCTTTCAGAATCAAACCATATGAATGGAAAAAAGAGCAATTTATTTAAACACTGTCACTAAGCAACCAAATCAACAAGGCAGAAAATGAAAGTATGAACTCACACACACACATATATATATATATATATATATACACACACACACACACACACACATACATACACACACACACTAAAGCTCAAAACTATCTTAGCTCACTTTAATCAGTGTGATCGCTATTCGGCACATATATGGAATAAAGACATGATTTTTAACCCCTATGAGGTCATTAAGTATGCGACTGTGCTAACAGACCCAACCAGCATTATTACCACAAGCGATGCGATAAACTCTCGTCTGTCCATGTTGTGTGAAGCTCCAGTTTTCTCCTTTCACCATGAACAAAATCACTGTGTCGACAGCTTGAACACGCCGCTCACGTCGACATGTTTTGACGTTGTTTTGGACTACAAGCGAAACACGCTGATGAAGGACGCCGCCATGTTTGAGCCGGTCGCGTGTTGATGACGTCACGTGAGACCACTCCTGCCTCGAATCTGTCGATTCTAATACGAAGGCAAATGAAAAAAAAAAAATCTTGCAATGTTAAAATTGTTAAAAGAAGTTTTATATATATATATATATATAAACTTTAATATCTGTGATTTACTAAAAATATTGGGTTGGTGATGAGGAAATGGAGCCTGTGTCTATGTGTCATATGGCTAGAAAGAAGAATTATAATGATATATATCCTAAAACAAACAAATATACACTTTTTAAACACCTAAAATATTAGAATGACACATTGTACATGATACTGGTGTCCTCTTTCTGTCCTGTCTGCAGATGCTGAAGTGTTTTATTTCTCTTACACCACAGCATTTGGTCAACGATTCCCTTTTTTTTTTCAATGAAAGAATGATATGACATCATACTGTTTATCCATTTATAGTAACGTTCAGACTTACATGTTAACATCTGTGAATCAAGTTCCTCACCGACATCTCTTTCTTTTTCAAGCTTGCCATGTTACTGAGAACACAGAAAGCATAAAGCAGTGTCCTCTGTCCTGACGACTTCGCCAAGATACAGCTTTATGCCTGTTACAAAGCGCTGGCACTGGAGACTCCTTACACAAATCTTCGCCGTATCTTCAACGTTTACACGCATTAAAAAAAAAAAGATTATTTGGAGTGTCCAACATACAAGTTCCTGTGAATAAGTTGTTACTATAAAAAGAATTACATAATAGAACAAGTGCCATCAGTGCCCTGCGATGGACTGGCACCCTGTCCATGGTGTACCCCGCCTTGTGCCCGATGCTCCCTGGGATAGGCTCCAGGTCCCCCGCGACCCTGAAAAGGAGTAAGCGGTAGAAGATGGATGGATGTATAATATAATATATATTATTTGAGTTATGTCCACAACTATGGTCAGAGCTGCAGCTGTAGAAAATAAATCAACACCTTTAGTCTGACCAAACAAAGAATCTTCTAGAAAATCACACAGAAACTACCAACGATCCCGTTTTCAGACCCTTAACCTTAAACTGCTGAGAATTATTCTTGCACTTTGTAAGTCACTTTGTATAAATGTGTGCTTCTTTCCCCGCAGGTGGGGAACAGAGACAGAAACGTCTGTCATCTCAGCAGCAAGATAAAATATCTACCTGTGGCATATTGATCCTCAGCCTGCGTGCTGCCTAAATATAGCTGTATCACAGCAGGAGAATCTGGCTTCATCTGCACTCATCCTTATACATCACTGTCATGAATTTCAGCCTCTATAAGTCTGTCTGTCTGTCTGTCTGTCTCTCTCACATGCCTATTTACAGGCTCATATGGTGATCTGATGTCCACTTTGTCTGCACCACATCTATTATGTAACAGGTGTAGCAGGTGAAACAGTCTAATTTCACTTCACTGTGGGAAAAAAATAAATAAATAAAATCCCCAGCACTTTCCACGAGCTGTATGTAGAGAACACCTTTTATTGTCGCATTTTTTTTATTGGGTAGCTTATTACGAGAAATGATTTCAATTGAACTGCGAAAATGAAGACAATATTGCGATTAAACATCATTGTCACATGATTTCTTCATTTGTAATCTGCAAATTCTGTTTTGGCTTTTACACCAGCAACTGCTTCAAATGAGTCGCCCTCTGGTGTTAAGAGAAGCGAACTGCATATGATGTTAGCTCACCATGGAGTTGTCTTTTCGTAAGATCGTTCATTACATTTACATTTACATTTATTCACTTGGCAGACGCTTTTATCCAAAACGACTTACAAATAAGCAAAGCGATCAACAGTAACTACTTTATCCTGATCCAACCCTATTGCCTATAGGCCTATCCCGGGGACAAGGCGGAAAAAAGACCACCACTTGGATGGACCACCAGAGTTTCACACTTTTACAGGAGCCATTTGACCTACCAGTGTGTTTTTGTGAGGTGGGAGGAAACCAGACAACCCTGACAAAACCCACATGAGGAGAGCGATGTCAAACACTTTGTAATCTGAGCGCATGGTTTTTCATGAAAATGTCTGTTAAATATATATTATTAAATCTCTGGTATGTTGGACTGCTTTAATATGAATGTATTCGACTGATCTGATGGATGATCCAACACAAAACAAGTGTTTTCATCCAAGAGGATCAAGAAAGCCATTGATATAATCATGTTTATATAATTATTCTAATCTGTGAAGGACTATTTCCGGACATCTCATGTACACAGCAAAATGTCAATAAAGGTCAGAAGAAAAATAGTGAAACCCCCACGAGCCTTCAGGCAAAGACTGCAAACATCTTGCATACTTGTTACACCAACGGATACCGAGATAAAACTTGCACCACATGTGGAATGGACAAAACGGAGATAAGGCCACTGGAATTGTTTATGGAGCGAGTCCAGGGCCAAGGACACTCTATTGATGTTTTTGGGGATTTGTTACTACTCCAGTTCTCTCCCAGGCCATCCAGTATGGACTAATCAGCCACCATCATATTTTACAATAAACTCAGTTCGACGAATAGAAATAAATTAGCCATTTACATCAAAGCGACCCTGACCAGAAGAAAGCATTCACTGAAGATTAATGAATGTGTCACGCAGACGTGCACAAGCAATCTGCCATGATTGTGCAATACGCTCCCATGATAATCAAGGTAGCCTGTCTTTATATTCAAAACAAAAGTAAGCAAAGTAAAAAATTTGGTTATTACATTACACAGGGACTGAGGACATCTGAACAAAAGAGAAGTGAAATGTCTGCAATGTCGCACTGCTACCAATAGGTGGAGACATTTCTTTAAAAATAAAAACTTCTAGCCGTTTCGCCCTGAAAAAAACAACACCACGTAAAGCACTACAGGTCATCCATCCATCCATCTTCTACCGCTTATTCCTTTTCAGGGTCACGGGGAACCTGGAGCCTATCCCAGGGAGCATCGGGCACAAGGCGGGGTACACCCTGGACAGGGTGCCAGACCATCACAGGGCACAATCACATACACACTCACACACACATTCATACACTACGGACAATTTAGACACGCCAATCAGCCTACCATGCATGTCTTTGGACTGGGGGAGGAAACCGGAGTACCCGGAGGAAACCCCCGCAGCACGGGGAGAACATGCAAACTCCACACACACAAGGCCCTGGCGGGAATCGAATGTGAGGCGAAAGTGCTCACCACTAAGCCACCGTGCGCCCCATTTTCAATCAGTATAAACAAATCTTATAAGATGAGTGGGGACACTGTTGGGTTTCTGTGTGTAGAGTATCATGACTCTGGGTTTAGCTGTTGGTGGGCAGGACGGTGGGAAAGGGGAGGGGTGAAAGTCCACTGATAGTGATGGTTTGGGGTAAGAGCAAGGCAAAAGACAAGGCAAAAGGCAAAGACAGCAGTCATCGTAAATGGTGCATACTAAATCAAAATTCCTGATGGAAGTGGAACAAAACTACAGAGATGGTGTAAAAGTAAAGCGCTTGAGGCTTGCACATGCTCAGTTGGAGGTGTGTTATAATTGCTGTGGATGGGAAATGATTAAAAAAAACTACGGTGTGTGGAAAACCATTGATTATAAAAACCATATTTTCTATATTAGTTTGTAGTATTGTGGACATAAGATGGAGTGTGTATGTGTGTGTGTGTGTGTGTGTGTGTGTGTGTGTATTGGTGTACCAACCACAGGAAGGTTCAGCTCATTAGTAGAAGGCGTACTTTGCCTGCAGCATAAGCTCTGCTCTTTATCCTTATTACATTACTATAGCGTACTGTATGAGTGTGTGGGGTGTGTGTGTGTGTGTGTGTGTGTGTGTGTGTGGTTCACCATTGTGAATATTGGTACTCAGATGGTGCTTGGTGTATGGTTTAATACACAATGCAGTCATGAATTTCTTCACGCTCCTGAAAGCACAAAGTATCTTGTATCATGTGTCAGAGTAACACATGGTGGATATTTAGCGAAGGTGATATTTATACCAACGCTCCACCAAATCCGTGAAGATATATAAGTGAATTTACTGCCAGTGCTTCATGAAAACAGAGATAAAAACCGACTCACAGCAACTCCAAGGTCAAATCATAACCGAATACGACGCAGAGACATTCCATAACGCCGTGCGAAACATAAAAGCAGGTGGAAAAGATTTAAACACTTTGACGGTGTGCTGTTATAGGAAGATAATCGAGGACGGCGTGGTGTGGTGTGATGTGATGTGAATTTCCCAACGCTGACCGTTTTTTCAAATCGGAAACAAGGAAATCATATTGTTTATCCATTTAATGTTGGGGTTTGTCTGTAGAACAAGTTAGTTCCTGTTATCACCTATGAGTTTTTACCATAGAAACAATAATTGCAGTATGTAGTGAGCACACAAAACTACAGTCAGAGCTGCTGTTATGCCCAATCAGATATGATTGTGTGTGTGGGAGACTATCCATCCATCCATCCATCCATTCATCCATCTTCCATACCACTTATCCTACACAGGATTGCAGGGGAGGCTGAAGTTTATTGCTGGGAACTCAGGGCAAAAGCCAAGGGACACCCTGGATGAGGTGCCAACCAATCGCAGAGCACAATCACACAACCATTCACACACTATGTACAATTTGGAAATGCCAATCAGTCTACAACGCATGTCTTTGGACTGGCGGAGGAAACCGGAGTACCCGGAGGAAACCCCCAACCCCGGAGGTGCGAGGCAAACGTTCTAACCACCAATCCACCATGAAAAATGTGACTAATGTTGCTTTTGCTGTGTGATAAACTAGAGTCCCATTCCTGGGTGTATCCCCACCTTACACAGCGGGTTCCTAAATTCGCCAGGATAACGCAGTAACTGAAGACGAATGACGCTTGCCAGGTCTCAGCCCAATTTCCAGCCCAACTCCATCTCAAAAAACTCTGAAACTAGAAGAAGAATACCGAACAATCAGACTTCTTCTAAAGCTTTGCTTGGGGAAACAAGTGCGCTCATAGTGCGCACGCATTTCTTATTCGCAAAGTTATTTTGTCAATTGCTTAGTGAGGACATTATGCTCTCCAGAATCCCCCTTTCCTTCTCCCATTATTTGTAAAATACAGCATAGTCCAACAGAAAAGGTTCTGTATTTCTTTGACACACCGTCTGAACTGACTCCCTTTGTTTGCGAAACAAACCCAGTTTGGTGTCCACACTGCGATCTAGGAACGAATAAGTGGATACATCTACACTATATCCCTTAAAGACTCTTAAAGGGACACACTTGCAGTGGTTATTAATAGCACAGGTGTAAATGTTCGCATATTGTCTGTCTCTCCTCTTCTTTTTTCTTACACTCCGGTTTTAAGGAAGTGCACGTCTGTGACAGGAACCTGACCTGACGATGGTTCCCTCTAGAGAAAGAAAGGACAAAAGAACATAACCCACATCCACAACAAAACAAAAAACAAACAGAGTACACACTGCTCTAGACAGGACCGGTCTGAACTTCCGCAACCCACACATCCACGGCTTTGGTTGCACACTGACGTTCACTGACTTTCCATAGATAGTTCTCTCTAAAGGCCAGAGTGTGTGGGGGGGGATAGGGATGGGTATGGTGGGGAGCATTTGAGAAAGAAAGGAGAAGATTGTGATTTCTAGACCACCGTGAATTGAAACATTTAATACGCTTAATAAATCTACGAGCCTCCTGGGTGTTTTTGCTACAAGGATGACTTTTATCTTTGGTGTGGGATAAAAAGGGTTATAAACAGAACGCCAGACCCGACCCCGACAGGTCCCTGAAGTGAGACGATTGAGGAGACTGTACGGTGGTGCTGATTTAAGAAACGTGATACTTCAGGAAACTCCCACTTAAGGAAAAAAAAAAAGAAGCTAAAAGCTTTCACTTCATCCGTCAGATCAAAGCAGTACTTCACGTCAGATTGTTATTGAAAACACGTGTTTTTTTTCTTCGTATACTTTGCATGATCCTTTCATACTGTTTAACATTCATTTCTAAGAATTTGTCCACTCATTCATGAATGTTTCAAAGGAAAATGGATGACAAATCTGCACAGTATTAAAAGTTCTGTCTCTTTCCTGTACGTCAATGCAGCTACAGAGTTGGACGATTCTGGACCTGTTTTGAATTATTCCGTTTCCTGGCAAGCTCTCAGGATTGAAACTCTATATGTCGAGGAAATACCCGGAGCTGAACTAGACAACATTCGAGACGCTCCTTCACCCCGGCTCATGCCGTGCATGATGCTCTGTCTCTTCTACTCGCTTTCTCTCACTAGATTTTTCTCTTTGGCTTTGTTCTTTTCTTTCTAATCCTCCTTCTCGGCCTTGATGCTGTAGATCTGGACCAGCTCCAGGACTGCACTTTGCTTCATTGCGCATCTCCACTCGAGATTTGGCCGGAGAGAATCCCCCCGGGGCCACTTTAACACTTACAATAGACATTAGCATAAATTGAAGTGCAAGCGTACGGAGGCTAATCCTCGGCATGCGTATTAGCATGAGTAATGAGCTCTGACTTCAAAAGACTTTCAGTGAAGGAATCTGACGTTTTTTTGAGAGGTGAAAAGTCCGAGATTATTTGCCGAATTATTGTAATTGCTTAAATCTGCTTCAATAACAAGGCTGCACAATTTACACTAAGTGCAAACAGAAGTAAAGCGCTTTTGCAATTGGTATATTTCTGGATATTCAGATCTGATTGTTTACAGAAGATTATCACTATCTAAGAAAGAATATAAGGATCTGCTCATGAGCCAAAACATACGAGCTCATCTGTGAAACATGGTGGAGGTAGTGTCATGGCATGGGCTTGCATGGCTGCTTCTGGAACATTCTCACTAATCTTCACTGATGATGGAACTCATGATGGTAGCAGCAGAATGAATTCACAAGTTTACAGGAGCATTTTGTCCGCCAGTTTACAGAGAAACGCATCCAAATTAATCAGGAGGAACTTCATCATGCAGCAAGACAACGATCCAAAACACACTGCTGACTCAACCAAGGACTTTATCGGGGGGAAAAGTGGAAGGTTTTACACTTTAGTCAATCACCAGACCTTAACCCAGTAGAGCAGCATTTCACCTCCTGAAGAGGAGAATTGAAAACCCCCCTGAAACAATTTCAATTTAATTTCAGTTCAATTCAATTTTATTTGTACGGCGCTTTTAACAACGGACATTGTCTCAAAGCATCTTTACACAGAAACATATAAACACAGGATAGAGATTTTAAGTGTGTGAATTTATCCCTATTGAGCGAACCGGTGGTGACGGTGTCAAGGAAAAACTCCCTAACATGATATGAGGAAAAAACCTTGAGAGGAACCAGACTCAGAAGGGAACCCGTCCTCGACGGATAGTGATACATAATCATTTCTGTAGTTAATATCATTAATATGAGAAGACGGGGCTGCACAAAAGTTTCATTGAATTTGTGTGTGTAACTAAAAACACACAAGCTAATAAAACTTGACAGCATAATCTCTACTGTATATAAAAGTGCAGTAACTCGTCGCACTTTGTGGGATTGATTTGAAGCCGATCAATGGAGGTATACATTAACTAGCCTTCTCATGCATAAATTTACACAGCACGAGTAGGATACGAGTGGGTTTTTGGGGTTTTTTTTCTGAAATGACAATATTTTCATTAGTTCCTGAAAGGAAATTCTCTTATATCATGTACCCTCTTATATAATGAACTGCTATCAAATACCATATGTCGAATGTATTCATTTAATTACCTTGTATTCATTTAATTAGCTCCTTGAATAAGCTGATCAACTGCTATCCTTGATTACACTATTATGTATTTTCGTGTCAACATGACACAGGACTTGTTTTGTATTATGACTATATGCTGTGTGTTTTGGTTAAATCTGTCTGACACTTGGACCAGTAGAAACCGTCCACGCATGGCTTCTTATCGAAATGTATAAATACTTCTCTTTTGAATGAATAAACCGGATGTCTATGTGAGCATGCAGGTGTCAGTGTGTGTTCACTTGGGCTCCCCAGATCGATCTGAAACGCTCTGAGGAAAACCACACTCTCTAGCTCATACCAACACAGAACTAAAAGTAAATAGAAGTAAAGTAAATAAATCTAGAATGGTAAAACAGGCTAAAGAAACTGTGACAGAGTTCTGGAGACATAAAGCCGAGATTCCTGAGATGAGTGGAAATCTAACAGTTCCAAATTACGAATAAATCTGTTCATATCCAGCTTCATAAATGAGGACCATTGTTTTAAATATCCAATACACAATATTTAGTTTCCATGGGACATAAACATGAGGTTGCCCACATGTACAATCTCTATCACCATGGTGAAAACCAAAGAACTTCCAACATAGTCCTGCATTCAAACACCATTATAGAAGATCAGGGTCATAATACATCAGGGAATATAGCACTCATGTTATGTTGTGCTGTTATATTACAATAACCAGTGAGATGTTGTGATGTTACTACCCCAATGTTGATTATTTTCCCATAAAAGCACATCCCAAAGTGTTTTATTCCATATATATCCATTTATAGCTGCATTTATTGCTGTGGGATGTCTGTGAAGAGAGTTAGTCCATGTTATCACTTCCGTTATAGCAGCTACAAGCAGTTGTTCCTTCATCAGACTCTCCTCAGGTTCCTGTCTTTGTTCTCCTTCTCTCATCTGAGACCCACTGATCCATAACAGTATTTAAAGGGTTGGAACCACTGACACCAGCTTAAGAGCTGGATCTTTGTCTCTGACTGATCTCAGATCTGATCGAAAGACGACTGATCAAACCATTCACCACGTACCAGAGCAACATCACTGTCCTCAGACCTGTGTTCATGAAAAGTTTTTTTTATTCACCTATCAAAACCAAGCCTGGATCTGAACTTTATAAAGACTCGGCTTTCATCCTCCCAACATTTGTACCCCATTATATCCCCTTTCCCCGTTCTTGACCGTCTTTTTCTGTATATAAAGTGAGCAAGAGATATGATTTCACTCCCCAGGGCTGAGATCTGAGGCTTTATTGGTGCTACATATGCTCCATGTTTATTTTTCTCATATCCTGCAAGGCTTTGGCATTGAAAGTTAAAGTGAGGGGTGAGCAAAGATCTGTGATCTGAGGTCTACTCAGTAGAAAACATTGGTGCTGGACTTTTCTCATTTTACTACATCATGTCCAACACTGTAGACTCAGATGAAATAGACATATCACATTTTTTTACATGGCATTTTAAAACATCCAGGTCCTAAAGGTCTGATATGTGTAATAAAATATTCCCCAGACTTCCACCATCACGACTCTAATTGGCAAATGTATTGCAATATTTGCATTATAGAGCACATAAAAAGGTCCTAATGATCTAGAAACCTTATAGATTATAGAAAATCATGAACTATAAATATACTATATGTATGAATATGCAATTAGGAAATACAGCATATCCTTCTGGAGGCATGGAGGATTAGGGGTTAGCACGTGTGCTTCACACCTCGGGGTTTATGGTTTCGATAACCGCCTCTTCCCTGCGTGCACGGAGCACATGTGCTTCAAGGATTTCCTCCAGGTACTCCAGTTTCCTCCCCCAGTCCAAAGACATATGTTGTAGACTGACTGGCATTTCCAAATTGTCCGTAGCTTGTGCGCTTGTGCCCTGCGATGGACTGGCACCCCATCCAGGATGTCCACTGAGTTCCCTGTGATAGGCCTGTGTAGGATAAGCGGTAGAGAAAATGGACGGATGGATCATATTCTTCATCAATCAGTAATAGCCGACCGAGCAATTAAAGGCTAGTAAATTAGCTCAAATTTGTCGTAGGTTGACGCAATTTTGGAATCGCTGTGTGTCATATTTTCAAACGAAGAATATTCCAAATAAACCGTAACAATCAGCACCAACATTAATTTCCTTCAAGTAAACAAGCTTGTTTTTGAACGAATGGGATTTTAATATCCGATTTGAATATTCACCAGAACGTAACATTCTAACCGTCTGGCAGCTCCAGCGTCATCGGTTCAATCCCAAGCCGGGGTTACTATCTGATGGAGATTCATGTGAACATTTCCTTCAGCTTCTCTGACCTGTTGTTTTGGTTCTCACCTGAGTATGACTGCTGAATTCTCAACTGCACAACTACATCATTACATAGTATAGTATGAAGAGACTTTAGACTACATCAGGCGTGGATGGTGGTTATTAAAATAGAGGAAGCACTACTTTCTATTATGGCATATACAGTATAGTATACACATATGTAACCTGAACAATAGGTTTATATTCTAACATGTTATCGCTCATTCTCAGGAGTCTAAAACTAATAATAAACACACCTTATCAATTTTATTGTACCAAGACAGCTAAATGGACTTCTTAGACACGGGTCTGCTGTCTCTTCGTATAATTATCAAAATCATCAAAGTCATCAAGTCAACATTAGCAGTGTCTGCTATTTCGAATGCAGCTAAGCTGCTAGCTGAAGAAGGAAGTGACGGCTATCTGGATATACTGTATAAACGACAAGTTTACAATGTATGCGTCTAATCAAAACAGAAGTGTATATTTACAGTTTATTTACAAACCACACCTAGAGCAGCCTCCAAGCAATTCCGAGTGGTGCCATTATGTTATAGATATCAGCCATGTTTATTCCTGATTCACTGATTGGCAGCTGGTCACAAGGTTCTGCCCAGTTGAGAGGTCTACCTACCATAAGGTCCAATAAACTTCCAGTGAAGCCCAGTGATGTGTTTTGGGGAAGCCAGGCTTCCTGTGTAGTCTTAAAGCGATCAACTGAAGACGTTTTTCTTCCGAAGTAGAGGAAGTCTATAGTTTCAATTGAAATAATCGGACCAAACACCAATCTAGAGTAGCTATCTTTGAAGATCTTCAAAAAGATGATATGACTCAGTTCCCAGGCAGCAGAAATATTCTTTTCCCTGAAATGTTTACAACGTGTAAAACTGGGAGATGAAAGTCAAGCTGCCTCAACTCAGGAGTGTGTGCACTGGCGAAGGGGTCAGCACTGGCAACAGGGTCACAGGGTTCCCATGTGCACTGGCTTTTGTCTCTCTGGTCTGAGCAGCTTGAGCAGACGGAAAAAAGGACAGGACGGAAAGGGAAATAATATATATATGTTTAAATCTCTCCAAGTTTTTCTCTCTCTCTCTATATATATATATATACACACACACACGTACGTGTCATTTGAGTTTTGTTTTTAGTGTTTAAAACGATCTCATTTCTATACGATGTTTTGTAAAAAGCCAGCGTCTGGCATCGTACCCACACACAATCTAATCTAGTTGTTATGCGGTACACAATGTACGATATATGCTATAATCAGATTTTTGTACAGTATAAAGGATCAGAGAAGGCCCCTTCTGTAATATAGAGAACGTACATATGCTTCAGTAAAAACACTCATCACAGCCCGATATCTTATACATGTAAAGCGAGCAATGCTGATATTGGTGTAAATAAATAATATATTTATACTTATCGTCCTGATGATGAATTTTTCCATTCCTCACGTCTGATAGATTTATGTCATGATTTCATAACGTGTCTTGGATTATTCAATTACTATACAGTAACAGCCTCGTAGTCATTATCTTTGTTCTCTGTAGCTTTGATGAATCCACTGGTCGTGTGTGTGTATATACGGTATATATATATATATATATATATATATATATATATATATATATATATAAATCCCCCACACACACACACATATAAATATAAATATATATATATATATATATATATATATATATATATATATATATATATATATATATTTATATGTGTGTGTGGGGGGGCATTTTTGCCCATTTTTGTTAGATAATGTTATGGAAGGCTACATTGCCATTATCTTAGTGATGATGCAACATTCCCATAGCAATTCTAGCAGGAATGATCATAACCATATCAAACAATTATTGCAATTTTTTTTTCCAGTAATAATGATCAATAATTTCTGCAAAAACCTGACCAAAATCCAGCAGTTACTGAAAAGGCTGAATGTTATGGTAAGGAAAAATCCCTGCTACATTAATGTGATTTGTGCAATCAAGCAGCATGTGGATATGGATCTCTTGGATATGGATCTCTTGGATTCTTCTGTAGAGTTCTGCGCTGAACTTTTTAAAGCTTCCACCAGGGACACGAGCTGGATTTAACTATATTTTCCCAAGATGTCCCAATATTTTCCAACCAGCTGTCTAAACAGAATTCAAAAACGCTGCATTCTCTTTGAATTTATACTGACCGGTTCTACAGGTTCTGCTCCATGCAAGAGATTTCCACTTCTGCTCAATTAGTATTTCTTCAACTGTCTTCTCAGACGTTGCGAACAGATTCTCAGAGACTACATGTCAGATAGCATTCGGACACATTTCTTGCTTGCACTTCGAAACAAACTAAGTAGAGTGAGAAATGCTTTAAGAGCATAAGAATGACTCAAAAAGAGTAGGGGTTGATTTTAAAAAAGCACAAGATGCCCTGGTTCTTTCTTGCCTCATGATCCTAAAGTGACATACAGAATATAGGTAGGCTTCTCACCAAATTTGAGCCCTGCGGCAAATAATCTGTTGTGCTTTCGTCCTGATTTAGTATCTGATTAACATGAAATCAATTGCAAATTGTTGTGCGTTTATTCAGCTACTGGCGGGAACAACAGGCTTGAGCTGTGTGTCTCGAGGCTGCTTGATCATCACATGCTTTATCCCTGCGTCTTTCAGGAGGGAAATCGGGTTAGATGGGTTACATCATCGCTCGCAGAGCACAGATGCGGAGCCCTGGCAGGACGTGCCTGCTGCGTGCTTCTGTTGGTTCTGCTGGGGAGAAAAAACAAAAACCCGCACGGTTTAAGGCTTAAAATGCATGTGAAGCAGAAGGGTGGTGTTATTCTTGGTGTTGTTTTTTTTTTTTAAGGAGCACAGAATATACAGTACAACATAGAGAAACATTTACACACTCCCCTTTTAATCACACACATGCACACACAATCTGCATGAAGATGAGGAAAATGAGAACAATCACTAATTTCTAAGGGTGTTGTTCTGGAATATTTGACTTGCAAATAGCTCATGATTAAAGTGCTATTGTGCAAGCGATAATGACGCAGCTGATGGTGATGAATTCAGCACACAGAGATAACTGTTACAATGAAAGCGCTTTCCTATAATGTTGCGCCACTGTACAGTATGTGACGTAAAAGTACATCAAATGAAAACAAGCTCATGATGATGCTACGAAATATGGAATATGGCTCCTGATCCACACTCGAGCTTGACGATTCTGCAGAAGGAAAATCTCATATTAAAGCACCTGGGTTTAAAGAGTGATGCTGGTTAAACCAAGTTTTGAAGATCGATCATCTCTAAAAGCTGCATGACTAATAAGAATCCTATCCAAAACAAGACATGCATTGGCGCTTGAAAGTTTGGGGAACCTTGAGAATGTTCTACATTTCTGCATAAATATGATCTACAGCATCAGAGTTTCACACACTTCCTAGAAGCAGATAAAGAGAACCCAATCAAACAAATGAGACGAAAATATTATACTTTATTATATTATACTATGTTTATTTATTTATCGAGGAAAATGATCCAATCTGAGTGGTGAAAGTATGTGAACGTTTGCTTTCAGTATCTGGTGTGGCCCGCTTGAGCAGCTAACTGTTGATCAGTCCTGCACATCGGCTTGGAGGAGTTTTATCCTGTTCCTCAGTACAGAACAGATTCAACTCTGGGATGTTGGTGTGTTTCCTCACATGAACTGCTTACTTCAGGTTTTTCCACAACATTTCTATTGGATTAAAGTCAGGACTTTGACTTGGACATTCCAAAACATTCACTTTATCCTTCTTTACCCGTTCTTTAGTAGAACGACTTGTGTGTTTGGGGTCGATGTCTTGCTGTATGACCCACGTTCTCCTGAGATTCAGATCACAGACAGATGTCCTGATATTTTCCTTTAAAATTCGCTGGAGTAATTCAGAAATCATCGTTCCATCAATGATGGTGAGTCGTCCTGGTGCAGATGCAGCAAAACAGGCCCAGACCATGACACTACCACCACCATGTTTCACAGATGGGAAAAGGTTCTTATGCTGGACTGCAGTGTTTTCCTTTCTCTAAACATATCGCTTCTCATTTGAACCAAAAAGTTCTATTTTTTTCTCATCCATCTACAAAACATTTTTCCAACAGACTTCTGGTTTGTCCACGTGATCTTTAGAAAACTGCAGACAGGCAGCAATGTTCATTTGGAGAGCAGTAAATTTCTCCTTGCAACCCTGCCATGTACACCATTGTTGTTCAGATTTCTCCTCATGGTGGGCCCATGAACATTAACATTAGCCAATGTGAGAGAGGCCTTTAGTTGCTTAGAAGTTACCCTGGGGTCCTTTTTAACCTCGTGGACTATTACACGTCTTCCTCTCGGAGTAACAGTGGTCTTAAATTTCCTCCATTTGGACACAATCAAATTCTTTTGTTCTGTGACCTTTTCCAGCCTGATGAGCATCAACAACTCTTTTTCTGAGGTCCTCAGAAATCTCCTTTGTTCATGCCATGATACACTTCCACAAACATGTGTTGTGAAGATCAGACTGTGATAGATCTCTGTTCTTTAAATAAATCAGGACGTTCACTCACTCACACCTGATCGTCATCCCATTGATTGAAAACACCTGACTCTAATTTCACCTTCAAATTAAACTGCTAATCCTAAAGCTTCACATACTTATGCCACTTAAATATATTGGATAGTTTTCCTTAATAAATATATAATTTTGTCTCATTTGTTTAATTGGGTTCTCTTTGTCAATTATTGGAAAAATCTGATGATGTTTTAGGTCATATTTATGCAGATATATAGATAATTCTAAAATACTCACAAACATGATATCACTGAAATCTGACCAAAGACATGACAATGTAAGTTAAACAGGCGTTCTTCATTTTGACTTTTCAGTCATATTGTGGAATGTGGATTGGTTATGGTGACAGCCCAGAACACAACACTGTCATCATGGACTGGCCCTGCTGTGTGTAAAACCTGTCAGACTGGAACTGTTATGTGCAGAAGGACTGGAGACAGTGGACGTCAGGAAGCTTAGAGAGGACTGTCTGGTTGAACCTGAGTGAGGAGAGCACATAGCTTTACTCATTGTCTAATGCTCACTTTGAGTCAACATTCCTCTGTGGACAATTTAAACTGGTCCTGCCGGTTTTCTTCGACATGTTATATCAGACCAACAGTGGTGAAAGAATACCTTGGGTATCGACGGTATTGATTTTTACATTTTTTTCAAAGTTGGTCCTTATACACAGGAGCATTCAGTGAATTGCTGCCTTTTGATTTGTTCTTAAATGTTTCAGGTTGTGGAAATGCAGAGGTGCAGGCTGTGTTCCAATAGTTGATATTAATCAAATATTCATTTCATTCATTTATGAATCAATTAATTAAATATGATCTAAAATATTCATATATCTGGTTTGTGAAATTATTCATATTACTATTATTTTTGTATTTATTTAATAATATTTATTTATTTGTTTTTAGAAATGTGTCACTCAGGAAGGCAAAATTCAAATTCAGTTAAAGCCTTTCATTTAATTGCATTTTATCCGGAAATGCGCTTTTTTGTTTTTATTCCCTACAAACTTTGGGTTGCATCATGGACATTCTTCCTAGAAAGATCGTTTGTTTCATTTGCACGATCCAGAAAGTTAAAATAACATCAAAATCAATCATAATTCGATGAGATTTTTTTAAAAAATATAGCGGCACGGTGGCTTGGTGGTTAGCATGTTTGCCTCACACCTCCGGGATTTGGTCCTCAAACCCCTGCCTCCGCCCTGTGTACACAGAGCTTACATGTTTTCCCTGTGCTTCAGGGGTTTCCTCTGGATACTCCGGTTTCCTCCCCGATCCAAAGCCAGGCATTTCAGGCTGATTGGCGTGTCTAAAGTGTCCGTAGTGTATGAATGGGTGTGTGAGTGTGTATGTGATTGTGCCCTGTCCAGGGTGTACCCCGCCTTGTGCCCGATGGTCCCTGGGATAGGCCCCAGGTCCCCCGTGACCCTGAAAAGGAGTAAGCGGTAGAAGATGGATGGATGGATGTGAGTAAGTGTGTGTGATTGTGCTCTGTGATGGGTTGTTAGTGAGTCTGTCCGAGTACTCTTTTGCCACACACTCAAAATTATGTCCTTTTTTTTCCTTCACACACACACACACACACACACACACACACACGCACACAAAGAGTAGTGTATAGTGGAAGTAGACGAACTGCATTCGACTCAAACGACAAAACTAGTCATACTGAGGGAAAAGGTGTGTTTGCTCTGTTTTGTAAACACTAAATGAAACAGACGGCGCTAGGACCGTGCGATTGGAGCCACCAGGACTACGACGGGAGGCAGTGCGCATGCGCACGCGCGGACTCTCCGGCCGAGCAACTACAGCCAAGCAAGCACGCGCGCGCGCACGAAGAGCCGCACAGAGCGTTCCTAACAAAAACAAACGGAGGAGCTTGTACCTGGTCAGAGGAGCCGTGAGTCGGGGTGAAACAGAGCGTTAACCGGGGACGGAAGAAATAAAGAAACGAGCTGGAAACGAATAAAGAGTTTTGGGACTCTTTGGTTGAGAAAAAATAACTTGTGGAATTAAAAAAAAAAAAAAAAAAAAGGAAGGTTTCGACGTTAATGAGGATCGAGGAGGAAGGATGAGGAATAAAAGCAGGGTTTGAATTAGAAGCAGCTACTGAAATCACGGAGTTTCATTTAAGCTCGAGGATGGCTTGAGTTGTTTGTTTGTTTGTTTGTTTGTGGAATGAAACGCACGCGCTCATGTTGGGAAGCGCGCTGAAGAAACTTCCACGCGTCTGAAACAACCGGTAGAGACCGGGAGGATTAAAAAAAAAACCCACCTGTTTCCGGACTCGTCTCTTTACCTGTCCTGATCATGTCCAAAGCGGTGCAGAAAAAGACTCACTGGAGCGCGAGAGTGAGCGAGTGCGCGGTGCGACGGGACGCGCGCGGGGACGTGAACGTGCGGCTGCAGGGCGGAGCGGAGAACGGGGAGTTCGTGTGCGTGGGCCGCGTGGAACCCGGCTCCATCAGCTACGAGCACGGCGCTCTGACCGAGGGAGACCTGGTGCTGGAGGTGAACACGCTGCCCGTGTCCGGATTGCCGCTGTACGACGTGCTGAGCGCCGTGAGGAACTCCGCGGGAGCCGTTAGACTCAGAACCGTCCGTCCAGGTAAGGCAGCGCAGCGCGCGCGGACGAGCCCTTCTGTCTGCTTACTTTCGGCTCGTGCTTGAGCCGACTGTCCTGGACCTGAGGAGTAAACGAACACACAGGTCCTTCTTCAAGTGTGGTCGACAGACACCACGCCTTTTGGTTTTGTTTATTACACACTTAGGAATAAACAACAATAATAATAATGATAATAATAATGATAAAGTTTCTAAGAGATCGAGACGGCATAGAACCCATACAGGTTCTACCAGAGTGACAACTGAGGATGGGTTCTAGATTGTGACTGTTCCCCACAGTGTGATGACTGAAGAACCCCTAAGGGTTCTAGATTCAATGACCCCCGCTGCTAATATGACACCTACTACAAATATTGAAAGTATTATCGCCTTGGAATGCTTTCAGATAACACCTTACATAGAACCCATACAGGTTCTTCCAGAGTGACAACTGAGGATGGGTTCTAGATTGTCCCTTTTATCATCTTCACCTGAAAGGGTTCTACTACACTACACTAAAGTGCATAGAACCATAAGGGTTTCCCTTGGGTAATAAGTGACGAAGTTCGAAGGGTTCTAGATATTGACCACCTTTATTACCTATTCCTAAAAGGGGCACTATTTGGAGCACTTTATATATATTAGATCCCATAAAGGTTCGCCGAGAGGGCAACTGAAAACACATAAAGGATTCCACTCAAACTGGAAAACACTTTACATAGAACCCATATAGGTTCCCAAACACAGACAACTGGAAAATCCTTAAGGGTCCTTAACCCTTTCCAATAGGAAAAGACTCCACCCGAGGGTTCCCACAGAAGCACAACTGATCTGAGTTCTAGATTGGTTTGTTTATTACCTCACCTAAATTTCATAACAGTCCCCCAAAGTGGGACAACCGAGGAACACCTATAGGTTCTAGATTTCTGATTAAAAAATTTCCCCATAAGATTGCTCTTTGCAAAAACTACAACTATAAGAACAAAGTTTACAGTGACACTTTAGGTGTAACCTACACCTAAAGGTTTCTACTTGACTCTTTCAGTTAGGATAGCACTTTAGAGGGAACCCAACTAGATGAAGACACAAAAACCTTTCAAGGGTTCTAGATTTAGTTTTTTTTTCTTTTCTTCTCAAATTATACCTCCTACCCTTCTATTGGCCTTTTAATCACCAACATGTGACTATGGGGGGCCCCTACAAGGGTTGCTGAAAGGTTCCTAGCTTCTTGAACAGGCTCTCCTTGGAACCTTTTCTGGAAAACTCATTACATATAACTACAAGGGGTTCTCCCAGACCAGGGATGGGAATCCATGACCTGCACCTACCATGCACCTTTTAACTATGAGTAAAGCTTCACTGATCGGTAATATAATTTGAAGCAACTTCTAGAACGTTCTACCCAGAAATCTGCTCGTAAGGCAGCGAGTCACGTGAAGCTAGTCGTGAGCGAACGAGCCGCAGCAGCACTCTGTTTAGTGTTGAATCATATCAGCAGGCCGCATGCCAGTGACGGCGCTGTAAATCTCAGGTGGAGGAAGCACAGAGCGTGTATCGTGTCAGGTTTCTCTCGCCGATGCACGCTGACGGCTCCCTGAAGACTTCTCTCTCATCACATGGTTTAAGTTATGGAGCGGGCCGGAGACTGAAGCGCCACGCCCGTTCGGCCCTGTTCCACCACACGGCTTCAGACAATATCAGGAAACGAGCCAGTCGACTTCAAGTACATGTTCCCAAAGCGCCACTGGCAGTTGGTCCAACAGGCCCCCCCCACCTCTCCCTCTCCCTCCCTCTCTCCCTCTCTCTCTCTCTCTCTCTCTCTCTCGCTGCCTCTTTCCATTTCCGTCTCCGAGCCACAAAAACTGGTGTTTAGTTTCGCTTTTATTCACCATGCCTGGGAATTTCGGTGAAATTGCTCCTAATCGAGAAAACATGTTTGGCAAAGATTCGTCTGCGGTCTTATCTCAGGACAAACATTTGTTATTGACTCGTTGCAGAAAGCCCCGCCCCGAAACACCGTTTTTAATACCGGCGTGTCAGATTACTCGCGACGTGTTTAACGATTCTGGTTTCCATGTTTGTCGGCTTGGCGCTGTATTTCCGTCATTCCTCTAAACAGTTAGAGTTCGTTTCTCGAACGTGGCGGAGAACGCTCGAGGTTCGCGGTTAAGAATAGTCTTAAAGGTGTTGGCTTCAGAGCAGTTAATGTACAGACACGGTACTTGGTTAAGTCTATAAAGTAAGTCTATCACTGTTTTGAGAAGGTAATCACCCACACCCCCCCACCCCCGGTAACGTCGTGCATTAAAAAAAAAAAAAAAATTACGGTTCTTCAGTGGTTCTTTACAGCACCATAGGTTCTGCAAAGAACCTTCATGTCAAGAACCATTTTTCATTGAATTGGGTTCTTGAATTGAGTTATATGGTTCTTTGGAGATTTAATACGTTCTTAATGTTCCATTACATGTTCTTCAGAGCAGTGAATTGAGGTATCATCCCTTAACAGGTTCATGTGAACCCTATAAAGTTCTTTGTGGGAGTGGAAAAGGTTCTCCTCCTGGCATCACTCTTAAGAACCTTACCTTGGTTCCATAAAACACTGACTAAGGGTTGTTTATTTTATTTTACTTTATAACATGGTTCCTTGTGGCACTGCTGTGAAGACCCATTTGTGGGTTCTTTAAACAGCCAGTAAAAAGATGGTTCTCTAATGGTTCTTTGTACTACCTAAAAGGGTTCTCCTATGGCGTCAGGCTTCTAATAGGAAGCTTTGTTTTTACGAGTGTGGGGAAATGAGATTATAACATTCGGGTCAGTCAGTTAGCGATAGACGAGCTCGATGGCGGCGTTAGCTTGGAAGTAGAAGCTTTGGAAGCTGATCAGTGTGAGCGGAGTGTACCGATGAGCAGCTGAGAGAGAGGAAACAGACCAACATGTTGAAGAAAACTCGAGTAACTTCAAGATGATGCTTTATTGTTGCTCTCAAACACACACACACACACACACACACAAACACGGAAGTTTGCAGTGGAGTAGGCATACGGTAAATTGAACTTGGCCATATCTCCTGTACTCACGGAAACGAACGTGGTCTACATATCGGTTCCAGCAGCGGCTGCAGTGCGGCTCACTAACGCACCTCTTACTCTCTATTGATTTTTTCCACTCTGCTGACTGTCTCCTTTTTAAACCCTCTGCTTAATGAAGTAATAAAAACGAGTTATAGGGAAGTGTTTTGTTGCTGTCGAGAGCGGAACTTTCACCGAAACACCGAGTCGTCATCATCGTTCATCCGGACAGCCGGCGAGGTCCCGTCAGTCACCACGGGAACGCTCTCGGTTTCATACCGCTTGACCCTCGGCCTCCTTCTCTCTCGCCGCCTTCGTCGCCAATCTGTTCCAACGTTATGGACGCGACGACTCGTACCGACTTGCAAATGATCTCCTGGCCGCACGAGCTTCAAATGAGTGAGACTGTTTGCATGTGCGGTCATGTGACCCCTCCAAATATTCAAAATGATATTCATTTACATACACGTCGCAGCAAGTTATTAAATTTAAGACAATACGACAGAAATGGTCGATGAGGATACCGGACATTTTCATGATGTGTGGTATTTATTAGCATACAAACAAACAAACAAATAGGACACGTCTACAGAAAGACGTTGTTACATAACGTATGGTAATATATTCATATTTTACGTGTAGAATTTTATATACACTTTTAGATAACTGACAAACATTAAATACGTATATTTTATATGTATAAATACAGCAAACAAAGTTTTTTTTAAAATATAGAATTTCATATTTTTAAAAAATCTGATTATTTTAGTTAAAATTTATTTTTTTAAATATAATAAAATGCATACATTTTTCATTTAATGTTTTGAAACGTTACCGAGAAAAATCCTGCACTCTTGGTGCGATGTCCGAGACGGTTCTTCACAGCTTTTAGTGATCTTATGAAACAATTGTAATAAAAAAAATATATTTTTTTAATAGAAGAGTAAACCAAATAATTAATAAACAAACAAATAACAATTTGTTCCAGCCTGATTCCAGCGTTACTGGTAACACCGCCGACTTTGTGGTCGTATTTGATTTAAAAAAAAAAAAAAAACAGTTAAATAATAAAATAAATAAAAAAACCAGAAAAACCTCAATTTATATTTTCGCGAACAATTTAGAAGAGATCCACAGATTTCCCTCGAAGGCTGACATGAGCATGAAGTAGGTCTTCGAACACGAGTCGGTTTGAAAGCTCACGATTCACAATAACGGTGTTGTCTCGGCACGAATTCTGCACAGGATCTCTGTCTCCAAGTCTCGGTGGGAAAAAAAAAATCACATTAGCGCTTATCCTCTGATCCTATTCTTTCACAGAGATCCCATATCAACGCTCTTAACCTAAGCCACCTGATTGTTTTCGGATGCTGGATTTGCTGCCACGGGGTCGGATTAGCGTGGAGATACCGGAGTCCGGAACGCACGCGGGGGTTTATTTTACCTACCTGATTCGTCGGTTTACTCTGGGATCATGCTAAATCCCATCGCGTTAACGCACAGAGCGGCGAGAAATGCTGTCACGGGGGAGGGTCTTGTGTCGCGATGAGGGGTCCGAGTCACATTTGATTGTGTAATAACTTGGCTTATGCCAGAATGCCGTTGAATTCGCAATTCTGATTGGTCCGAAGGTGCCGGTTAATTTTCCATAACAGCAGCTCTGACAGTATTTCCTGCTGCAAGGCGAATCACGGCTTTATTTTAATGCACACGTTCTAGTATGCTATCGTTTCCATAGTAACGACGGATGGAAAAAAAACCGTGTGCCGTTATGTTGATATTTTCTGCGAGGGGATGTTTGTTTATAGTTTCCTGGAAGGAGTCTCCAGTGTCGGCGCAGAGGTAAATCTGTAGCGTTAAGTTTTCCGACACGTGTTTAAAGTTGCGATTTCCCGATAACGTCAGAAGTCGCTTTGCTTTTATTTATTTAAAAAAAAATTGTGTGTGTGTGGGGGGGGGGTTCCCTTAATAACTTTTCGAGAGAGGGACAAAAACAGGTTGGTGCTAGAGCGACTGTTCATAGCTGCGTTAACTTGTTCCGCCACATTAAACGTAGCTATAAATGGACAAAAACTCAACCGAGTCGTCGTTCTATTGAGCAGTTGTCTAAAATGAGTAAAACACTTCAGGCCATGCTGTTATAGGGGGAAATAATCAACTTCGCGATGGTAACCGTGACTCCACTTCATCGCGCCACACCTGTTGTTGATTTATTTTCCTGTAACGGCGCCACTCCAAGTGTTTTAGTCCCTACGCATTGGCTTTTAACGACGCACATGGAGGATTAAGCTTCCGTAGAATGCGATCTGGTGTAACTGACGCAATAAACACCTTTTCATCTTGTGTGGAAATGGCTGTTCTGTGGAAATGGTTCTTGAGGGTTCTCACATATCGTAGATCACTTCGTATCGTATGAGATGTTTTCACCGAACCCGGTTGGGGAAGGAGTATCTCCAAAGGCCCATTATGTTTTTTTCCTTTTTCTTTTTTTCTTTCATTTTATCAGTCCGTTGTTGCTCAGAGTAGCCATAAGCCACGTATCAAAGGTGGAATTATGATTGTAGCGCGTTTCCTTTCAGCACCTGGGTTTAATTAGCAGAGGATTGAACCCAACCACGGTTTGTATTACAGCGGAAAAGCCGAGAGCAAGAAAACCTACCCAGCGTTCCCTGCTCTCAGTAGGATTAACCCTGTGGGTGTCGTGTTTTTTCAGATAAAAAAAAAAAAAAGACTCGTTCAAATGGTATGCGCTATACACCGTACACCAGCTGCTTAGCGGATAAGGTTCTATGCTAGCATCCAAGATGTTTGCAATCCTTCAGACTGTCACAGAGCCACAGTTGGAATCTTGATTTGAAGGAGGATGTAAGGATCACCCCGGGTTAGAAATCATCACAAAAACTATCCCACTTGTAAAACTTCCATGCTCTTGTCTCATTTCTTTCGGATTCGGGTCATTACGTAATCCCATCTATTATCGTATGATCCTTCAGAAATTTAGAGGTTTCCTAGCGCTGCTACGTCGTCAGGCTAGCTAAATAGCTAATAGTTAGCTAACGTGTGTTTTTAGCAAATGCTTGTACGTAGAGTGTAACTCCTTTTAAAGGTAAGACGTCCCGCCTTACTGTACTGTTGATGCCGCGAGCGGCCGTTTTGATTTCCGTTTGGTTTTTCCTGGTCGGCGGTTGGGAACGACGAGGACTTATGACGTCTGGATTTTTTCACGGAAACGACTAGAAACTGACTGCAGACCTGCGATATGAATCCAGGCTTTTCTCTTCTTCCTTTTGTCATCAGTCTTCAGGACATCCTCGTCCTTCATTTGATAAAACGGAAACGCTAGTTCCGACCTCGGAGCGCGTGCCGTTATCTTCTTTGATTCGTGTTTACACTGACTGCGGTGTTATTTATAAAAAAAAAAAAAAAAGCTGAGAGCTTGTCCTTGACTCTGGCTTGCACTTGTTATGCCTGTCTACCATTTACTACTACTTGGGCCAGAATGTCCCCTTCTGTTGAATAGCAAAGAGCGAATGATCGGCATGTTTGTACACGCTGACGGGTTGAAAAGACGTTCGCTTTTTGTGTGTGATTTGGCTCTTGCTGAGTGAGAATGGTGAACTGTGAAAAGCTTCTCTGCTTTTCAATTGGGCCTAATTAGCTTCCTGCTGTTGCTTACAGAGAGTGAGGCCTTGCCATCTTTCTGTCGAGCCTTACTGCTTTTTGATAACGGAGAATTTTCAAAAGCGATGTATTATTATTATTATTATTATTAGGCCACTTGGTCTAAACCTGTCCCTTTCCCAAGCACTTGTCTTTATCTCTCGGTCTGGCGTTTCGTGATGTTTATCGCACACAACATCACCGACTTTCAGACTTTCCTCTCCGTCTTCTGCTTTCTCTTTTCCCCTTCAGGACTTGTACAGAATGTTTATACTGATGAACAGTGTCCAAGTCCTGTCCAAACTGCTCCGAGAGTTAAAAAGCAGACTGCGGCGTAATGAAGCGGCGCTGTAGATCTTTTCCAGACCCCCAACGGAAGGGGAAAGGACACAAGCACAAGATGTCTTTACTTACGTCGGAACACGATCCGGGTTTTTCCTAAGAGTCCTACCCCACACAGCTACAGTTTTAGCGTTCGTCGTGTTCATCTCCCGGATCTGGTCACGCACGGATAAGGGAACAGTATTTAGAAACATGCATTGTTCTGTGTAGTGAAAGTAAAAAAAATAGTCCACATTTGTCTGGATGTCTGAGGCCATCTGTGTAATTTAGCTATATACAGTACCGTGCAAAAGTTTCAGGCACATGCAAAGAACTGCTGATGCCTTCAAAATAAAGAAATGAAATGTTTCTACATTTAAAAAAAAAAAGTACCGTAAAAAAGCAGTAAACAATAGTAAATGAAACAGTCAATATTTGGTGTGTACAAAAAAACTAAAACTAAAAAAAAGAGTAGTCTCGGTTAGAGTTAGTTCGGGATGTCACGATAGCAAAAATCTAGTCGTCGGTACCGATACCACCAAAGTCGATACCATGGTCCATCCATCCATCTTCTACCGCTTACTGTGGTATAAAAATAAAATCTAAAAAAATTAAAAACTCTCCTGGAGGACATCCTCCTCTGGCTGATACTGACAAAGAGGGAGGGAGGGAGGGAGGGAGGGAGGTGGGGTATTTTAGTGATCAAACACTGTCTGACAATGAGTGGAGGTGCACTCCTAAACACACACCTTATACTCTGACTGCAAGCATTAGTTTAAATTCGCTGGTGGAAGTCCACAGAAGATTTATTAAAAGCATGAACATTTGAATAATTATTAGTGACATTACTACATTTAGCTGACAGGACACGGGCTGAACGGCGATGCACGGTGGAACATTCGGAGGTAGTTTATAAGTTTATTATCTATATTAACAAATAACAGGCTATCGCTAACATTACATGGAGCATAACGTTGGCTGGTTTCACGGCCACAATGCCCGCTGCCTCAAACAAACATCATGTAGGACCGTCTTTGAGGTGCTTCGCCAAATTCCTGGTGTTTCCTCGCTTTGTTTGAAATGAACGATCGCATCGACTGCACACCGAAAACCAATACTGGGTGGTTTTTTTTTTTTTTTTTTTTTTGGTGTTTTTTAAAAATTTTGGGGTGGGGGGGGGTTATAAAAAGAATTTAATGGAAAAAGAAAAAGGAAAAAAAAAAGTATTGTTAAGAATGGTTGTGTTTTTGATGTTTTTTGGTTTGGGTTATTGTGTGTTTTTTTGGTGTAGGGTTAGATTTTTTTTGTGGATTTTTTGTTAGGGGTTTGGGGGAGTTGTTGTGGTTTTGGTTGTGGTTGTGGGGTGGTTTTTTTTGGTGTTTTTTTTTGTTTTTTTTTTTTTTTTTTTTTTTTGTTTTTGTTGGTTACTTTTTTTTTTTTTTTATTTTTTTTTTTTTTTTTTTTTTTTTTTTTTTTTTTTTTTTTTTGTGTTTTTTTTTTTTTTTGTGTGTATATATATATATATATATATATATATATATATATATATATATAAAGTGTGTTTGTTTGTGTGTGTATATATATATATATATATATATATATATATATATATAATATATATATATATATATATATATATATATATATATATATATATATATATATAAAACACACACAGACACAACTGAATTTACCACAGGCGGACTCCAATCAAGTTGTAGAAACATCTCAAGGATGATCAATGGAAACAGGATGCACCTCAGCTCAATTTTGAGTGTCATTTACATGTATTCACTTGGCAGACGCTTTTATCCAAAGCGATTTACAAATAAGCAAAAAGCGATATATCAAGCAGAGAACAATACAAGATCCATTAAATGGCAAAGGCTGTAAAAACTTATGCACATGTGCTTATTTATTTATTTATTTTTAAAATAAATTTGCAAAGATTTTAAGCAAACCTCTTTCACATTGTCATTATGGGGTATTGTTTGTAGAATTTAGAGGAAAATAATGAATCCATTTTGGAATAAGGCTGTAACACAACATAATGTGGAAAAAGTGAAGAATACTTTTTTTCCGGATGCACTGTGCATACTTATTTCTTTATTTACTTACTTGATGTCATAATACACTTTTCTTGCTATCGTCATGTTCACTGTAACATTTAATCTTTAGCTACTGTGTAAAAAAAAAAAATACCCCACAATTTTATATATTTATTTGACATGTTTACATTTATTCATTTAGCAGACGCTTTTATCCAAAGCCAAGCGATATATTGAGCGGAGATCAATAATGTAGGGCTACCATACGAGATTTTTGATTGAGTTACAGAGAAGCAAAGTGTGGGGGAGGGGGGCATCGTGTATCACGACATGATTAACGGTAGAATTTTTTTGTCATATCGCTCAACTGTAACTCCTACTTAATTGCCTTACAGCTACGTATCGTGCTATTCGTTCTGCGAAGACATTTCGCTTGGCCTTTTTGTCGATGTCTGATGATATTCGAAGGCATATACAGTGTGTCCTGTTGCCTTTTGACCGCCGTAGAAACGGTGTTTAAATGTTCGCCGCCACGATTCCCGAGGACGCTCGTCATTTCCGGCACGTATTGTTTAAATTTACGGCATTTGCATGCTGAGTATAGGTGCTCCTGGGCGTTTCCTTTCTTTGTTACTATTTCGTTCCGTTTTAATGAGGGGTTAGCCAAAGTCCTGACCACGCGAGTGACCTTAAGAGAGAAATGGGGACGAGGTTGGGGTGGGGAGTGTGTGAAAGAGAAAGAGAGAGCGGATTCTTTAGGATGAAGGTCCGTTTGGTGTAGGAGGGTTTATACAATAGCACAAAGACTCCTGTCAGGCTTCAGTTTCTTTCCCCTTGTCCCTCTTGTCTGATTTCGGGCTTTGTGCGGAGTCATTCAGCGCAGCTCTTCTTTCCTGAAGAATCAGCCAAATGAATTTCCAGTCAGATGAATTATCTACTGCGAGAGACTTTATTAAAAAAAAGTATCGATCTGTACTTAGGACTACAACGACCTCCAGCCTGCGATCACTCGCATTTTCGCTCGCTAAATGAATCTGACGCGGACGAGTTTGGAAAAGTGGTCGTCGATCCTCGTAGCTTCCCGGGTGTTATCGCCTGGAAATGAGGAGTCGATGCGAATTTAAAATACGACCCGATCGATTCCGAGTGCTTGTCTTAACGTCGATGCGTGAGTGCTAATAAACGGGTGTATATGTGAAAGAGACCAGGCTGTGAAAGGAGAAAATAATTATAAAATAAATCTCGATACGTTCTATACATTCGTCGCTATGGTTACAATTCGGAGGACGTCTTCTCGCTTTGTTCGTTTCCATTCGCCGTCCGGATATTTTCTGACCGTGAGACGCAGGTCACGTTTCGGCGTTTACCTTGCACATTTAGCTTTCGCATAGCAAAGCCGTCAGTTTATTCAGCTAACTATATAGAATATATAGCTCTCCGTCACGTCTCAGTAGGTTACTGCGATTCGTTTGTCGCTGTGGTGACGTCTCGAAGGACATTACCCCGCTTCGTTCATTTCCATTCAGCGTTGCTCGTAAATAATTTCTTTTCGCGCCATTGAAACGATTCGACTAGTTGCGTAAATATAGGACAAGGCTAAACTAGTTATTTGTACCCGTTACCATGGTTACGTTCTGGCGTGTTTACACAATAGTATTAAAGGGCACTGATTTGAAACCGCAATTACATTTTTTTGACCAGATCTACATTAGAGGCGATTTCGTGTATGAGCAGCTGACAGCCAATCAGAAATGAGGATTGTCGTTTAGGGAAGGTAAAGTTACCGTATATTGAAATTTATTCAAATTTATTTCAAATCTATTCAACTATTAAATTTTTGATGTACTGTAACTTAATCCACATTACTAACTAGTGCCGTTTTGCTATAAATAAATTAGTTTTTAAGTATTAGCGCTCATTTACGCATCACCTTCTCTGCTTATTAACACATTTTTAATTGCTCTAATCCACAGTCTTGTCTCGTTAATTCGCAATCGGGGGCCAGTTGCGCTGCTCAGTCTTGCCTCTGTCACCGTGGCAACCGATGTCATGCCGATGTGAGGCGAGTGCTGTTAAGAAGTGATGAGATGGACCGGTCATAATGACGGGGGGTCAGGGCCACACACACGCACACACACTCACACGTCCATACATAAAAGTCTGAAAGTCAACTAAATGGGAGCTTTTCTTAGTCTTTATGTTTTTCATTTAAACTTTATTAAAAAATGCTATTCACTCACCGAATATTAAATAAATTTTTTTTTTAAACAGTGAACTCCGTGCAGTTCTTAGCAGGATACACAGACTTTGTACAACCTGCCCTGTGCATGCTGTCATCGATCCACACACCCTTCTTGAACCCAAGCCCATACTGAGCGCTGAGCAGCAGAGCCGTCTCCGTTTGATGCTATTCTGAACGTCTCTCATGTGGTCTCGTAACAGCGTGTCGGTTTAAAATCGGCAGATCTGCCGGCACGCTCTGTAATTCTGCCATCACTTTTAAGAATGGCCACTTCTAAAGCTCTCCGGTCTCCTCTCCTTTCTAACTCCATGGGAGTCGTTTCTTTTTAAAGAGCTTACTCCAGAAATGACTTCCTTATTTATTGTTATTTCTTTATTCCGGTGGATAACAGCACAGTCTGTACCTTCCTCCTGCTCTGGTGTTACTCGTGGCTGTAAAGGAAGCCGCGACAAATCCATCCGTTTATTTCTGTCTGTCGCAGGAAGAAATAGTGCGTGCTTTTTGAAGTTTTCTGCCCAGACGTGACGGACGATGTGACGGACGGATGAAGCGATTTGCGAATTGTCCCTTTGTGTCCTCTTTATGTTTCAAATACTCTGTCGTCATGAAGGTTTATTCAGGAAACCGATACCACTGTCTTCTCAGCGTAATGAATTTACTGGAACTGATCTGAAGCAAATGGATCAAATCTAAATCGGTCATTTATGATGGTCGTCATGGTTACATTCCAAAAGCATGCTGTAGTCTCGCACGCAGAGTTGGAAAGAAATTTTGACCGGATCTACTTTTTCACCACACACAATTTTTATATATATATATATATATATATATATATATATATATATATATATATATAGAGAGAGATATACGATATGGAGATTTGTTTGTTTTATTTATTTATTTACTTAACAAATATTTAGGTTCTGTTTGTTCGATCTTGTTACCCCATGTAAGGTTGCATTGTAATTATTATTGAATTTAAAGTACCTTTATATCAATTCACCTTTAAATTCACCTTTTTGTAGCAAATTGAAAATAAAGCAAGAAATGCTGCAGGGAAATAAAAGCAAAGTTTATAAATGATGCTACAAAAAACCCTCCTCTATTAATCTCTCTCTCATAGAGAGATAGGTAGATAGATTGTCCATGTAACATAATGAAAATAATAAAATATATTGATGTATTTAGATAAAAGTTTGGCTAGGACTACTAAAAGTACACCTGCAACACATCTTTCATGATGCATAAATTATTATTGGAAAACAAAACCTAGCTAAAAAAGGAAAAAAAAAATCCAACAAAGTGTAAGGCGAAATTCAGAGGGACATTAATTTAAATAAAACAAAAAAAACAAGTGTACTGCAAATCCGTAAGGAGTAAACCCTTGATTTGCTCTGGAGTCAAACGAAGGTTGCTGTGCTGTGATTGGATTCTGCCTTTGTTGTGAGTCAGGTTTGAAAAATAAAGAATTAATTTGTCTTCCAAATAAATACACGTGAGTGTGAAAGGATTAGAAATCGTAAGGAAGTCGTCAGGCACCGTGGTTTAAAACGTTCACTACGGGGTTCTTCTAGGTTTCAGATAACACCCGAGTGTTTAACCAGGACAGCCGAGACCGGAGAAGGTTCCTGTAACTTGTTTACGTATCTCGGTGTCCTGGAACGCCAGGAATCCGGCCCTGCCGGTTAACGCCGTTCCGGCTTCATCTCCGCTCCCGACAAGGACGCCTTTGTTTACACTCGCCGTTTTATCTGTCTGTCTTTCTGCCGCAAGTCCCTCATCCCCCCCCCCCACTTTCTCTTTTTATTTTTCCGTTCCAATTTTTGTGAGACTCGAAAAGCGCCTTTTTCCAGAAATGGAGCGCAGGATGGTGGGAGTTAATTATTGCGTGTCTCTGTGTAGTAATGTAAATGTCTCTCCAAAGGAGAGACAGGATGATGTCTTCACGTGAACACTAGAGAAAGACACTGATGGAGTCGCTGGGACACACACCTACTACGTAAACATGTATTTATTTATATTTTTATTTTGCATCAAAATAAGAGACCGAAACCTCATGTCTTGCTTTATTTTTTTTTTTTTTTTTTTTTTTTTTTAACCTTCATCATGACCTGTTCCTGTTTAGAAGCTCGAGCTTCCTGACCCCTTCACCAGGTGAAGCTTCTGTAAGCTTGTACGCCCGGCTGTGTTCTATTTCCCGGTCATTTCCTTATTACCCTTTGACGTGAAGTGAAAGAGTCTACATTAAAAACCAGGCCAGTAGCTTGACATCCTGTACAGAGACAATCCTGTGTCAATCAAGCTGCCGCTTGTGCCTGAACTGGTCGGACAGGTTAGAGAGAAACTGCCTTTATTACACACACACACACACTTTTGACATTTCACAATTTCTCCTGTTACAAAACAAACAGGAGGAGGGAGCACTGTTTTTAGAGCCTCAGTGTTTGAGGATACGGTGGTGAACCTTCTTATGCGACACGCTAACACACACACACGCTAACACACAATTATGAAACACACTTATGCATGTCCACTGTTTCCTTCAAGAGGTGGACAAATATCCCATGACAAATCTGGGCAATTGGTTTATTTATTTATTTTTTTTTAAATCAAGCGGTCTTCGCAGTATTCAGAGTAGCTTGCGGTTTTTCAAAATTACCGCAGATTTGGACGCGTCATGTGACGTCGTCACAACGGACATTCAACCAACACGCTCTTTGGATCATGTGCGTTGAACACGAGTACAGCTAAAAGGTCTCGTTTCGCCAATTCAGAGGTGGCTTGACGGTTAAGGCTCTGGGTTACTGATCAGAAGGTCGAGGGTTCAAGCCCCAGCACTACCAAGCTGCCACTGTTGGGCCCTTTAGTAAGGCCAATCTCTGCACTCTGACCCCAACTCCCTGGCATGCTGGGGTATGCGAAGAAAAGAATTTCACTGTGCTGTAATTGATGTGTAACTCGTTACACATCGATTCATATAGTTTTCTGCAGCTCCACAAGTTGCGTCGCACAATTTGAAAATAACTGCAGCAAAAACGAGCGTTTATGGCTGCGACAATCCCAAAAAAACCACCTCTGTGAAATCCTGTACAGACTGAGAATAATGGATAACGAACATGAACGCGTTTAGCCTAGACATTATTAATGCTTTTAACTCGGTAACTAGGTTATCATTACTGTACGCCAACTACCGATTTTTAGCCGAGTCAGTTAAGAGTAAAGGCAACCAAAACTCAAAACTGGGCAGCACATTGGAGCTGTTACTTGCCTGGTGGGCTAGCTAATAACGTTTTGGCATTATGCAAAGATCTTTTTTAAAGCCAATCAGGTGATAGCTTCCAGTTGAGGAAGATTTTTAATTGGCTGTGACCAAATCTATCGAGGACGTAAACGTTAACTCGGGCTCGCGTTACAAGCCTGTTGCCTTCACAGCTCAGACTGTGTTTGTAATTTGTGACCCGTACAACTATAGATCATAAGTATGAACGAACGCCTGACGTGATGTGACCCGCGTTCCCGAAACCGCTCGTGTAATTTATTCCGAAGATGCTTTGGCGAGGATTTCGGTGGACAGCTCGCCAGCTGGTCATGATTAGCCAGAGAGAGTATGAATGGCCTGTTAAAAATGTATTTTATTTATTTAACCACTATTACCGAGAGACGTACGTCTGTGGGAGACGAGCCAGCTGTCGTACAAGGCGTGAAAGTGTGCTGTTAAAACACAAATTCCAATCTAACCACTTGCAGCCACAGATCGGATATGCGTCCAAGCAAAGCCGTCGATCATAGCTTGTTGGAATTAAGCATCTGTTCGTTATTCAGTCACGTTATTTGCTTATCCGCAACCACGTGAGCACGGAATTTAAAAAAAAATTTATTTTTTTTTTTTTTACCTACGCCGTGGCGATTATTAGTTGAATCCCACGGCATCAGAGCTGCAATGTAAACACGGCCTCGTCCTCTGTGTTGCTCGGTGTCCGGTTATGCAGAAATGTTTTGAAAGAGCTCTTCAAGGAAAGACAGAAATACAGCTCATAGTCCAGTTGTTCACAGAAGCGGAGGCCGGGAAATGAAACGTCGCCGGGAGGGTGGTTTTCTGCAACGGACTAAAATTTCTTATGAGGTTAGGAAGGCTAACTGATGATGTCATGCTTTTTTGAGCTCATTGTAAAATAATAATAATAATAATAAATAGTCCTGGGGACAAAAATTGGTAAAATGTTGCCTTTGAGGTCACATAAAAAGAAAAAGACTCACCCCATACGTCCGCTTTTTGTAAATGGACCAGTGGAGACTGAAATTGCTTTGAGAGCGGATTTAATGAAATACATTTATCCACTCCAGCCAATTCTCTCGGACTTTCCAGTAAATAATTGCGCAGTTTGAAGCTTTATGTTCGGTCACGGGTCAGAATCGGTCCACACGGCTGTGCTGAAGGAATTAGAGGCGTGGAGTTTGAAGCTCTAGTGTTCACACGATAGACTCACGCACACTCCAATGGCTTCGATTGACGTTTCCATAAATTCATAGTCCTGCTGAGTTCAACAACTGGCTGCAGGTTTACAAATGTATTTGTAAATGGCTTTTAATTCATTGGAAGGTCCACAAGGGGGAACGGTGTGTTTTTACAGTGCGCAGTAGAGAAATGGGGCTGTGGTGTGATTGGTTATAGTGCTGTTGGGGTGGGAACTACGTTCTGCGATGTTGTAGTGGCGTGTATAGGGGAACGTTGGTTGGTTTACGGTGGTAGTGGGGACACTGTGGGCTGGTCGGTTACCGCGGTTTTAAGGGCAGGGCCCGGAGTTTACTTGGTTAAGTGGGCAGTGGGGGTGGGAACCTCCCGTCGTTTGTTCCGGGCTAATCCAGACTACGTCCACGTTAATTCGGATCCAAATTTGGAAAACGCATCTTTTTCTCTACGTTTGGGCCTTCCGCCCACACGCCGTTTTCAGTCCAGTATAAAATTGAGCTTTTCGAAAACACTCTCCCAAGTGGATCAGTTTGAAAATGCCATTTTTGTGTTGTAGCATCAACTGAGAAAACTGTGTGTGTGTGAGGGAGAGAGAGAAAGAAACAGAGAATGGGGTTGAGGGAGATCATTACATTGCTGGTGGAGCTCGGAGCAGAAGGTAGCCGGTATTGCAGCCATATTTCAATGTTTCTGAACTTTGCCTGGGTTTCTCAGTTGGGAAAGCCCCTCCATGCACACATCCGTGTGTTAGAGGAAAGAGAATGTTAAATAATCTGCTCTCATTTCCTCTCACTATCCTACCTCCCAGCAGAGAGAGCGAGACAGCAAGGCGGAGAGAGGGAGCGAGACAGCAAGGCAGAGAGAGGGAGTGAGACAGCAAGGCAGAGAGAGCGAGACAGCAAGGCACAGAGAGAGGCAGAAATGGAGAGACACAAAGGGAGAGAGAGAGACAGAAGTGGAGAGAGAGAGAGAGAGAGAGAGAGTGAGCGAGCCTGTTGTTTGATTGATGCATTGCATCTTTAGATGTGTCTGCTGCTGTACTTGGTCAGCTCTCTCTCTCTCTCTCTCTCTCTCTCTCTTTCTCTGTCTCCTTGTGTGTCTCTGTTTCTCTTTCTCTCTCCATTTCGGCCTCTCTTTGTTCTTGTATTTCTCTCTGGACATTATGAACCAAATAATTATTATTTTGTACAAATTAAGTACTTAATAAAAATGATTCGGATATTTTCAGAACTTTGGACCGTAACACTGTAGATCACTATTTAGAGTCAAATCTACATCGAGGTTTTTGTGCCGTGAATCCGGTTCTATATCACGCAAACGCTCACCGTAGCCAACATAGTGTTTATTTATAGCCTGGTTTTGGATTCCCGGAGCTGGTAACTGCTTAACGGCCGCTAACGCTCAAATAACCCTTATCTCTGTTTGACGGAGATCTGTTCATATGTAAACTCACTTAAAGACTCTTAAGGCTGCTTAGACCCATTGCCTCTTTACATTTACACACACACACACACACACACACACACACACACACACACACACACACACAATCTCAAGACACCAATATACAAACCAGAGCTCATTATTTAAGCTTTATTGACCCAGTCACTGCATTAAAGAGGCTCAGAGGATAAACATCCATGCCAAGAGCACGAGTGACATGCCTCAGAGCGCTGAAATACTGACTATAAACTATAATGTTTTTAAAACAAACAGTTAATAAACCAAGTCAAGGAGGGGGGAAAAAAAACCAAACCCAAGTATCCATGCTCAAGTAAAACTCATGCTGCGTGCTGAATACTTCTCGCAGTTCAACTTCAGCAGACTGATTGGTAAAACCCCAAGCCAGGCTTGCGTGAGGAATATAAACAAATAATTAAACATTACAGCTTTTTATTGACGTCTACTGTCGTGCATGTCCTGCTTATTCCTTAACCTTTGGGGGGGGGAAAATAAAAATTGATTTGACTTCTCAATTGTAGTGGAAATAGAGGGCATGTTGATTTGAAATTCTCTTAAAAAGTGTTTGAATAGTCGGCCACGCCTCCTTCCCTGCGACTGACCGGCTCAGTGGCCACACCTCCTTCACTGGGTCTGGCAGGCAGAAATTCCACGCCTCTTGTTTAGAGGCCACACCTCCTTTGCTGGAACCAACAGGCAGAAAGGCCATACCTCAATTACTGTTACTGGGAGGGTCAATGGCCCCACCTCCTTTACTGGGACTGGGAGGGTCAATGGCCCCACCTCCTTCACTGGGACTGGGAGGGTCAATGGCCCCACCTCCTTTACTGGGACTGGGAGGGTCAATGGCCCCACCTCCTTCACTGGGACTGGGAGGGTCAATGGCCCCACCTCCTTCACTGGGACTGGGAGGGTCAATGGCCCCACCTCCTTCACTGGGACTGCGAAGGTCAATGGTCCCACCTCCTTCACTGGGACTGATAGGCTTGAGGCCACGCCTCTTTCTCTAGGAATGATTGATACAGAGGCCACACCTCCTTCACTGGGAATGGTAGGGTCAATGGCCCCACCTCCTGACTGGAACAAACAGACATGTCCCATGTCCACACAAACACTAGTCATAACCCATAATTGTCTTTAGCTCATGGACCTGCTCACTGACTGAAGGAGTCTCCTTATTAGTTTAATGCAGTGCCTGGATCAGTAAAGCTGAAATAATGAGATGTCCTGTGTACATTAGTACTTTTGCTCCAGGCCATGTGTGTATGTGTGTGAGAGAGAGAGGAGAGATACATGAGCATCTTCTTCCTCTGTCTTTGCTTCCTCCTCCATGTCTTCACTATGTATTTTTTTATTTTTCTCCCACTTCTACTTCTCTGTCCTTACTCTGCACCATCATTCTCCTTCTCCTTTTCGGCAGCACACGTCCTCCGTCTGCTCGTTAGTGAATCAGATCGTCATCCGTTAAACCCCCACTTTCGCTGTACAGTACAGCAGCGACAGCAGGTCGCTCTGCGTTCAAGTACCGCTCCAGTGTCACGCTGGCTGTACGCGCTGAAAACTCCGAAAGACAAGCACAGACTCTTCAATCCTTCATCCGAACAGAACAGATGCTGCCAGATGTTGTTCATGGAGCAGTTTAATGTACTCGGTACGGAATGCTGTTAAAATGGGGTTCTGCGTAACTCTGTATATTGAGGTGGGGTCTTCAGTGTTGCAAAAACATTAGCAAATGGGCGTGTTACTTTTAGGCTAATGTGAACTTTCTCGAGCGAACGCTGTGTTGCCGAAGAACACGAATCAGCCTTTCAATTTTTTTGGGTGCGGGGGGTTAGGGAAATGGTGTGAAATACAGGCCATGCATCATTGATGATTGGAAATCACGGCTCTCGGCGGATGTAGGCCTTGTTATTAACACCTCAGGATTGACGTCTTGAGTTGGTCATGTCCTTATTAGCGCTGTGATCAGCTGGCAAGAGTGAGGACGGAGGACGCTGAACCAACAGTTGTCACGTTGGGGTCGAGGAATTCGAGTCAGTGGTAAAAAATAAAATATCCCTTTATACGTGTGATGATGAAATGGTGGCGCACTTTAGCCTTTTGATCAGTAGACGTGCTTTGTTATGCTTCATGGACACGAGACTCGAGGCAGTAAGATTGAGCCGGAGACCGTGGGAGAGATTAGCAGTTACCTGAGACGAGCGGCGTTTTCCTACGGCTCCTGTTGCTCGGAATCCTGCTGACCAAGCGCTCGTGGTGCCGCTGTGTGTTGTCAGGTTTTTGGCAGACTTGTCAGCCTGTCGTTTGTTACAGAGGGAGGTGTGACGGTAGTGTTGTCAGTAGTTATGGATGTCCTGGGTTTATCCAGTCTGAGCGAGAGGGGGGAACCCCACATTGAACATTCCAACAAAAACAATGGCTCTAACGCTGCCCTTGAGATGGATCTGTACTGATCTGGAGTCATTATTTTTATTTTATGTTTGCAAGGCTTGGCTTCTAATCTTAATAATAACAAAAAGGTAAAACTGCGTTCAGATCAGTTGGTGATTTAAAGCGTCTCGGGTTTAAATCAGTTTTTCTTTCGATGAAATGACGAAAAGTTAAAAGAATGCCAAGACCTGAGTCTACTGTGTTGGTCTTTAAAAGACCAAGACAGTAGACCAGTCAGAATACATTGAGGCTTGTCGAAACCATTTTGTTCATGGCATGTGTGGAGGTATTAAAGGCATGCTTTTCGCCAATTGGGGTTTTTTTTTTCCCTCTTTAGAAATTTCTTGGCCTTCCCAAGCATTTGGAGCCGATCCCTTAGAGCGTTTATTTGAAATGCATCTTAGCCCATGACAGAACAGCTGCTGTGATTTACAGAAACCCGCGGACGAACGCTAACGCGATGCTAACCAGGTCGTCTTGAGAGAGAATTCCGTTTTGGTCCTCATGGCAGGGATGTCCAGTTTTATGTACAAAGGGCTGATTTTTGTGGCGGGTTACAGGTTTTCCTTCCCACGAAACGGGAGCCGTAAAGATGAACTGATGAAACCGGTGGAATCTGGCCACGGCTCCTGATTGGTTGGAGTATTAAAGACCCACAACGACGTCGGTGCTTTTGCTTTACGGTCTTTTAGTGCGCGCTCATCATTTTTTAAAAAATTATTTATTTATTTATTTTCGCTTGGCTCCAAAAAATGGTTTCTCATTCTCGACACATCCTCTAAAAACCATCGCTTGTAAAACGGCGTCTCGCAGTTGGATGTGTAGACGGTGCCAGATGCTGATAAAGCGCTGGACTACCTTCTGCACGATAAAAAGATGACTCGCGCATGTGGGTTTTTTTTTTTGTCATTTACTGCGTTTCCAGCAGTCAGCTCGTTGTGTTGCATCTAATTTTGTCATTTTTTCCACTCCGTATCAGTGCGCTGTTGCTCGCTGACCGGTTCCTTACATCAGATACAAAACTGCTGAGGACATGATCGCCATCATCAAACACTTGCCGTCTAAAATTCCAATGTGTTTGGCTGATCAGTGCTTAATGAGAGGCTAATAAAGTTAAATCGGATGCTAGTAGTGGAATTTAATGGATACATGGAATGACTTGGTGTATCAAGAAATGTTCGGAAACAAATCTTCCAGCTTAGAAAATAATTTATTTATTTATTTGTTTTTAAAATATGTACCTCCTGATTAAATTGTGAGCAATTACGAGCATAATTAAGACTTTTGTACATTTAGTGAATATCTAAACAAGTGTGTCATGACTCACAGGTTTGTTAATTGCATAGTGTGTGTGTGTGTGTGAGAGAGAGAGAGAAACTAGAGAAAAGTGTGAGAATGGGAGACATGCCGGTGAACCTGCTCCGTCGGAATGCGCGCTCTGAGATCATCATTCACGAATGCGGCCGGTCAGTTTCTGGCTCGTCTGTTTTCTTATCTCGGTTTCTGTTTCAGACTTTTTTTTTGCCAAGCTTTAAAGCTTAGAATGTAGCGTGTACCACGCGAAGCTCCAGAATCCCACTGTCGAACTACCGAAATAAATGGCTCTAATGGTCATGTTTTTTTTTTTTTGTTTTATTTTTTTTTAAACCTCTGATTTATGAGGAGAGAAAACTCCGCAGGGGAGGAAAGGAAGGGTAGGAACGTGAATGGGGGGTACCAACAGACTTGCAGAACACCACAGCAATTCTCAGGTTGTACAGAGCTAACACTGCAGTATGTGAAGAACGTGTTGGATCGCTTTAAATGAGCTGTTCCATTTTGAAAAAATTATTCGACTTAAATTTAGGGAACGAAATACTAAACATTTACAGTAAATACAGTGTGATTTCAGTATTATGTTCATTTTAAGTGGGGGTGGATGTGTGTGCTTTGAGAAGTGGGAGGCCACGGCTCCTTCGCTGAGACTGAAGAGGCCACGCCTCTTCCATTAAGACTGACAGGAGCAGAGGCCACGCCTCCTTCGCGGAGACGGCGGAGGCCACGCCTCCTTCGCTAGTCCCGAGTGATGAAGCTTAGGGTGCACTCTTTTAACAGCGTGTTATTTGGACAGCTCGATCTATACCTGCTCTCTCTTCAAATCTGCAAGCAGTGTTCGTGTCTGATGTCTTGGCCTTTGATTTAATACAGAAATGAATTCATTTCTTCATTATTCATTTCCACAAACAGTATATAGCAAGTGAATTGAGGCCAGATGTTTGGATCTCACAAAGCAAATTTATTGCTCTCAGATTTCTTGTCGGTTTTTCCCTGTTCATCCTTACAGGACGAGCGAGGTCGTGTCATTCGTCCTGTCCCGAAATGTCCTCCGCTTGTCCTTCAATGGCTTTCTATTAGATTTCCATCTGTATGTTTTCCTACCCAGCAGCCAGGAAAAAAGGCCTCGTGACTCAGGATATTTGTGAGGGTTACTTTTAATTATTTGTTTGTCAGCAAGTTCCTTCCGCTGGCACCGGTCCGGGTTTCTGAACCTTATTTGTGTCACAGTATGCGAGGCTCAGCCTGAGAGAAATTACACGTGCACACTTTAATGTCATGCAAATGTACATTTTGGGTATGATTCACCTCTTGGGGGAAAAAAAATCAGGTTTAAAAAGACAAACGAAGCAGAATGAAAGTTGGCACTTTTATAGTCTTATTACATTTCAGATGATGGAAAATTCAGATTATGAGAATTTCGGAGAAACCCTGGTGGTACAAACCAGCCTTGACTGAATCACAGTTGATCTAATTGAGGGCTAGTCTCTGTGTTGGTCTCTCATAGTAAAGGAGGTGAAACTCCTCAGGTTCTGCACTGGACCTTGGATCGAGTACAGAGACACGCATCGTGTCATTGTGGAAAGACAACGGAAGCGGTTTCTAGAAAGGTGTTTCATAAACTGGATAATCCCCCACCGTTGCTGTTTCCAGGACCCAGATCTTTACGAGAAATGCTGGGAGAACTCAAAAATGTGGAGCGTCTCAGGGTTCCTGAGGGCCGATTTCTCCAACACCGCACTAGAACACAGATACGGTCTGTTCTTAGCCTGAAATGGGAGTTCATTCATGCTTAGATGTTTTATTGAGGGTTCCTCAAGGGTTCCTTGAATAGTTTTGAGCTTCCTGAAGGGAAGGGTTCTACGTGGAGAAAACAAGATGATTTAGCTATTCTCCATGAGACAAACCAGATAATGCTTTTCTAGATTTAATATTTCTTTTTATTAATAGTTAAGGCCTTACTTGAGCATTTGTTGGTGGTTTCCTGAAAGGAGGTTTTGGTTACTAGCGTAGAAGTTTCGCTTCAGTGTCACCACTGGTCTGTGAATCTCAATTCAAGAGTGCAAGACCAATTTTTCTTTTAGTTTCCCCCAAACATCTTGACTATTCGTCTAGTGAAGTGTATGCAGGGATGTGGTCTGCTTATTGGAGTTAGTTATCAGACCTCGCTCTTAAAAATGCTGAAATTCTACATGATCCATGGCACCACTCTTATTCATGGTTTATTCTTCTTCTGAGAAAACATCCGAAGCATTCGTAGACCTGCAGAAAAGTAGGAGGATCCTAGCTGTTGTTCAAACAACACGGCGTGAATGTGAATGGCGATTTGAAAAATATATATATTTTAGTTCTTGTTCAAAGAAAACGGTGACACTTTTGAGATGTTTTGAGACGTTTTCGTTGTGGGGAAACATTTCTTTTTTTTAATCTTAATCCCACGTTACAATTTAAACGTCAACGAGTAGCTACTTCTCAAACATAGTTAGCCGTAAAGCTACAAGTTCGTTGATAGTGTCTCCGACTGACCAACTTGTTAAACTGTTGTAATCCACTTCCTAAAGAGAATCTATTTGGAACCCCCTCTGATGTCAGGGTTCCCCCAGAGGAAAATAACCGAAGGACCCTAAAGCCTTACCCCCTGTCCGTTCGTCCCCCGCTCCTTTTGAAAGGACGCTCCTTTCGAATATGTCCTGTTAGCTTATCTAAGGACGACAACACAACGCACACACGGCGCGTAAATCGCTAGGTTAGAGACGCATTTATTCGATGCGGGGGATCGGTTGTGAATCCATAGCGGTTTCCAAGAAAAGTGAGAACTTTTATTTCTTTTCGTTTATAAATCCGCTTCTCGCTCCGCACGGCCGAGAAATATCGATACGCTCGGCTCTCCAGCCTGCTTAATGCAGCAGTCCTGCGCTGCCGACGAGGCTCGCGGCATCGTCTGCAAGCTCGCAAGCTCCACGCTCATTTCAGAACACCTTCAGGATCAAAGCTGTGTGCGTGTGTGTGTGTGTGAGAGATATCGCTTCGAGTGTTTCATCATTTCCGTATACAGACTGAAAAGCACCAGCAGTTATTCTCTTGCAAGGCTCATTTGTCCTTTTGTGTCTTCGCAAGTTTGCTGAGGACAATGCATGCCCAGAAAACCCCAACATGTTTGTTTACTGGAGTTACACACAGAGGCTGATCTCTGCTGCTTTAGACCAGGTCATCCTGCTCGGAGGCTAATTCAATTCCGTGTAGCCTTCTGCTCTGTTTTTTGTTTTTTTTGTTTTTTAATTAGATTGAAACCGACATGTGGGCCTTTTTAAAAAAAAATTTTTTTTTATTAAAGTGCCCAATCAAAGTGGCTTATCAACACACATGTCTCTAAACTCAACTGCAGAGAAGAACCTTAGTGGTGGTGGTGGTGTTGTGACGACCGGTGGCTTAATTTCCTGCACCGTAGCAAGTTCTGCTGGAAGACGTCAGAAGTTTCGTAGCGTCCGCCGAGTCCTGGAAGGATTATATCGCGTCACTGTGAGGCACCGACGCCGAGCTGCTTTTGGATCTTTAATAGATCCAGACTATTTCCTCCGTAATGAACTTGGCACCATGTGGCTGCGCAATAAAAACCCACCGTCTCCGAATGTGTGTGCGGTTGCTTTGGTGGTCGTCCCGGGAAAGTGGGCGGGAAACGCGGATATATGGTGGAGTTTGGAGAGGTTGAACAAATCCACAGCAAGGGGGAAAAAATGAGAACGTTACACCGTCACTGGCACGCGATGAAGCGACAAGCGACCTACTCGTTTTCGTATCAGCCATCGAAGCAATCCTACTGCGTGACCTTTCTACAGTTCCACACTCAAAACGTTGTTTGGGGAGCGGGGAAACCCCGTCCTCCGTACAGTTAGTTCCCATTTTATTGTTTACGCAAAAATGGAAGGAAGTGTTTTTTTTTTTTATCTCATCCTGCCGTCCATGCGACCTCATTAAAGGTATATAACGGCATTTCAGAGAGAAAGCAAGCTTGGAAGGGAAGTAGCAGGGTGTAAATATATGTGGCTGGAAGCGACGCAGTTCGCTCGATTTGCACATCTGCTGAAGAAGCTAGTACGAAGCCTAGCATGGAACATGTCAATGAAAAGCAAAAGTGTCGTCTGTAAATCGCATAGTGGGCTGTAGATGGAGATTTTGGCTACTATCATTTCTTATCTGAACTTGAACACGCCGCCCGTACAACCCGAGCGAGTTTTACTGGGATTGTTTGATCTCATAACCTTCTGATTTCATACTGTCTGGTGGAATATGATACACTTCAGAAACATGGAGGATTTTGCTCGATTGAATTTCCACAAAGTTTATCTAGTGAACACATACACGTACACCCCTCTCATCTGGTCTCTATTAATCACATCCAAGTCTGAGTAATGGCAGAAAAGGGTTGAGTAAACTTTCTCTCTCTCTCTCTCACTCTCTCTCTCTCTCTCTCTCTCTCTCTCTCTCTCTTCTCTGTGTGCGCGTAACATTCACTCCCTGTATTTGATCCCCGGTCTCCGCCAGATGCTCCTGTCTGCTCTCACGGCTCGGAAAATAGCTAAACGCATACGCAGAGCTAACGCACTGTTCCTACAGAGGTGTGAGTGTGTGTGTGTGTGTGTGTATGTGTATGTATAATACCTGCTGATTAAACCACACACCCATCAGACATTTAATCAGTTTGGTTTCAGCAAATTCCTGGCTTTATTTTGTAACCCCATTTCAGCGTTTATTAGCGGGGCTAGTCTGGTTCCAATCGCAAAACTCTTCGAATCGTTCTGTTCTGTTAAAACTCGCTGATCCGAGACCAGCTTCACGTCCTCGTAACGGTTTACGTTTAGCTGAACTGATAGGAGTAATAGAACACACACTACTACTATTACTACTGATCTACTTTATGGGGTTTCGTGCATCCTGAGATGCTTTTCTGCTCTTCACGGTATGAGGGTATATGAAGTATTACAAGAACGTGGAGTAAAAAAAAAAAACTATCTATCAGAGATGCACTCACAAAAGCAAATTGTGATGGTTTTTTATTTTATTTTTTTTGGTTATAAATTTCTCAAACAATAACATCACCTTTTACTGCCCAATCCTCAGAATCTCATCTCCTCGTCCAAATATTTATCTGCCGTATTAGTCCCGCTGAGCCGAGGCCCTGTGAGGCATCACACGTACTTCTGATTAATATCAAAACCCTGTTGTTCATGTCAAACTGGTGAATAATTCATGAGGATGATCAGTAATGCTTTCTGGACCAGGAAAGTGACATAAGCGGAGTTTTTGTGTGCAGAAAAGTGCGTGAGAAAAGGTCCCTTCTTTGTTTATTTTTTTTGTTTTTTCCCCTAATCACCGACTACATTTACACGGACAGCAGTAATCTAATTATCGACCTTATTCTGAATAAGAAAATATTCTGATTAAGGTGTTTACATGAGTTACGTTTAGAATATTCCTTTCATGTTCCTGTTTTACGTGTTATAGTACAGTTAGATTAACGGTACACGTCATTACGTCGACACGCCGTCCGACGTCCCTCCAGAATTTCACGTATCGGCGTACAGTTGGTCTTCGTTATGGGGCCGCATACAGTTTTGGGTGTTTTTATTTTTAATTTTACGAAAGCTTCAAGTGCGGTTAATTATTTGTCGTGCTGTACGTGCAAATAGGCGACTGCTTGAAGCCTTGGGCTGCGTCCCAAACCGCGTACTTACCGTCTATATAGTAGCTGAAACACACGTACTTCGCCTACTATATAGTAGGTAGGTACGCGGTTTGGGACACAGTCGTGCTCTCTTGTTTTCCGTCAAACGGTTGAGCGCTGCCGTGTGTGTACGTCCCACACGACGTTAATAGTGTGATTAAGGCGTGTACATGTCTGTAACGCACGTCGATAATGCGACTAAAACAGGAATACTCCACACGTCTTAATTCCGTTTGTGTTTACTTCTGAGTATGACTTTAATCGGATTAAGGTCATCGATAATCTGTTTACATGCGAGTTTCTTAATCGGAGTATCGTCTTAATCAGGTTCATATCGGATTATTGTTGTCCATGTAAACGTACTGAGTGAGTGTAATTGGTGTCTCCTCGAGCACAGTGGTGTGAGATATAAACATATGAAATATATGATTGTAATAGAATAAAGCAGTAGGTTAGGATTACGTTCTTTTACACTGTACAGCTTGGTGTTTTATTCTGTACAAATTGCAGAGAGAGAGAGAGAGAGAGAGAAGGAGAGATCTGACATCATGGTTGTAACTTGTTTGCGGTGCTCGGTATCAGTACAGCCCTGACCCCCACCGAGACCCTGGGACTCGTCAGTGCACCACTAAACACACTGTCCTGTGATCAATCAGGCGCAAACACACACACACACACACAGACTCTCTTTGTCCTTTTTAATTCCTTTCCATTATCTTATCAGTCTCCTCCTCTCCCACTGGTTCACTGCCACACCTCCTGACCGTTCATCCTCAGGAATGTCACCCCACCTCACCCTGCCACCCCAGCACCCTGCCTGTCTCGCTCACTGTATGCATTCCTGCTTAATCCCTCCGCTTATCTGTCTCGTGTCTCCCTACTCAGCTTTCTAAAAAGACTTGCATGTCCATCCAGATGTTTCGAGAAAATCGTACTGTATTCTCCATCAGGAATATGCCGATAAGTGATTATACACAGGATCACAGTATTACTGGTGTGTTTCATTTTGGAGGAGGGTGCCTAGCTAGGCAATATGCACTTTTCTTCCTTTTCTCTGCTTCAGAAATTGAAGCTGTCCATTTAGATTGGAGTATTGACTGTTTTTTAATAGAAAGAACTCCCACAAATTCAGTTAAATAAACATGATACTGTATGAACACACATGTAGAAACAATTAGGGGTCCAAGCACTGAAGGTGTGTAGGCTACCTGTTGTTGTTGTTGTTCTCTCTTCTTTGCTCCTCCTCCTTCTCCTTCTTCTTCTCGTACTTCTTCTTCTCTTTGTCCTTCTTCTACTTCTGCCGGCAGCCCAGAGAACTGTCTGGTTAAAAAATTCCATATGATATGATTTTTTTTTTTTTTTCATCATTTAAAGAATTTGTGCTAAATTCAGAGTTCAATTCTGAAATTTAAGTGTACTTCCTGTCAACCATCTTGGATTTTGTGAAAAACGTTTTCTTTTCACTACTCCTTACAAATTTTGTCCAATCATCACCAACTTTGGCATACATCATCTTCAGAATAAGCCTCACAAAAGTTATCAAAAGAATTTGGAATACTCCAAACAGTTTGTCTGTAATGGGCCAATGAATCTGACCGCAAAGCCGGCAAATCAGTTTCTCAACAAAGACTTGGAACACTGACGCAACTCTTGGTAGACTCCTTCAGGACCATCCCCTGAAGCTACACAACACCTTTTTGCCAGCGCCATCTACTGGTCAAAATAAAATGATTCCATCCACATTACATTACAGCATTTGGCAGACGCTCTTATCCAGAGCGACTTACAATGATCTCAATTATACAACTGAGCAGTTAAGGGTTAAGGGCCTTGCTCAAGGGCCCAACAGTGGCAGCTTGGCAGTGCTGTGATTTGAACTCACACCCTTCTGATCAGAAGTCCAACGTCTGAACCACTGAGCTACCACTTCCCATCTAAGTGCCATTTTTGCTATTCGTCCACCAAAATTTTGTCCAATCTTGAGCAAATTTGGCCCACATCATCATCTGAATGAAAAGCTATCAAAGCTACCGAATCACTCTTGAATCCCTTTGCCTATAGTTATGGCTCTGCTTTTTCCTGTGATTGCGTATGCAACAATTGTAGCTCTTCTGTGAATGTGTGGCTCACTGCGTCTGGGTGCTTGGCCCCCGAAATTGCTGCTTGCAGCTTAAATTATACATTTTTGATTTTGATTTTCAGTACGAATTGATGATTTAATGAGCTAGTAAATAAAATATCATCTTTTGCGTTATTTGGTCTTGCTGTGTGTGTGTGTGTGTGTGTGTGTGTGTGTGTGAGAGAGAGCGCATTGTCTTTGCTCCGAACGCATGAACCGATGCGATGCCTCCGGGTTTGTATGAAGAACACAAGAGCACTTTGTATACTGTCACAGTTAATTGATCGAAAGCCTTCGAATCTGCGTTTTCTCCTCGTGACTCGTTAAACTCCTCAGCGGCTATGCCTTTAAACTGCGGCCATGTTTTTAATGACATACGATGTTACAGACCCGCTCAGTGTGTCGGACAGCTAAAAGACTCCGTTTGTGTTCATTTCAGTGAAATGGACACGTTTGGAGAGGCATGAAGGGGCATTTGAGAGAGAGGGAAAAATGCCTCCAGATTGAACCACACACTCATGGTCATGCCTCCTAGAGCGTCGGGCCTCATCAGCTGGGCGTTTGGTCGTTTGGGACACAGCCAGGCCTTTGTGTGGTCCTGTTTCAATTTGCACATGCTCCCTCAATCCCGGCCAAAAACCCAGACGTGTCTGCCGATTTTCCTCCATCTCCCACTTTATTCGCCATCTCCTTTTCTCTTTCTTTATTTTCTCCACCTTTTCTCCAACTCGCGTCTTTACACCATCCGTCGCTTTTTCTCACTCTGACATAACATGTTTCCCTTTCTCCATTCTTCCTTGTCCCTAGCTCTTGCTCTATTTCTTTCTTACTCCTTTTTCTGACTTTCCATCACTCCTTTTCTCCTCCTCAGCCTTTTTCTCTATTTCAAGCTCACTTTCTCTTTCAGTCTTTTCCCTCCATCCCTTGTTCTTTTTCTCTGTTTCACTTTTCTCCCCTTATCTTGCTCATTCCTTTTCTCAATCCCCCATTTGATCTCTTCTCCATCCCTTGTTCTTTTTCTCCATGTCTCACTTTTCAGTCTGTCTCTCACCCTGATTCTCCATCTCTTCTTTTCAACATCTGTATCCTTTTCTTGATCTAAGTTCCCGTCACTTTATACAGTCTCTCACTGTTTTTTTGGGGGGGTTTTTTTTTGCTTTTTTTGTCCATCTCTTTGTCATCTCATTGTCTTTCTGTCTCAGACTGAGGTACTTCTAAATATTAGTGACTGCGTCTGAAAGTAATAACGCTCTGCCTCTGCAACCGAATGTGTTTGAGCATCATTAGTGTGTTTGTTGGTGTTTAAATTCATCTCTCTCTCTCTCTCTCTCTCACTCTCTCATTCACTCTCTCTCTCACTCTCTCACTCTCACTCACTCTCTCTCTCTCACTCTCTCACTTTCACTATCTCACTCTCACTTTCTCTCTCTCTCTCTCACCTCTCTCTCTCACTTTCTCTCTCTCTCTCTCTCTCTCTCTCTCACACACTGACGGATCTAAAGGGTTAAATTTGCAGGCCATGTGCAGTGCAGTTTGTAGTTGATGGAACGCAGTGAGTGATGTAACCGAAGCAGACCACACACACTTCATTAGCTCGTTAATGGACTCGCTCACACACCTCGCAAACAGAACAGTAAAAAAAAAAAGAAAAAGTGAAAGCGTTCCTAACTCCTGCGTAACACAGCTCTGTAGATGTTTCTGAACCATTTCTCGGAGCACACGCAGCCCTGTTCTGCTCTAAAGAGCGTGAAGATGCGAGCGCATCCTGCAGAAAAGAATGCTCTTACCTGCCAAAAGCATTTTTCCACCAGTCCAACACACACACACACACACACGGGTCCGAAAAGTGTTCTAAAAGCCCACTCTGATAGACGAGCAACCGTCAGGTCTTCACAGGAGGACTCCAGTGATCTATTAGTGAACACTTTTGGATGGAGGTTTCGGGGGTCAGTCTCGGTGTGGTGATGCAGCGGAGTTATTATTACCAACCCGAAGTTGATTATTTTCCAGTAGCTGCACGTTTTATTCCTCTTATACCTAAAAGTTTACAATGACACGTCATACATTTTTATCAACAATGACACGTCATACATTTTTATCCGTATTTAATATGGAATTCATTTCGTGCCAAACGTATTGAACGTAACTTTTCAAGAACGGAAAAATAAAAAATAAGGGAAGAAAACCAGTCTGAAACTGGGAACATGAACGTGTAACATGGCCTTCAACTAAACCGCGTTAAGTTCTTTAACGCGCTGCCAGAGATTTCGTTTACGCTCCAAGTTTACGGACAACGTTCTGGTACAAAGCTCTCGTGTGGGCGGGGCTTAACAGCGATTTACCCTCATCGGCTGGTGAGATTTGGATCGACAGCTCCCTGACCAGGAAGTACAGACTTCGGTGGCGCAAATGTTTCGAGAGCATTCTGGATGCGGTTCTCCGTATAGTTATAGTAGCGCTTGTACTTTGTAGAGGAAATGACTTCCTGGTCGTCCTCAACGTCATCATCCTCACCTCCTCCTCAGCCTGACAACTCGAGCTGTCCATCCATGTTATTAGCCAGTGAGAGTAAATCGCCGTTAAGCCCCGCCCACACGTGAGACTTGTGCCAGAACGACGACCGTAAACAGAACGCTGTTTAATTGAAGACCAGGTTTCATCGTTTTTCTGTTTTTCTTCTTTCTCATTGTATGTTTGTTTGTTTCAATACTTTTGGAACAAATTTAATTCCATATTATAGTTGCATTTAATGTTCGCGTTGTACCCAGCGAACTTTATATTTTTACTTCAATACCTTCGGACCAATCAGATTTAAGAATTCTGCAGCGTCGATGCTTTTATATCCTGTAGATCCCCAATAAACTGTTTATTATTTGTAAAAATTTGATCGGCAGTGTGAGTGTTTTCATTTTATTTTTTGTTGGTGTGTGTGTGTGTGTACATGTGCGCCTTGGCAGCTTTGTTTAATGTAAACTGTACTCTTCTGCCAGAGGAACAAATAAATAGGGGCTTTATAGCTAGCAGGAACGTCTCTGTTTTTGCTTTCTGCGAAACACGTTCCAGATTTCATTTCGTCTTCGTTTTTCTTCTTCTTCATCTTCTTCTTCTTTTTTATCCTTTACTTGAATAAACACATGCTCTCGCTCATTATGCTAAGATATGAAACAGCACGCTTCATAAAAAAATGAAAGTTTATAAGATAGATTGTAATAGCGTCTCGGTGAAAACCAGAGGTCCTGACTCTGCAGAAACGAGGGTTTTCCACTGACGGATGGAGGAAGATGGAGTGAGATGTACACCGCTCGAAGGAAAATGAATTTGATTCTTTGAAATAATAACCGCTATTAATTAAAGATCTGTGCGTGCGGGTATCGGATAGTAGGACGGCGTAGCAGCTTCTGTGTACGAATGTTGTGTGTGTGTGTGTGTGTTTTGTACACGGCCTTAACATGACCAGTATGTCCAGTCTCTCCTGCGTTTAGCAGACCTGATAATGAGTATGACGTTATTGCTGAAGCCCTTTAAAGGGGTCATTTGGTGATTTTAAAAAGTTCATTATTTTGTTTATTGGGTGTAATGGAATCGGTTTACATGCATTAACGTTCAAGAAACACGTTATTTTCCACCGTAAATTATCGCAGTACATCTGCTCCCGATCGAGTTCCCGTTCCTCCAAAGCCCCTCCTTCCGAAAAGCCTAGAGCCCTCTGATTGGCCAGCTGAGCCGTTGCGTTGTGATTGGCCAAAAACCTCAAGCGTGCGTCTGAAACGTAACTCCCCCTCGCCATAATCGCAAGCTTCGGCTTCCGAGGCTTCTAAAGCAATTATAAAGACCAAAAAAAAAGAATTGTGGCGGTTATACTGATATTTCAAATTGTAATCGTATCGGCAGTGATATCTGGACTTGCTTGGATCGAGGCGCTTTGGGCGGGTCTGGAGTAGTGTTCTCTGTTCGATAGAACAAATCCCCTTGTGGGAGACTATGGGCTGTGTAATTTTGAAGATCTTAGACATGCACAAACGGAGACATCACACACTAAAGGAAAACATTAAAAAGCCCCCTTATGACCCCTTTAAGAGAAACGCCAATCAATTCCCTTGATTCTTTTAGACAAAACTGATTCAGATTTGCTTTCAGGGTCGTGCTGGTCTTCCTCTGATTCGCACCGAGAGTGCAAAAGGAGTCGGAAACGAAGTTTGTCTCGCTGGTTATCTGTTTTGAACGGTTTAAAATGCTATTTTGCCTATTTTTATTTATTTATTTATTTTTGCTCAGAAATCCTTTGGGCTCATCAATGGACTGTACCGTCGCTTTAATTTAAAGCTAATTAAGAGCTAATTTGTTTTGAGCGTAATCAGTCGAGCGAGTAACTCTAGAGAAAAGACACTTGGTGAGCGGAGGAACTGCCACAAGCGTTCGCTGCGTGTCACTTCATCTTACCGTCGAGAGGCGTGCATGTGTGTATTCGCTTTCGAAACTTTAATAGAGACGAAAGGTCTGGTGGACCTGAGTCTGAGATCTTGAAGTGCCAGATTTGAAAGTTGGGATTTTATCTGGAGGGATCGGAAGCTCAGTGGAGCAGAGCGACTAATAATAATAATAATAATAATAATAAACGTTTTTTATTTAGTGCCTTTCCATCCATCCATCTTCTATACTGTTTATCCTTTTCAGGGTCACGGGGGAACCTGGAGCCTATCCCAGGGAGCATCAGGCACAAGGTGGGGTACACCATGGACAGGGTGCTAGTCCATCACAGATAGTGCCTTTCCTTTCCATTCAGTTCTCACAGGGCTCCACATAAAGGATAAAGTGTATAGTGTAGAGTTAGGACGTGGTCCAAATAAGGAAATATAAATCATTATAAAGCAAAAATACACACATAAATGAAGCTTTGGACGTACTATGTGAGCTTTTAAGTTTTTAACTGATTATGAAAAGACTGGCCGTCTTACCCTTTCTGATTGTAGGTGCTTCGTTCCCGTTACTGGGAAACCATGTGAGAGAAACAAACGTGGATGCCTCACTTGATTGGTTCTAGGTTCTAGCGGTTATATCACTGATCACTGTCCCGTCCGCGGCCTACTCCCAAATTAGCAATAAGCTAATATCTGAAGGTTGATGCAAACGGATTTGCGCATAAAATTGTTCGTGCGAGCATTTAAACAAGTAGTTTGGTATTCATGAAAATCCCATGAATTTGAAACAGAAGAGTTAGTATCCTACGCGTACTCCCGAGAGTGTGTGTGTGTGTGTGTGTAAATTTACGCATTAAGAAGGCTAAATAATTGAAACCTCGAATCGCTTGACTTTAAAACATATCGTTTGTGTGGATTTCTGCATTTTAGAGTTTAAATTGCTTAAGTTTGCAGAATTTAGCAGGCGATTTTTATGTTATTATTATTACATTTTTTTTGTGCAGACCTATCTACTACCTCCCTATTTTAAAATTTCCGTCCCTACACGAACGTTTTCATTGGTCGGTCCCTGGGATCTGTCCAGATTTGTGTCCTTGACCACTAGAAAACTCGACAAGACTGCGTGTAAATCCTGGAGCGCCGATGAGTCTCTGGTTCACTGCGAATGAACCATCTAACCATGAGAGAACGAGGAGTCTGGAGGTAACTGTTGAGAATGTAGCTGCGTTCGAAGGTTTTTTCGACGCGTGTATAATTTGGTGTGTGGTACATGCAGCTGTCCCAGACGATGAGATCTCCTCCTCTGTAGAACAGCCTTTGTGTTGAGGCTATCCCTTTCTGCATGTCTGATATCTGATTCGAAAGGGTGGCGTACATCTCTGGTACATCCTCTCCCGCTGTGTGCGCACATCATTAAGGCTGTGATATCAGGATGGGTGGCGTGCCAGAGAGAGAGAGAGAGAGAGAGAGAGATAAGACCATTTCCTCTCGGAGCTCGTCTGATTGGTGGAGCCGGCAGCTGGCATGCGAAGCATATGACCTCAGGATGACGAGACTGGGATTACACACTAATAAACAAAAGGTTGGTTTGTTTGCTGTTTAGCGCTGGATGGTTCTCTGATAGTTCTCTGGAGCAGCTAGCTGTCAGGACTCAGGATTCAGTGGTCATTTATATGACGGATTAAAGTCCCGCCCCCTGCTGAGCTCCACTGCCACTACTGACAATTTAAGATCTTTACGCCTGAGAGATTTATAACCTAAACGCAATAAAACCGACACATGCGCACACTCGCACATACTCACGTGCACTCGCACACACATACGCCCATGCTGGATTACTTTACCTGATGGATTTTTTTTTTTTAACACTTTTCAGAAATTTCAGATGAACTCTTAAGAACATTCAGACGTGTCTCTGTCCTTTTTCAGAAGATGAAAACGTGCGCGTAAGACATAAAGTAGCACTGCTTGGAAGGGTGTGTTGCATTCTAGCACTCCAAGTAAAATGTCAGCAAAAACCTGCGAGCGCTGCCGAGTGTTTTTGTTGGGCGAGAGCCGCGCGGTCTGCCTGTCGCACACGATCTCGCGCACACATGGTTAGCGTTAGCGTTGACATGCACAATCATCCCCGCGCAGGGACTGCAAACGTAGGCGTGAAAACACCCAGTACACAACACCCAGTACACTCCTTATAAGATATTCCTAAAGCCACTGGTGTCATGTGGACTGCGCCCCTTTTAGCGGACGCTTTAAAGAATTTCAAGTTGGCAGAAACCGTGTAAACCGTTTTTTTTTTTTTCGTTTTTTTTTCATGATGAAATCCTCGTTCAGTTTAATTCGAACGGGCAGAAAGGAGTGAAGATTACCACCGTACGCGCGGCTGAAAGTATGAGCGCTGTATAGGGTTGGATTCGTTTTCTATAACAACAGCGTTAAATGTTACTGGAAACGGATAAGTAAATAAAAAAATAAAGAGCAGGGTGTGTTCTTTATTGGTCCTGTTGGGTTACGGGGCGGTTCTGATATGAATCTTCAAGGAATCTTGTTTTCCTGCTGAGAGTAAAAGTTTTGGCACCTCTGCGCCTTTTTATATTCTCTTAAGGCTTTTAAAATAAATAAATGAAAAAGCTGTTTATTCTCGGGTACATCTGTTATTAAAGCTTTCTCATGCCTAACACAATCTTTTTCCTTTCTTCCTCCCCCACGACCGGTTTCCATAATGTCCTAAATCTGCCCTTCGTTTACGTCTTAAGGCAAGAGATTTCTAAATTAAAAAAAAAACACACAACAAAAAGACACGTTTTTCCTGTTCAGCTTTCACAGCCTTTGTGGATGACGTAATGAGTGACAGAATAAAGGTGTAAACCTAAATAATAATAATAATATAAAAAATAATAATGTAAAGCTAATGTAGAGATTCCCAGAGAAGTGTAGAGCTTAGGAGCTGTAAAATGGGGCTTTAATTAAATGTATTCGTAGCGGTTTACCTGTGGGATGTGGTCTGTTTTATTTTTATTTTTTGAACAGGAAGAAGAGATGGAGATTATGCTATTCATTCTGACCTTTTTTTCCCCCCTTCACAATTTAGATATCCGCTTGGCATTTAGCGAAGCATCGGCCATTCTCTATAAATTGGCTCGAACACCGTAAGAACAACTCTTATCAGCTAGTCAAGACGAGGAAAACCGGATGCTAGCACGTACCCGTTACCTGAAGTTAGTCACGTTTCAGGTACCGCGTTAAATAGACATCTAAATGGCGAGAAATAAAGTCAGAATTGCGAGATTCAAAAGCGCAATTCAGAGAAAAAGGTCAGAATTGTGAGCAATTACCTTGTTAAAAAATATTTTTTTTTTTACCTCCTTGGTGGAAACCGGCTTCCATACAAACCCGAGTGCTGACACGGTGCGATGAAAAAGACCTCCATCACATCTGTAACCAGATTCTCTCTCTCCCTCTCTCTCTCTCGTTGAGCTGAATTGCAGCTGTCACCATGCTGTAAAAATATAATTTTCTCCACTTAAAGCCCACCGAGCTTTATAGCAGCGTGTCGGAGCGCTCCCTCGAACGCCAGCGATGAGCTGCTGATACGCCGCCAGATTCTGACGCTCCGCCGCGGCTCAATCGCTAAAACCGTAGCGCTCTTCAAACAGCTGGAGATGAACACTCTAGCTGCATCTGAAATAACACTAAGGTCTGAGAGACGGAGTTTTTATATACAGTACAATTACGCAGAAAAGCAGACCTAGACCGTTTCCTAGACTTGATGTCTACACAGAATCTCTTTTCACAATAACAAAAGACACCTCCAGTCGAGGTTTGACGTATTTTGGGTCTTCAGAGCGGTCTGGGACAGAACAACTCGTGTGTAGGATGCCTAGGTTAGGTTTCGAGTGGCCTCTGAAAGCTGTTTTAGTTTTCCTGGCTTGGTGTCTACAGCTACCAGAGGCTGGGTTGGTCAAGCCGTGATGGAACGATGAGAAGCGCTTGTGATTTCGCACCATCGTAGGCGAAATCGTTTTTAAGAAAACAGCAGAAGAGAAGGATAGACATATTTTTCAGAAGTCGACTAAGCAATATATTGAAGCTGAAATTTTTTATCAAAAGGCTAATGAGGCTAACTACAGAAGCTGAGGTAAATAAGACTATGAGGCTAACTACAGAGCTGAGGTAAATAAGGCTATGAGGCTAACTACAGAACTGAGGGAAATAAGGCTATGAGGCTATCTACAGAACTGAGGTAAATAAGGCTATGAGGCTAACTACAGAACTGAGGTAAATAAGGCAATGGGCTAACTACAGAACTGAGGTAAATAAGGCTATGAGGCTAACTACAGAACTGAGGTAAATAAGGCTATGAGGCTAACTACAGAAGCTGAGGTAAATAAGGCTATGAGGCTAACTACAGAACTGAGGTAAATAAGGCTATGAGGCTAACTACAGAAGCTGAGGTAAATAAGGCTATGAGGCTAACTACAGAACTGAGGTAAATAAGGCTATGAGGCTAAATACAGAACTGAGGTAAATAAGGCTATTAGGCTAAATACAGAACTGAGGTAAATAAGGCTATGAGGCTAACTACAGAAGCGGAGGTAAATAAGGCTATGAGGCTAAATACAGAACGGAGGTAAATAAGGCTATGAGGCTAAATACAGAACTGAGGTAAATAAGGCTATGAGGCTAAATACAGAACTGAGGTAAATGAGGCTATGAGGCTAAATACAGAAGCTGAGGTAAATAAGGCTATGAGGCTAAATACAGAAGCTGAGGTAAATAAGGCTATGAGGCTAACTACAGAACTGAGGTAAATAAGGCTATGAGGCTAAATACAGAACTGAGGTAAATAAGGCTATGAGGCTAAATACAGAACTGAGGTAAATAAGGCTATGAGGCTAAATACAGAACTGAGGTAAATAAGGCTATGAGGCTAACTACAGAACTGAGGTAAATAAGGCTATGAGGCTAAATACAGAAGCTGAGGTAAATAAGGCTATGAGGCTAACTACAGAACTGAGGTAAATAAGGCTATGAGGCTAAATACAGAACTGAGGTAAATAAGGCTATGAGGCTAAATACAGAACTGAGGTAAATAAGGCTATGAGGCTAAATACAGAACTGAGGTAAATAAGGCTATGAGGCTAACTACAGAACTGAGGTAAATAAGGCTATGAGGCTAACTACAGAAGCTGAGGTAAATAAGGCTATGAGGCTAACTACAGAACTGAGGTAAATAAGGCTATGAGGCTAACTACAGAAGCTGAGGTAAATAAGGCTATGAGGCTAACTACAGAACTGAGGTAAATAAGGCTATGAGGCTAAATACAGAACTGAGGTAAATAAGGCTATGAGGCTAACTACAGAAGCTGAGGTAAATAAGGCTATGAGGCTAACTACAGAACTGAGGTAAATAAGGCTATGAGGCTAACTACAGAACTGAGGTAAATAAGGCTATGAGGCTAAATACAGAACTGAGGTAAATAAGGCTATGAGGCTAAATACAGAACTGAGGTAAATAAGGCTATGAGGCTAACTACAGAAGCTGAGGTAAATAAGGCTATGAGGCTAACTACAGAACTGAGGTAAATAAGGCTATGAGGTTAACTACAGAAGCTGAGGTAACCAAAGCAATTGCTTTGCGTAAAGCAGTGGCTTTATGTTTCGAGACACAAACACACCCGCAAAGACAAGAAGTTGTCCAGAATGTTCAGACATTTTGTGTTGTGGCAAATTCCACACTTTTCCATATTTATTTCTGGAAATATTTTCCCCGGTTCAATGAGTCCATCTGTGTTCTCCAGAGTATATTACAACTCTGTGTGTGTGTGTGTGTGTGTGGACTTCAGGTGTAGGTGTTCCTGACTGGCTTTAGGGCTGTAACTGGACACAAACGTTCTACTCTAGTCAGCACATCCTGGAGCTGCGCACATCTGGGCTGCAGAAAGTGTGTGTGTGTCTATCATGCTGTGGTTAGGCATGTACTGTTGGCTGTTTGCCATTGTCCGTCTCTGCTGGCATCTGGGAAGCCGAGCCCCTGAGGAAATGTTCAGGGAGGGCCGACTGCACACACAGCCTCCCAGCCTCGCTCCTTTTGCCTAATAGGCAGCAGTTACAGGTGAATCTTCTCTTTAACTACATCACTACGTGTGTGTGTGTGAGGGAGAGACGGTGAGGTTCAGAAGCGGCGAGTTACAGATGAGATCATTAGCGACATCAGAAAGGAGAATTCAAGTCACTTCGAGGGACCGTAATGAATCACGTGGAGTGGAGAAAAGAAATGGAGAAGAAGGATGAGTCGTGGGTTAGAATTTATCTCCAGTATTTGACTCTGTAACCTTCGAGCCAAGCTGAGTGTGTGTGTGTGTGTGTTCTGGCATTCCTGCATCCTGTCTCTTTCCATTCCCGCTGGAATCCAGACTGATTCTCAGTAACCTGTGCAACACCCCGTACTTTCCGTCCCCTGCTCCGACTGGAATTTGCACAACCTCCGTTTGTGTACAGTTCACATTCTTCTGCTGAGGTCCACAGACGGGTGGGGAGATCGGCGGTACGGCGAGACCGCATGAAAGGGCTCATAGTGTTGCTGATCTTTGCAGACCTTTCAACCTTCAGGCGTGTTTTGTGTAGGAGTACACTGGTACGAGTGATCACTCCGAAATACACCAAAAGTCTTCTTTTGACCGTCGCGCAAGTGTTTCGAACGCTTTCATGTTAACCGACGCCCCTGGAAGCCCCGCCCCTTCCGTCATCTCATGTTATTAACGTTTTGGCCGGTGCTCGTCTCATCCCACCTCGACTCGATTTTCTCGACCGAAAGACGTACTCCCGCGTTCTGCCGAGGTGAAATGCAGAAACGTTTCGAGTTCATCGAGCGAAATAAAATCTTATCGGTGTCCAACTTGGCTAACGTTAAACGTACGTAGCTAGCTTCGGTTGTGTTCGTTTATGATGGATTGGTTTAAAATGGTCAAAACAGACCAGGAAAGAGGAAAATGTGCCGAAGTTTTTATTTAAGATCAGATCAGTTAACTCTGTTTATTATTAGGAAGGCAGCAAAATTTCATCTGTTTCGAAGAATTTGAACAATTTCTGGCTGAAACTTTTCTCTGTTGTAGGTTTATTTATTTATCTTCTCAGTCGAAAGGTTTCTCATTTTTTTTGAAGTTATTTGTCATCTTTAGGAACATCTCTCTCTCTGTTTCTATCTACAGATACGTTTTTTGATTTAACGTGAAATTTGTCGATGCAGACGTTTATGATGTGGGGATTGAGAGACAGTCGGAAGAAAGTGGTTTTTGTGTGTGTGTGAGAGAGGGAAAGAGAGAGAGAGAGATCGAACGAGAGGCTGAGCGTTAATGAAATATCTCCTCATTTCCATTTGGTTCTATTGGTATTGAATGACGCAGGCTCTCGCTGCAATCTGGCAAGCTCTCGTGAAGATCACAGATCAATCTACTGAGCATGATGAGACCACATCAGCTCCCGTCTGTCGTCATTTGCATGGGCCACTTCGTCAAGCAAACTACTCCATTTTCCATTTGAATATCTTGAGGGGAGAGAAAGAGAGAGGGAGGGGAGGGGGGGAGGTGGTGAAGGTTTTATGATTTCTGGAGAATACCACAACGCATTGTGCTTTGTAAGGAAGCCAGTCTGCATAAAAAGCCTGAGCTGTGTTAACGTTCCAGCAGAAATCAGGCCAATAAAGACCCTTTTAATACAAAACCGCGTTTGATGAATGTAATGGTTTTTTAAACAACCGCTAAACACGGTATAGGGCACTAGGGGGCGCTTCCCTTTGGTGTAAACGTGGTCCATTTGTAGAAGTTCGATCTTATTTGAGAGTTCAGGTAAATCTGTTAAAAGTGCGGAATCACACATTTTTGTTTTCTTCCAAGTTTGGGTTTGTGAGTGGAAGAGGACTTATTATATTGCAGTTTAAGCTTGATCATGCTTTTTTGGGGGGGCGGAGTCGGCTATCTGCAAATTTATCGCAATTTTATGCTAATTATTTTTCCTCTAAAGCTAAAAAAAAAAAGATCAGAAAACTTCAATCAAAAGTGGAGACTTTCATTTGATACCACGTCTGTGTTTGTAGTAACCCCCCCCCCAAAAAAAAAAAAAAAAAACAAACTAGAACAATATAATTTGATTTCTGTCCAAAAATGACTAGGTGGTTCTTAATGTAGCCTTAGTCATAACGTAAATAGTGTACGCAAAATCAACGAAACTTCCCAAAATTTGCAGCTTCCAATTTTTCTAAACTATCACAGAAAAATATCACCTCTATTGATATTTCTGTGATTGAAAAAGCTTTTTTTTTTTTGGTTTGGTTTGTCTCATGTGGCTTTGTTCGAGTACATCAGCTTGATTACTAGGCACGGTTTCAAAGACGATCTCCAAAGGTGTCAAAAAAGGCAACGGTTTCCATGGGGTGTACTTATTTTTTCAAACGACCGTATATAAACCTCGCACTTCGGGTTAATATGTAGTATTTTTTGTATGTTAGGAATTGGCCTCGAACTTCGTCTCGGCGTATACGGGGCGCTTACAATGCAGAACAACGGCCTCCTACACGACCTGCGGTGGACGCCAAAAAACAAAAAAACATCCTGAGCCATCGGTTTTTGACTCCAGTACCGCTTTCTTATTAAAGCAGAAGGCTTAGCGCGTGTACATTTTAATGCCTGGATTGTATACGAGCTCGGCCGTAAATCTGTTCGGCTAAAAGCGCGTGCCAAGTGAATAAACGGAAACGGGATTTTGCTTAAAGCAGCAGTCCAGAGTCTCGTGTGTCTAGATTTAGTACTGAAACAGCAGGAAGGGTCGAGCAGGCCGTTAATCAGACGTCTGATGCAGAAGAGAGGGGAACAACCGAGACGTTCCTGATCAATCGGTAAGGATTTTCCTACAGCTGGGCGTCGGTGTTTTGTGATCCGTGAACCAAGCGTGTGGAAACTTCTGGAGGATTTTCACCTGAGGTCACTGTTGGACAGGTTCCACCGTTGAACAGAGTTCTCGTTCGTTCTCGATTCTGATTGGTCAGAAGGTGTTTATGTATTTGTTTATTCATTCATTCCAACGGCAGCTCCGTTATCGTTTCCATGACAGCAGGAATTAAGGAAATCCGTGTGTGGTGTCTTTGATACGGTGAAGTTTTCTGTATTTTGGAAGGAGTCTCCGGTGTCGGCGCTTCGCGGCATTCGGAGATCGGGTTAAAGCTGCAACGTTACGGTTTCCACCACGGCGACGTCTTCAGGGGCAGTTGTTCAGCGTTTATGCTAACGTTTACGCTACATTTTGTTTACATGGGGGAACAAACAAAGAGGCTTGGTAGAAACATTTAAAATGTAATTATAAACGGATAAAAATAAAAGTATGTCATGTCGCTGTGGTATAGGAGGAATAAAACGCTTCGGGATGTGCCGTAATTGGAAAGTTATCACGTTCAGGAGGGTAACGCTGACTCGGCTTCATCGCCCCACACCACGCTTGATGATTTTCCTGTAACGGCACGCCTCCGAACCTGCGAGCGTTTTATCCCTTACGTAATGCACTTAATTGGTAAGCACTCGCTCAAGCACAAAGCCACTTCTCAAGCTCTGATATCTGTATCCGTGCGTGTTTCACACAGAAAGTTCCAGAACCTCTGCAGAGTTGTTTGGGTTCAAACGAGCTGCTTCAGCCGCCAAGTCGCTGCAGAATCGTCTGGCCAGGCGCTCGAGCATGAATCAGCAACGTCACTGACTACATGGCTAAAACAGCACTGGAACGAGATCATAGGGATGTCAGGACTGAATAGACCACACACACACACACACACACACACACAGACGCACGCACGTACGTCCTTTTCTGTGTGCTCTTTGTATTCGGGATCACTGTGCTCCAGGCTTGTGGATCTGATTAACTCGGCCCAATTGTCACACTCCATAAAGCTCCATTGGTGTCCCAGCCAGCTGATGACTCCCTGTGTGTGTGTGTGTGTGTGTGTTGTGTATACATTTGTTTTTGCCCAACTCGGGTCTCACACATTTCTTATAAGCTCTAAAGTGTGATACAGGCGTCTGGTGCTCCCGAGCTGACTTATGCTGCGGTTGCCAGATTGGAGATGAAAGCATGTTGTATGTGTGGAGTTAAAGCAACTTGCACAAATACAGGTGCTACCCCAGCTGCTGTGTGTGTGTCTTAAATATACCATCTCTTGCTCAGACAAAGTGGTTAGAGTTTAGTTTGTGTGTGTGTGTGTGTCCCAAGAAAGATTGGGACATACTGTGTCTTTCATATAAAGGTGTGTGTGTGGGTCTTTGCCTCGTCCTCTCTCTCTCTCTCTCTCTCTCTCTCTCTCTCTCTCTCTCACTCTCTCATTGGAGGGTCTGCATTCCTCTAGCTAAAATTAGACGGAAGCAGATGTGACACAGCAGATTGTCCCCTCACTCTGTCTTGTGTGTGTGTGAGTGGGGCAGAAACTGGGTCACAGCTTCATGGTCATGAGAAGAGAAAGAGGGAAAGACTATACAGAAAGGATGAGTAAGAGGAAACGGTTATATAATAGTAAAAGTAATAATTCCACAATTCATCTTAATAATAATAATAATGATAAATAATAGTTCATTATAAATAAAAGCGTTAATCTTGGCTGCATTTAAAGGCATGTGGATTTGTTTGGGGAGTTCACACACACTTGTCAGCTTGGTTCTGGAAACTTTTGAGACTTTTTTTGTTCTGTTTTTTAAGTCATTAAAGAGGAGCGATTTCTTCTGCCGATTAATCAGCGAGCATTATAAACCTCAGCTTTGACAGCTTCGTGCAGTAGACTCGTCTTCCTGAGAAGAGACGCTGACAGGAAATCAACATTTCATCCAGACCATAAACCTCCTGTGGTCTGACTCTCAAGCCAAAAACAAACCTTGCTGTCGGAATGATTCCCTCCGTTTCCTTTAACTCGTAACGATGACCGGTTTTAAACGCGTCCCTGTGGTGTCAGCGTCTCTGGTTGATGATGATGATGATGATGATGAATTCCGCCCCCTGCTGGCAGAGTCGAAAACGTTAGTCTGTGTTCGAGGGGAAGGATGGACATGGATCCTCGAGGTGAGGCTGGCATGGTGCCATGGTGTGTGTGTGTGTGTGTGAGTGAGAACTGCAGGCAGCAGGTGTCTTGCTGTGAGATGATGGGACTCTTAACAAGGAGCATGTAAACATCAACAGTGTGATTGCAGAGCATCAGGAAAGAGAGAGAGAGAGAGAGAGAGAGAGACACACACACACACACACACAAAGAGATATTTAACAGTATTCAACATGCACAATATCGGAGTTATGGACGGAATTTAGAATGCCGTAACTTCCACTTGTTGCCTCCATGTCATCTTACTTTACACCACAGCACGACTCGGAAAGTAGTTCCGGTTGTGACTCGAACGACAGGTTAATATTATTGCCCTTTTTCTAATACGTTATTGTTTCTATAGTAACAGCTCATACACTTGTACGGCAGACGCTACGCATAATCTAATACTACTAATAATAAACAGATATTTTTATTTTAAACGTCTTGTTTAACAAAAACATTTCATTATAGGGTTATCATTATTATTATTATTATTATTATTTTTTTATTTTTTTAGGTGACATTTTTTAACAACTTTTTATGGATGGTCAGTGCTTCGCAAAAGTTGCGCCACACAGGCAAGTCTTCAGGACGGAGGAGTTTACGCTTTCTGGTTTCTCTGGGAGTCATGGACACCACACACACACACACACACACACACACACACACACACAAAGGGCAGAGGTGGGATTCGAACCCCAACCCTGGAGGTGCGAGGCTCGTGTGCTACCCGGCATCGTGTGGGAGCCTGAAGTCCACACCCCTAACGGTAACCTCTCTGAGAAGCATTAGCTGCCTGGCTATAGATCAGACACAGTTCGACTTTCCAGCACTAAACTTCCTCGCCGTGTCTGTGGTTCAGAAATGGATTTCCTCATCTACCCACTTTGAGTTGATCAGACCCACAGAACATGCGCTATATATAAACACACCCTCCTCTGTGGTTAACCAGCTGTCGAGCGGAAAGCCTGATGAAAACCACCTGAGAGCTAATCACAGCCCGCTCTCTCTGTTTTGGATGGCACTAAATCAATAGGTCTGTGTAAATCCATCTTGCTCAGAAAGGGCCGAGCACACACGCTCCTCAGCACGGCTCTTAACAGAGCGCTAAGCTGCTCTCCGATCACTCCTCTCGGGCCTTGGTCTTGACGGAGCAGTTCGGTGCTGATGGATGGACGCTGGACGGGCTTAATGAGTTTTACAAATGTACTCTGGAGCCTTGCTTGATTAGGGTTTAATATTCTTGTTAATCAGCATAAAACCTTGTCTTTGTAATATATTCTGTTCTGGTAAACACTGGATTATTAGAACATGACATGCCGGTGGTTTACTTGCAGTGAAGTCCTCATCCGCCGATATTGCTTCGATCGACTTGTTCCTTAAGTGCTCTACACGAGTAGCAGAATAACGAACGAGTTTCTGTCCTCCAACGCTTTCTTCAGACCTGGACTCTTAAGGAGCAATTTGTTTTCTTTATTCTCGGTTGGGATCTTAAAGGAGGCAGATGCTGGGAAGAATCCAGATGGTCCCTCGCTTACTGCATCTCTGGCTTTAAAAGGACTTCTGTAACACAACACCTAGACAACAAAGGACCCATGATGATGAGGATGATCCTGCGATGTAACGAAGCTGTCTTAGTTCACACGTATCTGTCTTCAATGTGGATGCACTTGTACCTTAGGATCTCTTGCATCTTCCAGGTTCCACGGTTTCATCCCAACTCCCGAAAACATGCTGGTATGTGGATTGGCTGCTTCAAATTGCCCCGATGATGGACCCCATCTGCGTTGGATTCTTGCCCCACACCCTGTGTTCCTGGGATGGATTCCTGGAATCACTGTGACCCTGACCAGGATTAAGTTCTTACTCAAGACAAACGAATGATCTGACTCATTACACTTGACATCCTTTTTTATTTATATATATATATATATATATTTATATTTAGTAAGACCGGCACCCTGTCCAGGGTGTACCCCGCCTTGTCCCTGATGCTCCCTGTTATAGGCTCCAGGTTCCCCGTGACACTGAAAAGGAGTAAGCTTTGGAGCTTTCGTTACGATTCCCGGAAAAAGGATTTCTAGTGATTTCTAGAGCAAGGTCATGAGTTCGAATCTAAGCCAAGACACGCTTAACAGTAAACTTTGATTGTTTCAGTTTGAAATTTGCCTGTCGGGTGAATAAGTGTAAATGGGATTGATCAGGATATCTTCAGCATGACTGGCTCTTTTGCGAAAGATTTTCCAGGATGAAGTCAAATACGAAGCGCTGTTCTTGTTCCACCTCACAGGAAGAGAAGTAGCCACTCAGCGCTGTCTGTCTCTCTTCCTCTGGGTATATTCCTCTGTCTCGTCCTGACCCTTTTTGTCTGTGTTTCTCTTGAACGACGAATCTAAAAGACGCCGATGACCCAAATGCTCGGACAGTTCAACGCGTCTGTGAGAGACGGTGCCGATGACGGCGCTGTTTGTCCAAGACGGATGCTCAGGAGCATATTTCTGCTAAGAACGCTTCAGATCGATAAAAGCAATCTGCAGAGTGGTAAACAATTTCCTCTGCCACTAGAGAGAGTAGCTGCCTCGCTCGCTCCTGTTGCTCAGAGTTCTCTGGAGGAATCGTTTTTTTGTTTGTTTGTTTGGTTTGTTTGGTTTTTTTTTCCCCTGCTGCTCCAATCATGCCATAAATCTGAGAGCGAGACTCGACTTCACATGTCGTAAGAACGAAGTCGTAAGAACGAGCTGTGGGGATTGTGTGCAGAGCTTAAGTACACCGATTAGGCTTTTCCATCCGGGTCAAATCCGGGTCAAAACTGAAAGAAGACGGAGTGCTTTAAGGACAATAAATATCTCTGGAGTATGACACGCTCTGAAAATTGTGTCTGCTTAGAAAATAGAGCACTACATTTGTCATTACTGTACCAGGTTTTGTCCTGATAGTGATGCCGTAGCCTGTTTGTTTCATAATTCATGAAAATCTGAACTCGCCCTTTTATTTTTGTGTGTATACATATAAATGTGTGTATCTACATCTGAGTGTTAGTCAACGTGTTGTGTGTGTGTGTGTGTGTGTGTGTGTGTGTATGTAAGCATTATACTGTGTATATATAAGGTTTGTGTGTGCGTGTGCACTTGTGGTTGGGGTGTTGTGTGTGCACGTATAAAAGCACCATGTCGACCAGTAGGGTGCAGCAGACTCAAACACTGGGGCAGGGGAGCTGGTTGGTGCAGGGTTGCCATGGTGATGAGGCAGACTGGTTGTAGTGTAGACCATGCAGCAGGCGGTGATGTACTCCTACACGAACACACACGGTGTGTGAACTCTGTGATAATGACCTCATGCCTCTCTGGGCTTTTACTTTTACTTTGTACTGTTCATAATACACGGTTTATTTACTTTGTGTGATATGGAATGATTTTCTCCAGATGTTTTGCTTTAACCCTTTGAGACCTGAGCAGTCAGCTTGAGCACAAATAAACATTAAATGCATGTGAAAGGATAGTGTGGAAGTCCTTTTGTAATTTCAGTAGCCCTGAGGTTTGGTGAACCTCGGAAACAGTATGTTTTTGTTTGTTTGTTTGTTTGTTTTTTGGCCATAAACAAAAATAAATAAATATTTCACACTGAAAAGGGTTTAAAAAAGAAGAAAAAATATTACTACTAGTACGGTTACGACCACCACTACTACTAATATTACTATTAATACTATTATTACTACTACTATTACTGCTACTACTACTATTACTACTACTATTACTACTACTGTTACTGTTACTATTACTATTGCTACTATTATTACTGCTACTATTACTATTATTATTACTACTATTACTACTACTATTATTACTGCTACTATTACTATTACAACTGCTACTACTACTATTACTATTACTATTACTACTACTGTTACTGCTACTATTACTGCTACTATTATTACTGCTACTATTACTATTATTATTACTACTATTACTACTACTATTACTGCTACTACTACTATTACTATTACTACTACTGTTACTGTTACTATTACTGCTACTATTATTACTGCTACTATTACTATTATTATTACTACTATTACTACTACTGTTACTGCTACTACTACTATTACTATTACTACTACTGTTACTGTTATTCTATTACTGCTACTATTACTGCTACTATTACTATTATTACTACTATTACTACTACTATTATTACTGCTACTACTATTACTATTACTACTACTGTTACTGTTACTATTACTGCTACTATTATTCTGCTACTATTACTGTTATTATCTACTATTACTGCTACTATTCCTACTACTACTACTATTACTACTACTGTTACTGTTACTATTACTGCTACTATTATTACTGCTACTATTACTATTATTATTACTACTATTACTACTACTATTACTGCTACTACTACTATTACTATTACTACTACTGTTACTGTTACTATTACTGCTACTATTATTACTGCTACTATTACTATTATTATTACTACTATTACTACTACTGTTACTGCTACTATTACTGCTACTATTATTACTGCTACTATTACTATTATTATTACTACTATTACTACTGTTACTGCTACTGTTACTGCTACTATTATTACTACTACTACTGCTACTATTACTACTACTGTTACTGTTACTATTACTGCTACTATTACTATTATTATTACTACTATTACTACTACCTTACTGCTACTACTATTACTATTACTACTACTGTTGTTACTATTACTGCTACTATTATTACTGCTACTATTACTATTATTGCTACTATTACTACTACTATTACTGCTACTACTATTTACTATTACTACTACTGTTACTGTTACTATTACTGCTACTATTATTACTGCTACTATTACTATTATTACTGCTATTACTACTACTATTACTGCTACTACTACTATTGCTCTACTACTACTGTTCTGTTACTATTACTGCTACTATTATTACTGCTACTATTACTATTATTATTACTACTATTACTACTACTGTTACTGCTACTATTACTGCTACTATTATTACTGCTACTATTACTATTATTATTACTACTATTACTACTCTTGCTGCTTTATTACTGCTCTACTACTATTACTACTACTATTACTACTACTTTACTGTTACTATTACTGCTACTATTATTACTGCTACTATTACTATTATTATTACTACTATTACTACTACTATTACTGCTACTACTACTATTACTATTACTACTACTGTTACTGCTACTAATTGCTACTATTTTACTGCTACTATTACTACTATTATTCTACTATTACTACTGCTGTTACTTATTATTACTGCTACTACTACTATTACTGCTACTATTACTACTATTTGCTATTACTACTCTATTATTACTACTACTATTACTATATTATTACTACTATTACTACTACTATTACTACTCTACTATTACTATTACTACTACTGTTACTGTTACTATTACTGCTACTATTATTACTACTACTATTACTATTATTATTACTACTATACTACTACTTTATACTATTTCTACTATTACTGCTACTATTACTGTTATTACTACTATTACTACTACTTTACTACTATGCTACTACTGCTACTATTACTATACTATTACTACTACTGTTACTGTTACTATTACTGCTACTACTCACTACTGTTACTATTATACTACTATTACTACTACTGTTCTACTACTACTACTACTACTATTACTACTACTGTTACTATTACTATTACTACTATTATTACTGCTACTACTACTATTATTACTACTATTACTACTACTATTTACTACTATTACTACTACTATTATTACTACTACTACTACTGTTATTACTACTACTACTACTATTATTACTAGTTCACCAATCTCCATCATGCCAGGACCAGACAGAGTTGCCTGACTTTTGCAAACTCCTCTCTATTTAAAGAAAAAATTCCAGTCACTTCATAAACAATGAGAACGTTCAGAACAGAAATGAGATTGAGCTACTTGTGCCATGAACCACTTTCTAAACTGCTAGAAGTTGATGATGGTCCGGATGTCTGTATGTGCACGCCTGCTCCACTGCTCCGTACTGAGGTTTAGGAAGGAAAACCACGCGTCGGCGACTGCAGTAACCCTGTGATTGGATCTGCTGCATGGTTTATTTAACCGTCTGATTGGCTGACGTTGTGGTGGAAGACGTCATCCATCATCTGACTGACATAAAAAGCTGCAATTATTCAAAACCGGTCCGTGTGACGTGATCCGGCGGACAGACGTCACGAAGAGCTCGTTTCAGCCGCAGAAAGATCCTGGTGCGCGGTAACTCACTTCTGCTGTTTAAATTAACGATGTGTTGACGTCTCAAACGGTTGCAAAGTTATACAAGTAAAAAAAAAAAAAAGGAACCTATATAGATGTATAAAAAAAGCAGCAACTCGCAGTTTTTCCGCTCGGAGGATGACTCTTTTGGGCTATTTTGAGGACTGCAGGCTGCTGTTCTGCTGCGTTTGTGAGAACTGAAGCGCACTTGGTAGTGCGCCGCGGTGTGTTTAGGACTCTAGAGGGTTTTCTGCAGGACTGCTAGGAGGGAGGTATAAACGGCAGTAATACTGAACACACCGTTCTACTGTACGCAGGTAATTGGGCCCAGAGAGAGACGAGCACACACACTTTGCTTGCTGTGTGTGTGGATGAGGAGGAATAGCTGAAAGCAATGCAGGAGTAAATGATTTTCTTGTAAAGTGTGTGTGCACGTTCAGTACAGCAGCTGTGCTATACACACATACATACTGGCTATATATATATATATATATATATATATATATATATATATACACATACACTGTATCTCCTTGAGGCTTGTACACACACACAATTTATAAAATGTTGTTGGAAAGTAAAATTAGGGACAGCTTGTGATTAAGTAAAACTGAGGTTCTTAGCTATGCCGGCTGTCAATCAAATATTTGAGGTAAAAGGGTTAAATCGCACAATTTATTGTTTATTCAAGTAAAAAAAACAAAACAAAACAAAACTGCACCACTACCAGTATGTTATAACACCATATTCTCAGCCTTAGAGGCTCCGCCCACAGGCGTCAGAACCTCCCAAATCTTTTCTACACTTTTCTGGCCTCAATCTTCAGAATCTTCAAGGTTATCTGCATTTCTGGATAGATACACGTCTGTACGCTGGTTTCTGAACACACCACCACGACGAGCTTTCCGTAGATATCGACACCGGATGGGAAAAATCAAAACGTCCCAAACCCCCCCAACTGCGATGCACCCCTATACATAAAATGCTTCCAGCAAATCCTTCTCACTCCCACACACGCAGAGCAGGAGAGCTAATAATTCTCACCCTCTCTCTCTCTCTCTCTCTCTCTCTGGGCCTGTTTACATACACGTACAGTAGGACAGAGTGCATCCAGAGTGCATTCACTACTGCGAGGTTTATTCAGTGGAAAACGAGGCCAGCGTCTCGCTAATCTGCTTTCAATTTCTTATTATTATTTTATTTTTTTTCCAAGGGCGTAAGAAAAGACCTCAGCTGCCAGGACGGAGATGAAATGAACATACACACTGGAAATAGTCCTTTTATAGGAAGACGGCTCGACTGATCCAGGAATCGCGCTGTCCAGGCTGTGATTGAGTCTTCATCCTGGCCTGTATCATATTCCAGCAGACGTCCGGAGACACTCGGCGTCTGAACGTTGAATTTATAGCGTTTTCAGACTTCAAACCACACAGACACACACACACAGTTAGTTACCTACACTAGTTCATCATTCATTTGAAGTGAAGCTTTCCCTGGACTTCCCAGGCTGACAGGTTTAGCCTACAGGCCTCAAATCACTCCAAATATCAATCCATCTTCTACGGCTTACTCCTTGTTCAGGGTCACGGGGAACCTGGAGCCTATCCCAGGGAGCTTCGGGCACAAGGCGGGGTACACCCTGGACAGGGTGCCAGTCCATCACAGATCACAATCACACTCACACACCCATTCATACACTACGGACACTTTAGACACGCCAATCAGCCTACCATGCATGTATTTGGACTGGGGGAGGAAACCGGAGTACCCGGAGGAAACCCCCGCAGCACGGGGAGAACATGCAAACTCCACACACACAGAGACACGGGAATCGAACCCCCGACTCTGGTCACTCCAAATAAAACAGCTGAAATCAGACCAGAACTATTTTACGTTTATTCAGCTGCAACTATCAGATAAATGAGGCGTAACACATCTGAAGTCATGCAGTGATGGAAAAATAATCAGCGACTGAGCGGTGTGTTTAACTGTTACTGTTACCACCCGGACGTTGATTATGTTTCTATCACAGCATGACCTCGGGTGTTTTTCCTACAGCAGCACTTCACAAAGCGTTGTACACCACAGAAACTCGCCAAGGATTACAATTTTGTAATTATTCAATAATGACACGTACTTTTTAGCCATTTATAGCTACATTTCGTGTCCGGACTGTGCTTCTTTAGTCGTCCGCGGACGCTCCGAGGCTAACCATAATAGAAGCTTTGTGGTAGTTTGTTGCACCATTTCCAAAAACTCACCGTAAGCAGATCGGCTCACGTGGCTCCTGAGGCGTTTGTGGTCAGGTCGGCGAGGCCTCGTCTCTGAAGGCGGAACCGAACGTGATTTGGATTCTGATATAGATATATTTGCTTCGTATGTAGAGACCGAATGACGCGTTTTGAGGTGAGAGCGTTCTGATGATTTTATACCTGCGGGTAGCCCAGCGCTAAACCGCTCGCTCCAGCGCAAAACTGGAGAACGACAATTTGAACCCGAAGAGGCGGCGCGTGAGTCCCGAGCCAGCGGAAGGAAATAAAGAAGCCGACACCGAAGCCTCCGTCGTCTGGTTTAAGGCCTGCAGGTTTGTTTACTACTGATCCGGCTCTCGGTGTTGCCATGGCAACAGCCTCCTTTGCCTTCGCTCCAGCAGACTTCGTGTCGATCCGAGACGCAGTTCCACCCTGCAGATCGTTTGCGGAGTGGATTTCGTGAGGCGGATTACTCGTACCCAGCGTGCTAATACAATTTTCAACACTTCCTTGTCGACTTGCCCTGGCTGGCTGCTTTTAGACAAAACCCTGTCACCATTCCGTTATGTTATCAGATTAAAGGAAGTGTGTTCGATGAGTCGGCAGAAGGCTGGGAGATGAAGGCAAATAAGTGAGTGTAGACCGAACTCCCAGAGGGAACTGAGATCTGATGTAATTTCCTTTTCGAAGTGGTAAAGAATGGCAGACGAAGCTGTTACAAGCAGGAATGTCCCTTTGCTCTCCAGTTCGGAGTTGGCAATCAATTCACCCTCCTGCTGACCGATCACCTCGAAGGTGCTGGGAATCGATCCCAAGCAGCGGATTCCTTGATTCCTGTCGCTCCAAAGCTTTGAAGTCCATTCCACACCCACGTTCTACCAGATGTTAAGCGCTTCCAAGTTATGAAAACTTTATTCAGGGCTTTAGTGTGTTCTAACGTACTAGTTCGGCTGACTAAGAACAGCGAGCTCGGATTTAAACTGTACAAGGAAGAAAAAAAAAAAACATTCTTGAATATTTTCCGCATAAATCAAGGAGCTCCGTTTCAGCAGGACGGCTGCTCCACATTCCCGTCTGTAACCGAGCCTTTATTTCAGCTCCTGCCTGTTCCAGTCTGAGGCGTGTTGTGTGTGTTAATAAGCGCGCTGGCGTTGGAGTGAGCACCCAGGGGATTGGCATTAACACATAAACACCATTTGGCCGTCGGCGTCTCTTCGCTGGGTGAGCGATCAGTGTCTTAGAAGCAGATGGTCGAGCTGAGGGTGGGAAATTCTTCACATGGCCTGCTATGGTGTAGCTTACTCTGTGACACACGGACGCATACACACACACACACACACACACACTGCCAGGTAATGGCATGAGTGTGAAAGAAAGTGTTGTACTAGGTGTTAAAAACTGTCATTTGTTTCCCATTCATGGCTACTGAATTTTCATCTCTATGGGCGTAGTGTTCCTTTCAAATTAGGGTGTGGCTGTTTTACAGAGGAGGGCGTGTCTTTTAGACAGCAAACAGGTGGATGTTTTTTTAGACTACAGACTGATGGGCGTGAACTTTAGACATGAAACAGGTGGGCGCGGCTTTAGACTGTGTAGCTGTGGGCGCGTCTTTAGACTGTGTAGCTGTGGGCGCGTCTTTAGACATGTGTAGCTGTGGGCGTGTCTTTAGACTGTGTAGCTGTGGGCGTGTCTTTAGACTGTGTAGCTGTGGGCGCGTCTTTAGACTGTGTATCCGTGGGCGGCCTTTTGAACATGTGTAGCGTATGGGCTTTTTAGACTGTGTAGCCGCGTGCGCGCTTCTTTAGACTGTGTAGCCGTGGCGGGTCTTTAGACTGTGTATCCGTGGGCGCGTCTTTAGACTGTGTATCCGTGGGCGCGTCTTTAGACTGTGTAGCCGTGCGTGCGGTCTTTAGACTGTGTAGCGTGGGCGGGCGCTCTTTAGACTGTGTAGCCGTAAGCGGCGCGTCTTTAGACTGTGTAGCCGTGGGCGCGTCTTTAGACTGTGTAGCCGTGGGCGCGTCTTTAGACTGTGTAGCCGTGGGCGCGTCTTTAGACTGTGTAGCCGTGGGCGCGTCTTTAGACTGTGTAGCCGTGGGCGCGTCTTTAGACTGTGTAGCCGTGGGCGCGTCTTTAGACTGTGTAGCCGTGGGCGCGTCTTTAGACCGTGTAGCTGTGGGCGCGTCTTTAGACCGTGTAGCTGTGGGCGCGTCTTTAGACTGTGTATCCGTGGGCGCGTCTTTAGACATGTGTAGCCGTGGGCGCGTCTTTAGACTGTGTAGCTGTGGGCGCGTCTTAAAATAGTCCATATATGGATGAAAGGCATGCATTTGCTCACTTTATCTAGAAGTTATAATAAAAAGGATGCACTAAAAACCCATAGCTTGTCCCATTACGCCGACAACGGAGACTCCTTCCATAAATGTTACATATACGTTTCCTTCTCCAACACCTTCTGAGCAAGGCTCTTATCCCTCGACTGCTCAGGATCACGTGTTCAGTCCCACTGGATACAAGCTTCAGCCAAATGAAATGGAGCTAAATGTAAACAATTAACTAAATATATCGGTGTCTGCGTAATATTTGGCTACAATTAATTATTTGATGTTTTTAGCTCCTTAAAATCGGTATCGGTGAGAATTTCCATATCGTTCAGTTCTTTATGACGTATTATTTGGGAGGATTGTTATTTAGGATAAATAGGGACTTGTACAAAGGAATACAAACTTTATACAAACGAATAGTTGATTTAATCGTTCAGTGCCCTGTGTAATAGAATAATATTTATTGATGAGCGCTAAAAACAACAACAACAGAATAACTTCCATTTGGTTAAAGACGCCACATCTTCAAACGAGTAGTCAGCCCGCTGATAAGCCTAGCTTGTTTCTATGGTAACGGATTCAGTGCAGCTCGAAGTCTCGTGAGAGGCGAGTTAATACAAAATACGGCTTCGTTCAGTGCTGCTAATTCGATGAGCTGTTGGTAAAACGGTAAGTGGAAATGATGAGCCTCGGTCACAGAGACTTTCCATCATCAGTCACGTCTGTCGTCCGTCTCAGACGGATCATGTCCCAACACCGGCGCTAACGAAAACACTTCCCTGTTTCAAACAGATGGCATGTAGTTACATCTATTCTCTGTCTCGATGCAGAAAAAAAGCTCTGTCCTGAGTGTTCTCTTTGGCGGTTGTGGTCGGTGTTCCCAGTGTTCATACCTGCGGAGATTTTTCTCCTTACTGGCTGCTATAGTTGACTTTTTTGAGTCGTTTGAAGAATCAAACGTTCAGTTAAACGATTCCTTCTGAATCACTTCATTCGTTCAGGGTTTCGCATGATCATGTGGCCATCTAAGACAGTTTTTAGCTCATAAATTTACATACGCGTGATTATTAATCCTGCGTGTCGTTACCTGGATGATCAACATGGTGTGTTTGTGATGTGAGAGTTGTTCACGAGTCTCTTGTTTGTCCTGAGCAGTTTAACTGCCCAGTGTTCTCCAGGATCTTTTCGTGTTTGAGCCATTTTCAACAGCGTCTATATGATGTTGAGACCCATCTTTTCACACTGAGGACGACTGAGGGACTCGTACACGACTGTTACATAGGAGCGGCTGTGGCTCAGGTGGTAGAGCGGGTTGTCCACTAATCGTAGGGTTGGATGACACCACATGCCGAAGTGTCCTAGGGCAAGACATTGAACCCCGAGTTGCTCCCGATGGCAAGTTAGCATCTTGCATGGCAGCTCTGCTACCATTGGGGGGGTGTGTGAATGGGTGAATGAGACACAGTGTAAAGCGCTTTGGTTAAAAGCGCTATGTAAGTTTACCATTTACGTAAGGTCAAGAAAGCGTCATGCGCCAGGGGGGTATAAACTTTTGAACCAAATGATCGGTGTTTATTTTATCCGAAAACCTTATTTTTCATTTAGTACATGTCAAGATGTTTACGTGTTTACGTTTCTCAGAAGAGAAAATGGCACCAATTTACACTGATCATCCTGTTCAAAAGTTTAGCCCCCCCCCAGCTCTTAATGTATCGTGTTTGTGGAGTAGGACTGACTTTTTGAAAAAAAGAAAGCGCGCTCTCCCATTCCTGCTCATCATCACGTCGCTTTGCTTCTCATTTGCATAAAGTTAAACTTTGCTCAGCCTCATCATTGCGTCTCTAACGGTTGCTCCTCCCCCTGTCGCTGTAGATCACCAGCTCTCTCTGTTTATCTGTACATATGTGCATGCGATATTATTATTTTTTCAATTAGTAGTAGTTTTGGGCTCTTTCAGTTTTTCCAGCAACTATCTTGCCCTTGTTGTTGGTCAGTTAGTGGAAGCTTACGCTTGTAGGCGTGCATCACGGGCTGCTCCTCGACTACATTCTGCCAAGTCACTGAGAATAAAAGCAGCTGCCAAATCAATAAACGTAAAAGAAAACTCTTTTCAGGAAGCTTGTTAACGGGATGTAATGACGTAACCTGATTCGGTGCTCTACTGGTGGGAAAGAAACCAGCGATAAGTAGAATGTACTGAAGACGCTTTAAAATGACAGCACCCTGAATCATGCTGTTTCTCCCTGTGCTCCTCAGGGAATAAGCTGCATAAGGACCTCAAGCAGTACCTGAGCCAGAGGTTTCAGAAATCTTCAGAAGACCACAAGCTCCAGCAGACCATACGGGATAACCTCTACCGCCATGCTGTGCCTTGTGAGTTATCCTCCTCTTTTTCCTTCTTGTTTTTCCATCTTCTTCTTTCATCTTTTCTTCTTCTTCCTTCATCTTCCATCTTCCTTCTTGTTCTTCCTTCTGCTTCTTTTTTCATCATCCAACTTCTTTCATTTTTTTCATCTTTTCTTCTTCCTTCATCTTCCATCTTCCTTCTTGTTCTTTCTTCTGCTTCTTCTTCTTCTTCTTCTTTTTTCATCATCTTCTTTCTTTCATTTTTTCATCTTCTTCTTCTTTCATCTTCTTCTTCCTTCTTTCTTCTTCCTTCTTTCTTCTTCTTTCATCTTCTTCTTTCATCTTTACTTCTGTCTTCACCCAGAAACTGGACAAACTTTATGCCAATAAAATTTTGCCATCATTTGTATTAGTGATTTTTTAAAGGTGTAATAAGAAACGAAGGCTTTAGTGTGTGTGTGTGTGTGTGTGTGTGTTCTCATTGAAGACATGCTGTGGGATTCACACAGTATTTAAATGTGTGGCAGCCATGTTCTTTTAAGAGGTTCAGTGATTTGTATGTCATCATATACCGAGTGTGTGTGTTGATCTGTAGATCTAACAGCGGTTCTCTTCACTTTATATTCAGTAACGTTTTTCCCAAATTGAATTTTGGTCAGGTTGATACTTCTAGATTTTCTCCCAGTGTGTCTAGGATTCAGTTGTGCATATCTATGAGAAATTCTTTTGGCATTAAATAAGGAAATATGGGCTTATTGAAGTTCATATGCAGAAATGTGGGTGTGTCTAAATTCATATGCAAGAAATGTGACTGTGTCTTTGAGCTCCTTATGGAAATATAGACTTTTTTTTACATTCATATGCAGAAATATGGGTGTGTCTTTGTATTTAAATAAGGAAATAAGGGGGTGTCCGAGATCTTTTGGAAATACGGGCTTATTGAAGTTCATATGCAGAAATGTGGGCGTGTCTGTGTTTAAATAAGGAAATATGGACATGTCTTAATTTATACTGTACGCAGAGATGTAGGCGTGTCATTGAGTATATATATATATATATATATGGAAATGTGGGCGTATGAGCTTGTATATGGAAACGTGGGTGTGTCTGAGTTCTGAGTTTTGAGTGTGTCTTTGAGAGCTTGTATGAAAATGAATGGGTGTGTCTTCCAGGCCAAAGATGGGAATGTTCTTGTGTGCATGCATGAGTAGGAAGAAGGAAATCATTCCAACTTAAATATGCACATGTATTTTCACAACTTTATTTGAATATGAATTAAAAAGATTTTTTCTCAGAACTAACTTTGAGGTCCGTGTGCTACTCGTATGTTGTAAGGGCGTGTCCGAGTTCATAAACGGATTCCAGGACACTCCCATCTGTTTTCCCCCACCAGTGTGAGGCGCACTATGAACAAAAGCACCCGCTCTTTCAGCTGATTGGATAACCTGCATGTGATTGATGGACAGGAGACAGCTGGGCAAGCTGGATGGGAGACATGGGCTCATGGGTGATCAGAAAATCCAATCCGTCACTCCAAACCTTAAATCTGGGCTTTAAATGTACAGGAATCCTGGCTGATTTAGAGTCAGCTCTACAGGAGTGTAAATGAGGAAACACTGATCCTGAAGGATCAGGCCTCTTAATGTGAGAAATGAAAGATATTGATTCTGTATCTGGCAATCTCAGACAGCTGTGTGTGTGTGTGAGTGTGTGTGTGGGTGTTTGAGGGTCACTGAAGAAGTATAAGTGTGCGTTTGGGTGCAGCTGCCTCTTTGTTTCCTGATGGCCTGAGCCATGAGTCGCCTTGCCAGGTGGTCAGTGGGTGTGTGTGTGTGTGTGAGGAGGGGGACGGCAGTAGGCCAAGGGTGACGATTAGGATGCGTGACCCTGGAGCAGGTCAACTCTCACTGCTGTGTGAGAACATTTTTATCTTCGATCTGTACTAAACTTGAACTTTTTCAACAAGTTTTGCGTAAGGGGAAAAAAAAAAAGGAGTAAGTATTCCGCCTCGGGTTCGATCACGGTCACATTCAGGCTTCAGAACAGATTCATAGGTGATCTTCAAACCCAAACAGAGAAATGGTGGCGATTTAAAAAAAAATAATAATAATAAAAAAATATATATATATATATGCCGCTGTCCCTTTAAGAAAGAGCAGCTGTGTGTGTGTGTGTGTGTGTGTGTGTAGAAACAAGATGGTTGCCATGAATACACTCTATTTCTCACTTTCTCTTTTTACCTTTTTCATTTTTTTTTTTTAATCCTGTGTGTGTGTGTGTGTGTGTGTTCTCCATTGGCTTGTGCTTAGCTGCTGTTTTTCCTGTCGTTCTGTCTTCCCCTTTTCTGGTGTTCCTTATGGGATGTGAACAGGTGCTCATCCACTCCGTAGGGTCCCTATGAGCACACATGAGAGCAATGCCATCAAATTTATTTTGTCCACTAGTATACAGTATATAGTTCCTGTGTGTGCGTGTGTGTGTTTTGGGATCAGCAGGTCTTCTCTTAGCTAGTTGGTCAATTGAGCATCACGACAGTACAGCCTTCACCTCTGAAACCTTTCCTCTGGCCGTCTCCTCCCTCCTCCTCCTCTCTCTCTCTCTCTCTCTCTCTCTCTCTCTCCTGCTCGCTCTCGACTCTCAGCAGCAGTCGCATGTCTCGCCACTCAGGTTGCCGCTGCTCCGTCTCCAGCACACCGGATTAATACTCCATCTTTAGCAAAGCCTCCATCTTTCTCTGCACAGAGGCAAGTTTCATTTTCCTGCTTCTCCCCTTCCCCGTAATGAAATGCGGCTAATTCGTGCGAGCGAAAGCAGGACCTCTGTGTCTGGAATATAGGCTAAAGGCATGGCCGTGGTCTGGTGGGGTAGGGAGGGGGAAGGGGGATCTGGTGGGGTGAACTGGGCGTGAGGTGGATGGGGGGGTTGGGTTGATGAAGCGATAGACGGAGCGCTAGAGTCACACGGAAGGCTGAAAGACAGATGGCTTCGTGTTGTGGCTTTTTTTTTTCTTTTTTCTTTGCATCAATCCAAATTATCTCGTGGCTATTGTGTGCAGTTCTATTAGGGCCCAGGCTTCGTTATTCCTGCATGGGTGTGTATGTGTGGAAGCGGCGTGTATGTGTGGAAGCAGTGTGTGTGTGTGTGTGTGTGTGTGTGTGATGGAATGGCGAAGGGGCAGGGTGTGTGAGCCGTGATCAGCTCCAGATGTCACCTGAACAATAGTGCTCTGTGGCTGAGCGGCAAGAGCAAATCAAACCCAGCACTGCTGGTGTTTTGTGCGTGTGTGTGTGTGCGCGTGTGTGTGTGTGTATATACACGCGCTCTGTTAGCTCTGTTCATTTCAATATCAACAAACCTACACGCAGAGTGATGCTTAGAAGCAATCAGTACTTGACCAGTATCTTTGTGTGATTCATTTCTCCGAATCATTTTTCAGTGACTCTTTTTTTTTTCTTTTCTTTTTTAAGTGACTCAGATGAATCAGTTTGCACACACAAATGATTCAAATAATAGGTTTTTTTCCATATTTTTTTTCCCCCCTCCATCTGTTTCATTGCACTATGGAAATGTTTACACTAGCTTTCCTTTCAGTCATGAAAAACACCTGGGGAGGGAGGAAAATGGATCATCTAGCCTTCCTGTTTGACAAATATGACCATGATACTTGAAAAATATAACGCTGAGCCACCGATATTGCACTTTTTTTTAAAAAAACCTTTTTTCCCCTAATCAACTAACATCAAACGCTCATTAAAGTATCGCGATCGTTCCTCCCGACGGTGACCTGACCTACCTTTATTTATTTATTTTTTAAAATCTCGATCTCACCTAGTTCAGAAGACGCTAATACTGAGAAGACGCTAATACTCAAAACAGTCAGTGCTAGCACCAACTCTTAATATTTAACCAAAAGATTTTCACACGGAGGGGGGGGTCTCTGATTAGCATGCTAATCAGCAGTCTGCTGCTAGTCGCTATTCATTTCCTGTTCGCAGGTAAGGTGTGTAACAGCACGTTCCCAACAGGGAGTCGACTGCATCAACAGGCGGATAGTAACGACACATAGAATCTGTCCGGCATGGCTCTGGAACAGCATTTCAAATCTAGCTTGAGAAACATTCAGAGCGTGTGATTTATTGATTTATTTGTTGTGTCACACATTTTCACACACCCTGGTTCTGCTTAGCGCACTCGTTCAAACAGCGTGCTTATTGTAAACCCGTCTATTACGAGAAATGTGGAATTCCCCCCACACACACACACAATGTACTAAGCATAGTTTAATGATCATCGTTTGATTGCGAGCACGAGTATATACAGATGAAGTATACGCGACATATGTAGGTGGGTGCATGTTAGGGCCATTAAAATTAATGCAAAGACAAAAGCCTACATCTTTTCAGAATTCAGAATTACGTCTTTATTTGGCTCCTTGTTGTACATCCAGAACCGCAGGAGAGGGGCATATATATATATATATATATATATATATATATATATATATATATATATATATAAAAAATATATATATACACACACACACACAATATATGTCCTCCTCCCTCCATTTTCTCCCCAATTTGGTCACCTGCCACCTCTCCTATATCGTAGGGCAGCGTAACACACTTGGAGGAAAGCGCTATCAGCCCTCTTCCACATACATGAGCTCACAAACACGCACGATAGGCCAGTGTCGCTGCGAATGACCGCCACACGGAGCGCATGACCGATTTTCCTCCCTTGGCACCATCAGGATTCGAGCTCGTGATCTCCCGTTGATTTTCTGTTGCAACACTAGGGGAGCACAAAATAATTGAAACTATTCACACGATAATATCCATAATCATTACGCGCGCCGGCTCTGTGTGTTCTCCGTGCTTGGGTGATCTTTGCGAGTTCTACGTGCACTTCGCTAGTAGTGTTGAGCTTATCTGATCAGTGAATGAATACGTTTTACAAGGACACTGTCAGATACACGCACCCTTCAGACAATGTTTAGTTGTTTTATTTTTATTGTTGTTTATTTAGCTTTTTCGGTCCAAATTGCATATTTATTATAATTTTTTGATTCAGAGCCGACGGACTAATGGGTGTGTAAGTGATCTTATATCCACTGTACTGTAGACACATGACCATCAGATCTTTCTTGTGCTTGTTGGTCGTCCCATTCCAGATTTAACCCCCCCTTCCCCCCAGGTTGCTGTTATAATAACCTCCAGTCTTCCGAGAAGGCTTTCCGCTAGATGTCGGAGCGTAGCTGTGGGGATTTGTGCAGTCGGAGTTCCAGTTCATCCCGAAGGTGTTCCGTGGGGTTGAGGTCGTTTACGACTTCTTCCAGTCCAAACTTGGCACACAATGTCTTCATGTTGCTCGCTTCGTGCACGGGAGCACAGTCATGCTGGAACAGGATTCGGGCCTCTTCGTTCCCGTGAAGGGAAATTGAAAAGCTACACCATACGAAGATGTTCTAGACAGGTCCGTGCTTTTAACCTTGTAGCAACAGTTTGGGGAAGAATCACATATTGGTGTGATGGTCGGGTGTCCACATACTTTTGGCCACATCGTGTAGTTATTAGGGATTCAAGTGGCTCACCGTGACAAATGACAGACTCCATCTGACTTCCAAACTCTTTCAAAACGCTGAAGTGTTGAGCACCCAGCCATTAATACCCCAAAGATTTAGTTGCCTACTATTGAATTTTTCTATTAGTTGTTGGTTTTGCTTCGTTTTTTAAATATCGACTCATTCCTGCTAGTCAACTTAAGTGTCTGGCCGCTTCACTGAAATGGGTTTTATCTTAAGCTCAATAACTTAAACAAGTACGAAATATAGTCACCGTAAATCTTAGTTCAATTGGTGTTAATATCAGAACTATGCAACACATCATCTTTAATAACCATCTTTAAACGCAGCGTAACCGTCTCGGCTCGCCGTGGAAGGAAAGTTCAGGATTAAAACGTTAATCCGATAAATAAATACGGCGGTGCGCAATGATCTAATTTTCCTAATATTTGAACATCTGCTAGCTTCAAGGGGTTTCGACTGCAGGAAATGTTAAACCCAAGTAACATTGGGGTGTTTTTACATTTTATTCCTTGTAGTGCTTCATCATTTTGGATCCGTCAGTCTTTCTCTCTCTCTCTCTCTCTCTCACACACACACACACACACACACACTCTAAATCCCACTCCCAATTTAATTTGCAAGTGAAAAGCAGCCAGAAAAACTTCTTCAGCCTGAGAGTTAGCATCTCTTTTGCACAAGAGCGTTAGAGAACAAAAGAAGAAGAATGTGTCTTTAAACACCACCCAAGCCTTTTGCCGGAGAGGTCATGGGTCAGAACCAGACGAAAGGGGGTTTGCACTGTGCCCGAAGTTGCATCATTAAAAAAAAAAAAAAAAAAAAAATAGATCGAGGAACTGGCCTATTTTATTTATCTTCCCTGAGTGTGACCTGCATTCACACCGACGCTGATCCATAACACTCCGTCCGAGACAATGCAGACACATCTGCATCTCAGGAAGCTTTCGAAGATGATCAGTAGCAGAGACGTTAAAAAAATAAAAGAAAAAAATCATCCTGGCAAGAGTGTTGCTAATATTAGCAATGCTAAGTTTAGTTTGATTTCAGTAAGAGTTTATTTATGGTTCACCTTCTTATTTTTTTTCCCTCTATGAATAATTAATTTTCTGCCTTTTGTTATGCCTCGGCTCTGACGAATTCTCGGTTCTAATCGGTCAGAATACTAGAGCAAAGAACATGTCGAGTATGTGGTCATGTCATCGCTATCACGCGATCTCCGTGATGATGATCGCACGCAGGTCAAAAGTTGAACGTTTTATATAAAGTCTCGAGGTGAGCCCCAGGTTCGGAGCCGGCTCTGTGCAGTTATAACCGATGAATCATCATTCAGACCCCAAAAATATCAGGCCAGGCAGAAGCCGGGGGATACACCGCACCCGAGTAGCTACTTGCGGCCTCCAGGGTTCAGCTCGGGTTGTGTGTTTGAAGACAGACCGAGGAAGTGAACCGTGCCTGCCTCAGTAGTCAGTACTTAGTACGTTGTGCACCAGTATTATTAAGTCAAATGAAATCAGTCGATTTCTAAGTAGAATTTAAAGCACACGCTGTATTATTAATATGTATGTAATGTAACTTTAAAAAGTACATTACATATGGGAATGAAATATTATATATATATATATATATATATATATATATATATATATATATATATATATATATATATATATAGCATGCACACCCAAAGGCATTTATGAGTATGTATGTAGCCTCATGGAAGAAGAAGCCTTTAATGGTCCCATATACAGTATCTCACAAAAGTAAGTACACCCCTCACATTTTTGTAAGTGTTTGATATCTTTTCATGTGACAACACTGAAGAAATGTCACTTTGCTACAATGTAAAGTAGTGAGTGTACAGCTCGTGTAACAGTGTCAATTTGCTGTCCGCTCAAAATAACTCAAAACACAGCCATTAATGTCTAAACCGCTGGCAACCAAAAGTGAGTACACCTCTAAGTGAAAATGTCCAAATTGGGCCCAAAGTGTCAATATTTTATTTAGCCACCATTATTTTCCAGCACTGCCTTAACCCTCTTGGTCATGGAGTTCACCAGAGCTTCACAGGTTGCCCCTGGAGTCCTCTTCCACTCCTCCATGACGACATCACGGAGCTGGTGGATGTCCGAGACCTTGTGCTCCTGCACCTTCCGTTTGAGGATGCCCCACAGATGCTCAATAGGGTTTAGGTCTGGAGACATGCTTGGCCAGTCCATCACCTTCACCCTCAGCTTCTTTAGCAAGGCAGTGATCGTCTTGGAGGTGTGTTTGGGGTTGTTATCAGGCTGGAATACTGCATACTGATCATGCTCTGCTTCAGTATTTCACAGTACATGTTGGCATTCATGGTTCCCTAGACTAGACTTTCCAGTGTCTTACCGAAGGTTGCGAATCCCTGACACGGGAGACTCCTTCCATAAATGCTAAATAAACATCTATCAAGTTTCTGTTTTCTTTGCCTGATTTTATCAGACATCCGACTACACGGGTTCCTGTGTAAGTTGTTACCATAGAAACGATAGGTATTGCATTCACATAAACTACTGTGTGAACTGCTGCTGTAGGAAATGAAACAGGTTCTGAGCTGTCAGAATCGAGAATTCAGCTGTGCTGGGGTCTAAAATAATGATAATAGGTTTGTTATATAATTATAAGTTAACAGGTTTGTATTGACGGAATGTTACGGGTATGACACGCCTCTGGGCCATGCTCCACTGCCCTGGTCTGGCTAGCTGAAAGGAAAACAAAGGAAGGGTTTTGTACGCGCAGCACGCCTTTAGTCTTCTCCGTCTCCTTGAAATGTTTGTTATGGTCCACCGTTTTCCCTCTCCGACTGCCGACTGCCTATTCGGTTGGTCACATGCCTCGTGTGTGTGAGACAGAGATTTATGAGAATGTCTTGCTTGCAGGGGGAGCATGTGTGTCTGAGAGAGAGAGAGGTGGGGGACGAGAGAGAGAGAGCGAGAGCGGGAGAGAAGTGGGCGGGCGAATGTGGGTGAGCGAGCTTCTCTCTGTCAGACGGTGTTTGCTGTGCGAGTCTCTCACATTGGCTAAGCTGCAGCGCTGGACTGGCCGACTGGCTCGGAGGAGAGGGAGAGCGAGAGAGAGAGAGAGGAAAGAAAGGGAGGAGGTGGGACAGACTGGGCAATGCTAGCTGCGATCAGAGCACCCGATGCTCTCGAGAGAAGGAGATAATTGCTGGATTTGATCCATTTCTTCCCTAAGATTCGGATATCTGAGATTTTTGAAGGTATTTGCGCAGACTTGATTTCCTTCCTATTCGGTGGTGATGATGGTGATAGTTTGGCTTCCGGGGTCTGATGGGTGGGGGTGGGGAGTCGGGAATAATAAAGAGCGTAATAGAGATTTACTGAAGGATGGTGGAAGGAAGGAAGGGGTGTGTAAGAAGCTGAAAGCATTGTTGTGGTGGACGCAAACAGACACGAGACGTGAGGTGTGCACGTCAGACTGTGTCTTTGGTGTACAACCCAGACATGGACTGAGGACTCATTGTCGTGTGTGTGTGTTTAGATCGAGGTGCCATTGCTCCGAGTTAAACCGTGATCACTGACATATTGGAGGCCATTATGTCTGTGTTGCCGCTGGGTGGCAAGCGATCAGGATGGATTCAAGGATGTCGGCATCTTTCAACCCCTCCTCAATCCCTCTACACTGCCTCTCTGCAGACAGCTTGCACTCAATCTTTCCTTCTTTCACCATTTAGTATTTTTTCCCCCTGCCTTTAGAGAATGTGCAGTCACTGGGATAAAGAGCTGCATCTTTGTGTCTGTACTGCATTTCAGCCAGCTTTCTGGTTAATTGAGTTTTTCTGTAGCCTACAGGTCTGTGCTTAGTGTCTTCTCTCTCTTCCCTCCACCCTCCGCACGTCTGAAAGTATTCAAATGTATTATATTTGCATTCGAATGGTTGTTGAGCAGACGAAAGTTGCAGTGCTCGCACCTAATTTGGCATAGATTGGGAATACACGTTATGCAGCGTTTTAAATGGAACATGTTGTTAGCATCTGGGTACATGTGGGTTTTGATAGGTCTGGAAGGTCTAATCATACCACCGTACAAGGCTCTGTATGCCAGAGCAGGCTGATATGGAGTTGGTTAAGGTTTGATTTGGATGCGAGTAGGAATCGGGTGGTTTTTGGGAAGGAAATGCTGGAACGATGGCTGGCTGTTTGTGGATTAACCCTTTGCTAGGACAGATGGCTGCCTCTCTCGCTGAGCCAGAAGGCCTGTCTGTCACAGTCAACATGGGCTCCCATCCCAAAGCCTCTTCATCCCACAGTTTTCCTTTTCCAAACACAAGAATCACTGTGAGCCAAATCCCTCTCTCATTTTGGTCCCATCTCTGTAGTTTCTGTTTTGATGTGCATAGTTGGGATTTTCACAAGTTCTTAATGTCTGGGTTGTATTCAAAGGTCATAAATGTGTTGTAAACACTAATAGATGCCCAAGACTGGTGGTGGTGGTGCAGGTATGTTTTTTCATGATCCAGTTCATCCTTTGAGGTGCCAGACACCACGTCCAAATCTAGAGTCAGTCTACCCTTGATTGACTCTAGTGATTGATATTTCTGATGTTGGTGTGAGTCAGTTCTGCAAAGACGGTGTATCAGGTGTCTGTAGGCTTCTGACTCAGGCGGGGCTGTGAGCTCATGGAGTCAGGTGATAACTTCTGTTATACTGATGTTGGTGTTACCCTAGCATGGACGTGTCCTTTGCTTCAGCTGCTTGAAAGCTGCAATGTCATGCTTTTTGAGACTTGCTTTGTTTTTTTTAAACTGTAAGGGACATCTGAGAACTCTGAGCCATACTCAAGATAGAGTGAAAGGGTGGAGGACCACGGGGTGTGTAGGACTGTAGAGAACAGAAGGAATATGAGGAGCCGTAGAGAGCTCTACAGAAGATGGGGTACACTAGGAAATATTGGAGAACATGGGAATGCGTAACGAGGCAAAGTGTCAGAAATCGTCGGGATCGTGAAATGTAGGAGAACAGATTGATTTACACGGAGTGTATAGAGTTATAGAGTAAATGGGAGCTAACCAGGAGGAAGATGCGGAAGGGTAGGGAGACATAGGGAAGATTTGGAACAATTTGGAACTCTGTGGTAAATCATACGGACATTCTAGGAAGCTTTGGGGAACTTGCAAGTGTACAGGACTGTAGGTGATATGGGGAAGTCTTATCAAACTTTAGAAATATATGGATGGGTCGAGAAAGGCAGGGGAATTTGGGGAGGTCTAGTAAACCTTGGAAACATTGGGATTTGTTGAGGTACGATACGGGGATATGGGAACGGCTAGGGAACGTTTGGGAAAATGGGGATGTGACGAAACGTAGGGAATAAGGGGATGTCAAGACAACCTTTTGGGAACAGGGGGCTGTGTAGATAAATGTAGGGGATATGGGGAAGTCTATCAAACCTTAGGAACCTGGGGAAGTACGGAGAACCATAGGGAACATGGACAGTCTATGGAACAGCAGAGAACATGTCGAGATTTAAGGAAATATAGAGAACATGTTGATTTGTAACAAATATGGTGAAGTGTTGGAAACCAGTTTAAGCCTTGGAGAAGATGAGGAAGAGCAGAGAACCACGAGGAACTGTAGGAACTCGTAGGGAATGGCTGCTACATTTATAAGAACATGATAAAAAAGGAAGAAAATAAAATGTGGTTCAATCGTGTTTTCCGAATTGAAGCTCATTTCTGGTTGAAATGCTGCTAGTATAAAACAGCCGCCTGTGTGGGCATCAGGGTTTGAGATGCTGTGCGAACTGTCTGAAGCCTGAAGACGAAAGGATGGAGCGAGACTTGAAATATGTCCATCAGTGATGGGATGTTTTATTTAAAGAGCTTTACTGTGGCAGGGAATGTTTTTTTCACAAGTCTCCCTGATGATGAGACGGTTCTAAACACATTATCTATTAAACAATAAATATCTAAGAGCACCTTCTTGACGAGATTGCTTCATACTGTCCTCACTGATCCAGCTGGAAAGGTACAGCAACAACTGCTTTTGCGTTACGTCTAGATACGTCTAGAGCCAACACAACTGACCGTGGTTTAAATGATTTGATCTTTTGAAAGGCCCAGCAATATGAAATTCTTAATCCTCATCATTTCAGATGAGGCTCTGCATCATTTTTAAAATAAGAATCCTATACTACAGTGTAGATTTAACCTGGATCAGTAGCTGTTTCTGAACACCTGTGTTTTTTATTTGCTTCAGAAAGGTTTACGTCTGAATTTGGAGCTGAACTGAGAGTAAAAAGCCCCGAAGCTATTCTGTTCCATAAACATTCAGAAGCTGTAGTGGTTTCAGATGTTTCTGTCTGCACAGGAAAAGAAAACTTTCCCTGCAAGTTTAAAACCAGCAGCAGATTTGTATTTGCTGGGGCAAAGTTATTTTTCCGTCAGGAACTACAGAGTGAAATGCATATGCTTTGGATGAAACGAGCGTTTAGCAAGTCCTATGGATCCTTGGAGGAGTATAGGAAACCATAAGGGACTTGGGGAAGGAGAGTGAACTGTAGTGAGTATGGGGGGAGTGTTGAAATTATAGGAGGGATAGGAAACCATGCTGAACGTTGAGAAGTGCAGGAAACTTTTGAATACTGCAATGAATTATAGGAAACCCTGGAGAAGTAAAGCAAACTGTTAGAGCCCTCAAGGAACTGTTGAAACCATAGGGAACTTAGCATGGTGTTGGAAACCACAGTGAACATGGAGAAATGTAGGGAACCATGAGGAAATGAACCCTTTGGGGTAGTGAACCCTTTGGAAAATTGGAGAAGTCTAGGAAACCACATTGAACATTGGGAAGTGCAGGAACTGTGGGGAACTGTAGTAAACCCCAGGGAACGTGTGGAAGCATGTGAAAGCCATGGGGAAGTAAAGCAAACTGTAAGGAAAACAAATAATTTTTCAAAGCGTGGGGAAGCTAGGGAGATGTTTGGAACCATAGTGAACACAGAAGTGCAGAAACCACGGGAAATGCTGGTGAACTTGCTACTAAACTTGCCAAAGTTTAGAAAACCATAACAGACATGGAAGAGTTAACTTGCGGAAGAGTTGAAACCACAGGAGAACATGTGCAGATGTAGGACACCTTGCTGAACTCCTTCAGATGTACAGGAAAAGTCAGGAATGTTCGTTGTAATGAACCCTAGGGAACATAGGGTAGCTTAGGGAACCATGGAGAAACCTTAAGGAACACAGTGAACTATTGGGAACTTGAGGAAGTGTAGGAAACCATATAGGACATTGGAAAGGAGGGTGAATTGTCGTGAACATGGGGAAGGGTTGAAACTATAGGAGAACATGAGGAGGTGTGGAAAACCCCAGTGAACACTGAAGTGCAGGAACAATGGGGAATGCGATCGAACCCTTGGGAATTTGGAGAAGTGTAGGAAACTGTCAGGGAAAGGAGAGCGAACTGTAGGGAACATGGGAAACCATGCAGAATATATTAGGACAGGAGGAACTGTATTAGCCCCTGAGGAACTCCGGGGTCTGTTTAAACCATTGGGAATTGGAGAGTTCAGGAACCGTGAGGAATATTAGTGAACTCTTGCGAACTTGGAGAACAGTCGGAAACCAGAATGGACGCTTGGAAACAAGCAAGAGTGTAAGAAACCACCGGGAACACGAAGAACTGTAAGAAAACTTGTATAATCTTTGAAGATGTTGGGAAATGTAAGACACAGTAGGGGACTATAGGGAGCACGTGGAACTATGAGAGACTGTATGGGACCTTTATGAAGATGGAAGATTACTGGGAACAATACAATGGGTCACTGTAGGGAATATAGACCACACTGAGATTCAGCTAAAGGTTTATAAGATACAAGAACACGTGCTTTCCTTGATCTGTTTGTGTTATAGTATATCATACGATCAAGCCTTTCACATGTGTTTTGTTTCTCACATTGACCCTGACTCCTGGATCAGACATCTCATATCCACCCCCCCACCCCCCAAAAAAAGTCATAAAGCGAGACGTAGATAAGGTACTCAAAGATGGCGTAATGAATTAAAAAAAATTTTTTTTTTTATTTATTAGAAAGCGAGGGAGAATAACGAAAAGGAGAACATGTGCATATGAAGAACGATGAGTATCTGTGCAAGATGGAGGCGAGAAAACTGAGAGCTCGAGTGGCCGATATTACTCGCTGGGTCACGCTCATGAAAAATTGAATCAAGCCTTACAGATGTGAGCTTTAGTTCTGGGTTGGGGTGGGGTGGGGGAGGGGTGGGGTCTTAGTCTGAGAGGATGGGCTTCACCTTTACTTCAGTTAGCTGCTTGTGTGTTTAAAAGGGGGTTCGATCCAAAGTGTGTTGGCTTTCCTTCAGATAATCTACTGTTACCAGAATTAGAATATAAAAATTTCAGTACGTGCTCCAGGCATCTTTTTAAAGTACTGTTCATTTGATATTTATGGAGGTTATTTACACACACACACACACACACACACGCAAAAGTAACAGTCCAGTGAAGTGATTTGTATTGAGGACGCATACATTATTATTTTTTTTTTGTATACACAGCCACACTTTGCTGCTTTTTAAATAGGCCGGGCTGTCTTTTATCTGAGGAGCAAAAAACACTGAAATAAATAAATAAACAAACAAATAAATAAATAAAACCCTCTTGAAAGTAGAAAAGTGGAATTCGTGTTGACTCAACGCAAGGAAGTCGACTCGATGCCGAAGCTAGTTAAAGAAGTCCGCGAATGTGTCTAGGAAAAGATACGAACTCTGTTATGACCGGATATAAATAACTGGATGAATAACGTAAGTTAACTAGAAAAGCAAAAAGCATGAAACAAGGAAATGCCTCAAGCCATATAAACTGGAAATATTTACACATCGCGTTTAACTAATAACAAGACGCCGGAGACGTAGATAATGATGTGCTGAGCTAACGCAAATCAATGAACTCACAGTGGAGAAGAGAACAAAACCAAAACAACAACAAAAGCAGCACATGTAAAACCGAGAGCAGCCAACAGGGGCTGTGAGGGAATAGTTTCTTAAATATCTTTCTATATACAGTACGCTGGGTGGGAGAACCTCGCCTGGGCCCACTCGGATACCTAGCCTTGGCTGACGAGAATCGGACCTGACGTGAACTTCTCCTGTTGTCCACCTCAGGTTTCGGCATGTTGTGCATCCTGAGCTGCTTTTCTGCTCATCACTGACTACGTTTACACGGACAGCAATAATCTAATTATTGACCTTAATCTAAGTAAGGTAATAATGTGATTAAGCTGTTTACATGAGTCGCTTTTAGAATGCTCCTGTCATGTTCCCGTTTTACATGTTATAGAACTTAAGACGTCACTCCAAAATTTCACGTAGCAACATACAGTTGGTCTTCGTTATGGGGCCGGATACAGTTTTGGGTGTTTTTGTTGAATTTTTTACGAACGCTTTAAGTGCAGGTAATTATTTGTCGTGCTGTACGTGCTAATAGACGACTGCTTGAAGCCGTGGGCTGCGTCTCAAATCGTGTACTTGCCTACTGTATAGTAGCCGAGATACATGTATTTTCCCCACTACAGGCCTATAGTAGGCAAGTATGCAGTTTGGGACACAGCCGAACTGTCTTGTTCGCCGTAAAACGTAAAACTGCCGTGTGTGATCGTGTCCTGTCGCAAAACGCGGTGAAAACGCTCACACGACGTTCATAATGTGATTAAGGTGTTTACATGTCTGTAATACACATCCATAATACGATTAAAACAGGAGTAATCCACCTGTCTTAATTCGATTAGAGCTTACTTGGATTATGACCTTAATTAGATTAAGGTTGGTGTTTACATGGTAGTTTCTTAATCAAAGTATGGTCTTATTTAGATTGAGTGGATGGTTGTTGTCCATGTAAACGTACTGACTGTTGTAAAGAGTGGCTCATTGAGTTATCGTAGCCTCGAAGTAAACTCTTCTGACCTCTCTCATCAACAGAGTGCCTCAAAACTGCCCCTCGCTGGATGTTTTATTGTACATTTCTGTATAAATTCCAGAGACTGCTGTGTTTGATAACCCCAGGAGTTGCTGAAATACTCAAACCAGCCGACCGGGCACCAACGATCATGTGGTCAGAGTCACTGAGATCACATTCTAATGTTTGAGGTGAACATTAACTCAAGCTCTTGATCTGTATCACTACGAGTCTGATGCATTGTGCTACTGCCACGTGATTAGGCTTGCTGTCAAGTTCCTATTAAATTAGTTCCAGTGGTGTATTTTCTTCTGACCGTGTTATTAGCAGAAATCCAACCGTGACGATGATGAAATCCGAACAGAATTGCGTGAAAGCAGCGAAATAAAATCCCGTGTTTTGCGTCATTTTCTTAAAAAAAAAAAAAAGTCTGTGAATCAAGAACTGCTTTATTGATCTATCTATTTATTTATTTATTCAAATGCCTACATTTGGTGGCATGGATGAGCGTCGCGATATTTTCTTTTTCAGTGGTTAGATGATGCATTGGCATCGGAAATGCAGTAACATGTAAATGTATGTACGCGGCGAACTGCATTTACGCTAAATGTACGGAACGAGAGGGAAAATCGTAATAATTAGAGAGTAGAAAGATTGTCGGTCTTACCATGTAGCGGTCAACAGTTAAATGAAATCAAGTTCTCCAAAAAGTGTTGACTGTTTGTTGTTTAGCAGGGTGTTTGTTCTACTAGTCCACTGTTCACTAAAGGAGACCCGAGTGTAAAACTGCATGTGGTAATCGCAGTCCCAAGGACATCGCAGCAACCACAGCGAGAATGTGGAATTGAGGTCCAAAACCATTAACATAGTTCTTCAAGCGGTACCGTCCTCAGCGATCTCCAGGCTGTAGCCTACAGTTGATGAAAGCGCCGTCCAGAGGTAGAGCATGAGGGTGGATCAGGCAGGACCGGGGAGCAGAAAGGATCAGTATCACTGGCATCTCCATAAAATCGTGTGGCTCGACAGAAGGAGAGAGGGAGAGGGAGGTAAAGAGAGGGAGAGATTGTTGGGTATCCTTATGATCCTGTAATGGATAAGACTCTGTACTTTGCGTGAAAGAAATTCTATTCATGGTAAGCTTGAGTAAACAAACATGTTTTCAGCCGGTCCCAGAGTTCCAGCCTGTTTCAGAGTCCAGAACACTAATTGGAAGGCTGTTCCATTGAGAAAAAAAAAAAGATATCGTCACTGATATCGTTACCGCAATAAATACCGTGATACAGTTTTAAGTCTATATCGCCCAGCCTTACTCGTGCGGCGACGTTGTTTTTACCGAAATGTGTACTGACGATATCCGCGATAGTAATCAATGAAACGCGTTGTTCCAGTGGCTCAATTAGTTGTGTGCTGTTCTTACACTCGTCATGTTTTTATTTTATCACCAGTATTTAATTACGGAGGATATTCCACCGCTCCTGAGTTCTTTGTTGTTGGGTGCGTGTTCTCTTTGTGTAGCGCCGCCGGGGAGGGTTATTACCCGTCTGCTGCTGTGCTATTGCATCTCAGGTGTGCAATCATTCTTTTTATCGCTCCCTCCGTTGTCCTACCACCCCATCGCACACGTCCTAGTGGCATCAGTGTCTGGACTTCTCCGTGACGTCAGCGTATGGGGGCGGAAACGAGGAAATCGGACTCAGTTTTCTCGTTCTGTCTGGATTTTGGAGCTCTGCTGAAGTTTCTCAGGCTCCGAGGCTTTATTTGTACATGGTGATGTACCGCACTCTGGCGGTGCTGCTTCGTTGTGTTTGTGGTTGAGCGATTTAGAAGACCGTTGGGATAAAAGGCTTGAATGTGGTCAAGGGTGCTTATTAGAATATTCGGCAACGTCTAATCCATAGATTCGGATGTTTTTCAAGAGATTTTGTTTACTGGATATTCTCCCCTCTAGGTTTTATCCTCGTGTCCATACCTTTAAAGGTGGAGGACGTTTTTTTCCTTTATGGTGGAGACGTTTGTCAGTCATGTGGATGTCTGGAGAAAGGTATATTTTTGAAAATGCTGACGGCACAGCATCAACCTGCGTATCCCCGTTACAGATTTGCACGTCATGAATCCTATCTCAGTTGGAACGTCTTTGGATCCCCCAGGAGGCCGTGGATTCTGTGACCAGGGATGGAGAAGGAAGGTCTGGGCTGAACTTCTCAGCTTGTGATCGAGTAGACGGAAAGGTTAGCTCAGACGAACTCGGAGGAATTTGCGAGAGAACAGTTAAGTCAGAGGGTTTGTGGATTTGGTTTTTCTTAATTTGTAGGAAACTCGGCAGGAATTCTAGCTAATAATCCACTAATAATAGGTCATTTTCCCCGAAGTTCACCTTGGGTCAGACTAAAGTGGTTCAAAATTTAACCTCTTCAAAATTCAAATCAGCAGCCAGGGTATGATGTGTTTACTGTCGCTCTGATCTGTGACGTATGTGATGTCCTAACACAACGGAGAGGTTTATCCGAGGTTGTGAACTTGCTCGAGTTCATGGAGTTTGTGAGCTCTCAGATGATGCTCCTCTCTTTCTTCAGCTCCAAATCTATATTATGAATGCAGACCATCTCAGCTCCCCAAAGAAATCCACACAGTTGGGTTCCCATTTATCACTGTCCTCTCTCTCACTCGCGCTCTCTCTCTCTCTCTTGCTCTTGCATATTTTGAGCAATGATAATTTCATGGATTTTTTTTGCTTTGCCCAACAGCTGCTGCAGTTTCAGTAAATAAATCGATCAAATCAAAAGGAGTGATTTAAGTGAAATTCTTTATTCTTCGTATATCCCATTATGTCAGGAAGTCGGGGTCAGAGCGCAGGGTCAGCCATGATACGGCACCCCCTGGAGCAGAGAGGGTTAAGGGCCTCGCTCGAGGACCCTAACAGTGGCAGCTTGGCAGTGCTGAGACTTGAACCCCTGACCTTCTAATGAGCCACTTGAAGAAACCTGAATGCAAGTTTATAAGTCGTGTTTGGTTTAATGATTTAACACGCCAACCTACGTGTTTCAAGAAATCCCATTAGGTGACAAATACACCTGATTTATTATTTTGTTAAAAACGCTCCGGTCCGAGTTGTGACTGCTGTGGTGATTTGTGTCATGTGAGCAGTGCCCGTTTTTTTCCTCATTGTTTCATCCGAGGGAATTACCGCGTTTATTTGCGACATGAATGGAGTGACTTCGAACTCCATAATTAGGACACTTAGATGTGCTGGTGATGAACTCGGCAGGTTCAGTTTTGCTGCGTCATCATTCTCTTCTGTTCAGGTTTGCCTCGATTATACTGTCTGTTTTTATTTCCTGTAAGCTTAGTTTGGGAGATTTTGATCAACTCTGCTCCCACAACCAGCTACGACACACAACCCACTCGACCACTAAAAACTTAATTACAGTTGTTGCGGTTGTAAGTGACACCGCTAACCAGAGAGAGCAGGCCTACACGAGCTAGCATGCGGCTTAACGAACGCCTCACGTCGGGTAGAAGGGGAGCTGCGCCGTCAAATCCTCACAAAATGGATCATTTTTGATTTGATGAATATAATGTGTGTTTTTTTTGTGTGTGTGACAGCTTAAGAACCTTGAGGCAAAATCAAGACGCTTCAAGTGTCTGGAAAAGCCTACTCTACTTAGTCTTTCTCTCAAAAAAAAAAAATACATTCGAGTCTAATAACGATTCATCTGGGTTTGCAAAGATGACTAGAAAATATTGCCGCAGGCTATGATTTGCCGGGTCCAAACACAATTCACGCGCAGCAGTTCTCCCAGTAGCCAGTTTCTGCCAAGCTCCATAGAACCCAAGAGAGACCATAGTTGAACATACTCTTCAAGGTTCTTGGGGATCGCTCAGTTCTAATCCTGTCCAATGTTTGGACCAAAAGTTGTTTGGCTGATGGCAGACATGTTTAAGTTAATCACTTCATCAATAGAGCAAAGATGCAATGTAATGCATTTCTTTAGAAACATTTCGTTGAATTGAATCCCTTCCCCTGTGAATGACCAAACTATTCTCACGTCCCGAACCTGGCCTTCAAGTTTCACCCAAATCCGTGCAGCCTATCACGAGTTACAGCTGTCTGAGTAAACCAAGTTCAACCCCAGTGGGACTGATTGGACTGCACGTGGCATCCATGTTGCTTAGATATATCAAGTTTTTCGGTAATTATTGAAGGTCCAACTCAAATTTTTCACAATGGTAAGAGAGACCAAAAATCTTAGCAAAAGTTTAGCAAAACTGTTTTTGTGTCCAAATGTCACATAATATGCAAATTATCTATCTTAAACGGTAAGTGGCTGGAGCTAACTTGTCCTTATAGTAAACTGGGTTGTGCTTAGCCAATGAATTACATACAAGGTACACAAGACATGGGCCAAAATGTAAAACACTGTACTAGTGCCACCATCAGGATGATCTGGTTCATCTCTCTCTCTTGTCTGAGGAGCAGGTTGGAGCGCCAAGATTCATGTATGTGTGACTTGCTGTAGTGGAGAAGAAGATTCAAGAGGAAACTAGACGGTTTCCAAACACTCAGTGCTTGTATGAGGAAAAATGGGTGGCTGTGGCTCAGGTGGTAGAGCGGGTTGTTCACTAATCATAGGGCTGGCGGTTCGAATCCTGGCCCATGTGACTCCACTTACCGAAGTGTCCTTTGGCAAGACCCTGAACCCCAAGTTACTCCCGATGGCCAGCTAGCGCATGGCAGTTCTGCTACCATTGCTGTATGAAAGAACCAGTGTCAAGCGCTTTTGGAACCGCTAAGGTTAAAAAAAAGAGCACTATATAAATGCAGACCATTTACCAAAAAACAACCCGTCAAACATTAGCGTGTCAGAGTGGAGGGGACGACACGACACGCGATCCTAAACCAAATCCATAGACCTTTAAAATAATAGACCGTTGAATCCTATAATAGCATAACCCTGAGTGATTACTTAAGCACTTCCATGAGGGAATCAATCTCCCTTGTTCGTGTGAATGCAGGTCGTACGTATACGCAATGCGAACGGGTGGCTCCGGGGACGAGCCGACTCCGGGCCTCTTTCTTACTCTCTTTAACAGGAGAACTAAAAAGGATTTTTCACACCCGGTTATTTTTAGAAGTGGCTCGATGTCAGTACTCGAGCTGGTACTTTTTTTTTTTTTTTTTTTTTATGAAAGCCTTGTTTTAAACACAGCAGCAGATTTTCTGCCTGCGCTCCCAGTATGCAGCTTTACAGCTTATTACAGCTTAGACTACACAAAGAACCAGAAAACTGGAAATGTAGCTTTGATATTAGCCGCCGATCCGTTAGCAAAGGTTTCAGGTGTATAGTTTTTGCTTCCTGCCGAAAAGCTGGAACAGCAGCAACGTAATGGTACTCGGGAGTGGGGCTAGCAGTGCTGTTTTTGTCAAATCGAGCAAATTCAGCCGGCGATTTATGAGAGATTCGCTTGCGTCGTCTCTCAAGTTGGTGCAAATAAACTTCAACTCCGCCTTCCGTCGATTCCTGGTTTTGTTTTCTTTCGCGACTTTACGATCGCAGAAACGAACGCAAAATCGAGCAAACTCCACCGATTCGGGCCGAGACGCGTCGTGTGACGTCGTCACAACATGCATTCAGTCAGAGCGCTCTTCGATTCACGTGCGTCGAACACGAGTACAGCGAAAAGGTCTCGTTTACCAACAAACGTCACTGCGAAAAACAATTTCGTACCGGACCGCTGTGTGAAATTGGAGACGGCGTATCCCTCTGCTCGTGTCAGTCCCGGATGCAAATCTCTGCTTAGCCCCGTCACAACACTGCGACAGAAATCATGAACAATTTTGCCTTACCCTTGTCCGTTATTTTCTTATATATTACGGGACGTTACTGAAAGTTAGCGAAAGCCTGATTTATCTGATTTATTAATTTTGGAATCTGGCCAGTTTGTTAAGGCAGCTTGTGTCCTGTCCTACACATGCCGTAATCCAGCGCATCAGCGGCCTGTAAGAAACAGCGCAGGGAAACGCCGGGGAGAAAGCGAGCAGTTTGTGCACAGAGAAGTTATCGGAGATTATCAAACCGTTGGAGCACTTCTTCCATCCATCCAGTATCGTAACCACTGCCGAGTAATCGCCACGTTTCGCGTCATATCGTAGAATGGATTGCCGCCACGTGTCCAGCTCCAGCGTGTGTGAGCGAGAGATAGTGTTGGAGAGAGTACGAGAGATAAGTTAGACGCTGAAATGCAGTGTAATTCAGTCCCTCGCTCGTTTCCTAATCAGGACCGATAAGACACGAACCAAACAGCGGGACACACTGATCCCAAATCAGACGGGGAACTGAGGCGATATCCCATGCATGCCGGTGCAGGAGGACACATATGATCACACAAAGAGACAGATGAAGGCTTTGTGTGTGTGTGTGTGTGTGTGTGTAGCAGTGTAGTTTGGATGATGGTTTGGAGCCTTGGCTGCATGCTGCCGCTGATTCACTGAGACTCTACAGTCATTTTACACAAAGTGACATCTTTCTTAGCTGGATGAAGAGAAAACTCCACAGCAGATACAATAAGACTAGCAGCATGCTGTGTGTGTGTGTGTGTGTGTGTGTGTGTGTGTGTGTGTGTGTGTCTCCATATCGAGGTGGTGGAGAGGTGGTAGTGAGTCCTAAACTCCATCCATCCATTTTCCGCACCACTTAACCTACACAAATTGGAAATGCCAATCAGCTAACAGCACACGTTTTTGGACTGAGGGAGGAATCCGTACGCACAGGGCGAAGGCGGGATTCGAACCCCCAGCCCTGGAGGTGCAAGCAAAACGTCCTAACCACTAAGTCACCGCTTATTCAATTTTTTTGGGGGGGGTTGGGGGGTGGAGCCATTTATGTATAATGTAGGGTCCATGTTCTTTCTGAAATACAGACCCATAACGTGTGTTCGCGCGTATGCCATGCAGTCGCTCGGTACACACACACACACACACACACAGACATTTATGCATAATGTTTCAATTGTGGAGCAGCTGTTAGAGTGGGCGGGGCTAACAAACCGTGCACACACACTGCATACCACTCACTCCAGCAGTGTGGGATTGTTACAGTGTGAAAATGGGATTTGATAAAGCATTGCATGTGTGTGTGTGTGTGTGTGAGCCATCTCTGTCCCAGTGCCCAGACTCTGACTCCCAGCAGGTGCACTCGGGTCCTTGGATGCACGTGCTGCTGGTTTATTAAGTGTGGCTCACCTTTATTAGAGCAACAGTTATAAATCTTTGTGCTCTTTCTTGGGTTTGTTTGCTTGCCAGATTCCACAGTCGAGTTGATCTGGCATGTGGACATGGCACACACACACACACACACACACACACAGAGGGTTTTGGGCTGTCCCCTGAGGAAATGTTTTCCTAGCAGCGAGGTTGAGTTTTGGCTCTGCTGAAGTTCACACACCAGTATTGTGTGTGGTTTGATTACCAGAGGCCGTGACAGCTGCGCAGACATATTGCATCGGATTGTAGGAGTTTGTACTCATAAAGCTCCAGAGAGACTCCACAAATACTTGTAATAGATAGTAATATGTCATAGATATGACCAAGACGTTATTGTTTCTATAGTAACAGCTAGCTCATGGGAACTTGTTTGGTGAACCCTCCACACAAAGGAACCTTAATATGGTAATGAATTGATTTATTTTTAAAGGCGTCGTGACTTAAACAAACAAACCAAAAGAGTATCCGTGTGAATATGAAGATTTCTACAAGGAGACATCCAAGCATTCAGCATTTAAGGAAGGAGTCTCCAGTGTCGGCGCTTTGTAACAGGCAGAGATAAAGCTGGAAATGCGTTTTTCACCCATCGTGCTTCTTGATTTCTTCAATCTTGCGATAACCGTAACGAACTTGTTTCACGGACGTTCCCGAAACATCAACGTGGCTGTAAACGGATATTAAAAAAAAAAAACGTGAGGTCTCGCTGTTTAAAGAACACCACGCTGTGATCGTCGGTGATTTGCTGTAGTATACGTCTTATTCTAATAATAAGGACTTCAGGGCATGGTGTGTTAACTCATGGCGAGTCACGTCACAACAACGTAGATTCGTTCGCGTTAAAAATCCGTAAAGATTTGAACAATTGGAGTTTTTGCCAAGAGGATAGTGTAGTTTTTTAAGAACTGCAGAAGTGGAAAGATCTTGGATTTGTTTTGAAGCTGATTAGAGTTAAGGTTATTCTCAGAGTGCTTAGTGTTTAACTTTACATTGTGATCCAGTGTACTTGTGTTGCGGAAAGGCGTTTTTAACAGCCCTGCGGGCGTTGTAACGTAATTCGGTTTATTTCAGCAGTCAATTGTTTATTTAAAAATGACGTTCATGAGCAAAGATGAACATGACCGTATAAAGTACGGTGCAAAAGTCTTCGAAGGAGCCGTCCGAAATAAAGTAGTTCACTATTAAACGCTAATAAATAAAACGAAGGCAATGTCTTGTGTGATGACCCCTTGCTTTTAAAAAGCGAAATTTGTGCAATTTTATAAGGAAACGAAGGCAATATTTGGTGTGGCGACCCTTTTCTGGAAAGCGAATGCTCAGGAATCCTGAAATTTCCTCTTTCCATCCAATTTGTGTACTGACTCGATAATGTAGAAGTCAGAAAATAAGAAAATTATAATATTACGGTAATAAAAACACTTTTGCCCAGTACGGTACGTCGTTTCGCGGCATTAAACACGCAGAAATAATTCACGTGAATCCTCTTTACACGTTTATAAAATTCCGAAGCGTCTAGCCGGACGAACACGTTCCTCGTTTCCTCGAGCCGGCATCTGGCGGACGTGTGGAATGAGCAGGCGGAATGAGCCGGATTATCTGTGTCTGTGCTGCGAGACGCATTAAAACGGAATATTACGACACCGTGCTTCCCGATCGCGTAAAAGACCAGGATATGAGCTTCAGAGCTGCGGTGATTATCTTCCAGCCTCACGAGTACGTCTGAAGACGATGCGTAAGGTAGGACAGAATAGAGTAGCGTCTGTTGATTAGCCGAGACGCTTCAGCGTCCATCTGACCTGCTGCGTGATATCGAGGTATCCAGGAACCGGCGGAACGGTCTTCTCCGAGCACATCCCTGACGACGAGCCGCGTTCTTCTCCGAGACGAGAGCAGCTGGGTTCAGCTCGAGTGCTGACACTCTTTCGGTTTTCTCGTGTGTATGATGAGGCTGGATTAATTACGTTATGAATAAATGGATGAGCACGGCGAGGAAATGTTTACCGTTGTGTGTGTGTGTGTGTGTGTGTGTGTGTGTGTGTATAGACTAGAATACTCTGCTCTGTGACGTGATGAGCTTTACGTTCCGGCTACCTTCACGTGTACCGATTTGGCCAGCACTCTTATCCAGCGAGACGGAACCTAAACACATCACTCGGGAGTTGAGGATTTTGTTAATAATCATTTTTTGAATTAGAAAAAAACGAGGGATGTGAAAGAGGGGAAGAAAACAGCTGGAAGAGATCAGGAATAAAAAATTTTTTTTTTTTTTTTTTTTTGTTTTTTTTTTTTTTTTTTTTTTTTTTGTTTTTTTTTGTTTTTTTTTTTTTTTTTTTTTTTTATTATTTTAATTTTATTTATTAGCTTTGGTTTTTTTTTTTTTTTTTTTTATTGTTTTTGTTGTTGTTGTTTTTTTGTTTGTGCGGATGGGTGAATTTCATGTTTGCACAGTCCAAAACAAACACACACCAAAAGCCTGTGGTACTGGTCAATATGGTGCAGATGTAGCTTCAGGAACTTTTAAGTAAAAGGTTTTAAGTGAAATCTGAGCCGTTATGTGACTAGTTAGTGCTAGTAGTTTGCGTAGAGTTGGGCTACACGACTAAAAGTTTAAATAAAGTCTAATAGTTTTATATTTCTATTTTCCGTTCCGTTTTTTTTTAAACTTTGTTTTTATTTAAACCGTTTCCTAATCAGTCCAGAGAGTGCGATGAAATGAAAAATCTACCACGTCAAACGTGAAATCTCTCGCGCTTCTGAATTGTTTCTCGACCCTGTAGCTTAGTCTGTACGCGTTGCTGCGCTGCGTTCGGCTAAATAATTCACGTAAACGTGTGCGACCGATCGATTGGCCGAGGCAAAGAACCTGCTACAGAAGCAGCGCTGTTTCGAAAAGTAGAGTCGCCGAATTACAGCCCGGTATTTCCTCCTCAGCTACAGCGTTTTTTTTTTTTTTTTTTAAGATTTCGGTTCAGTCCCCTGAGACACTTTGCTTTGGTAGAATACCACAGGGGTTGGGGGTTTGATTCTCGCCTCCGCCCTGTGTTTGTGGAGTTTGCATGTTCTCCCCGCGCTTCGGGGGTTTCCTCCGGGTACTCCGGTTTCCTTCCCCCAGTCCAAAGACGTGCGTTGTAGGTTGATTGGCGTCCATTGTGCATATAATTGTGCCATGTGATGGATTGGCACACCGTACAGGGGCGTATGGATGGATGGATTTGGCACCTAAAATGGCTTTATACACAGCAACATCATTAGCTGCTAACTGTTCTTCTAGTCTGGCTTCTACTAATGGTGGTCAAATAAACAGCTTGAGCTGTTGCCATGGTGAATAAGTAATGTTGTAATGTCCTGTCATGGCACTAGATGTGTGTATATATAATATGTATGAATATGTATAAAGCACGTGTGCTGTGCTTTGTCAGTATCTTTCCTGAGCATGCGAGTTATGCTTTGTATATAAAACATTCTTAAATTGAATGGAATGGAATTACGAGAGGCCGGCTGGCTGACTCAGGGCTACACGATGTCTGCTTTCATCTTCATACCTGTGTGTATTGGGAATTTAGTGCCCCAGAGACAGAAACACACACACACAGCTCAGCGAGGCCTGAATCATGTAGCTTCGCAGCTTCTTCAGTCTGGTTCTATTCACGGTTCCTCATAAATAACCGATGTTCTCTTTGTTCACACCCTCAGAGGGCTCTAATCCGGGAACGTGCCGCTGATTCTCACCTGAAACGGACGGTAGAGGACGATTAGGGTTCGGAGCAGCAGCCCCGGTGCTCGTGAATCATTATTGCGTTGTTGGCCTTTTGCGTTCCTCGTCTGTGAAAAACAGAAATGAGACTCTAACCAGTCACTGAGTCAGGATTCTTCTGCACTGGGATCAGACGCAGAGAATGAGTGTTTCTGTGTCGGGAGAGTTTTGGGATGAATCACAGGACTCGCACGCTCCGACACGGAAAGTATTTCGGTCCAAATTACGCAGGCTGAGTTTTAGCTATGAGCTCAACTCGTATAAATCCTCCATAATTTACTGCTATCTATTATACACTGTACTGCAAACACTGCGGTTTCATTTCCACGCTGTGTGTCCCGAGTTTAAAACCCAGCTGAGAAATAGACTAAGATCGAATCTTTATAACATGTAGCAACTCTTTTATAACTGTAATAAATAGTGCTTGCTTTGAAAAAATAATAATTTTTTTCATAATTCTTGTTTAATTAAAGAAAAATAAGTATTTGAAATAAATACATTTTTTAATTGCTAAATATTGGTTATTATTATTAATATTATTATTATTATTATTATATTTATATTTATTTTTATTTATTAGCATTATCCTTGTTAATATAATAATCATCAGTATCGTTATAATTTATTATTATTATTATTAATTATTACATTTATTCTTTTTTATTATTTATTAGTATCATTATTTTTCTTGTTATTATTATTATTTAGTATTATTATTATTACTAATTATTGTTATTATAATTATTATATTAACATTTATTATTATTTATTAGCATTAACCTTAATAATAATAATAATAATAATAATAATAATAATAATAATAATAATGATTATCATCAGTATCATTATAATTTTTTTTAATTATTTTTTTATTTTTATTATGACCGTAAGACGTAGTGTGCATCTTGCTAAATAAATGTAATCAAGAATTCATTTTTATTATTTTATCATTGAAATAATTATCAGCAGTTGGAATTAGTTTTTGTATTCAGTAGCAGTGGGTTGATTTTTCCTCATTCCTGTTTAAAAATAAATAAGAAAAGCGATTTAAACCATTAAACTGTGCTACTACTACTTCGTTTCATTTATTTGTTTGTTTGTTTGTTTGTTTATATACTTATTCATGTTTGGTAACCTAGTTTTGCTGATTCGGAGAGTCGTGGGAGAGATTTGCCACGTCATCTCCACGTCATCCGCAGTAACGAAAACACAGAGACGAACGGAGACCTGGAGCTAATTTCAGAAAGAGAAAATAAATCCACGTTTTCGAGGACCGACACATTTAAATAAAATAAACAAATAAACACGTCTCTACCTCTTATGTAAGATTCCTCTGGGAGGTTATTATGGGATGTGCGTTTTTTGTTTTGTTTTTAGTCACTATTCGAGTGTGTGACGGGTTATTAATTTTCATCCTGCCATCAGTAACTTCACATTGGAATCTAATCTCTAACGTCTGATTGTTGCTCTGGAGAAACAAACCAGGTCTAAACCGTCCAGGTCGTCGCTCGTCTAACGTTACAGGATCAAGCAGTTGGGCTCTACAGAATGTTGACCCGTCTGTGCTTTTGATTGACGCAGGTACGACCCGCCCCCCTCGCGACGGAGAGGTTCCCGGAGTCGATTATAACTTCCTCTCGGTGGAGGACTTCCTGAAGCTCGAGCAGAGCGGGACGCTTCTGGAGATCGGCTCTTACGAAGGTAAACGGCTCACTCGAGCGTTTCTGTCTCTTTAAAGCGCTTCCTTTCCGCCCCGTCTCGCAGACGGATGTTTCCTCCAGGGTGAACCGTCAGGTGGAGGCGGTTCCACACAGAACCCCTTTAGGAAGCTTCATTACCGAGGACTGTTGATGTTTTCATTATTTGATCGCTTTCATTCAGGGACACATCGTGTTAGAGGCTCTTAAATCCGCCAGTACAAGGATCTCACATGAGTTTATCTGAAACTTATTTAAACACACAGAGTCCAGAACATGTGAGCTGGATTTACTGGACAAGCCATGGACATTTCACATGGTTTCATCACACTCTCTCTCTCTCTCTCTCACTCTGTCTTTCCATCACTCCATCTCTCTCGCTCTCCCTCTGTCTTTCCGTCTCCCACACTCACGCTGTCTTTCCATCTCTTCTGCTCTCCCCCTCTCTTTCCATCTCTCCTGCTCTCCCTCTGTCTTTCCGTCTCTCCCGATCTCTTTCCGTCTCTACCGCTCTCCTTCTGTCTTTCCGTCTCCCACACTGACTGTCTTTCCATCTCTTCCGCTCTCCCTCTCTCTTTCCGTCTCCCACACTCACTGTCTTTCCGTCTCTCACACACTCCCTCTGTCTTTCCGTCTCTCCCGCTCTCCCTCTGTCTGTCCGTCTCTCCCGCTCTCTCTTTCCGTCTCTCCCGCTCTCTCTTTCCGTCTCTCCCTCTGTCTGTCCGTCTCTCCCGCTCTCTCTTTCCGTCTCTCCCGCTCTCTCTTTCCGTCTCTCCCGCTCTCTTTCTTTCCGTCTCTCCCGCTCTCCCTCTGTCTTTCCATCTCTCCCGCTCTCTCTCTCTCTGTCTTTCTGTCTCTCCTGCTCTCTCTTTGGGTCTCTCCCGCTATCCTTCTGTCTTCCCGTCTGTTTATTTCAACAACAACAACAAAAAAAAAACTGACAAGTCTGAACAGCCCAATTATAATTGTCCAATTTTAACAAAAATATCAACACCAATAATAATTATAATGTATATTTATATTTTTAGACTTACCAACGAGGAGGCAGAATTCAAACCGAGTCTATGACCAGATAAAGGTTTCCTTTAGTTTTGCACTGGTGAGGCTATGAAGCTAGGCAATTTAGCATTAGCAGTTTAGCATTGTGCAAGCTAGCATCACCTCAATCTACTTTATCCAGGATCAGATATCCAGGATTAGTATCAGGCCTTTAAATGCTACATTAGATATCTGATACCGGTCCGATCCTGTAACAAGATAACATGCTGTTTATTTCCGTGTAAAAAATAAATAATAATAATAATAATAATTATACAGGGATATTGTCTTTATTTTATTTAGAATTTTATTTATTATTTCATTCAGTGAAGCTTTTGTTTACGTATTGATTTTATTATATATTTAGAAGAAATAAATGTGTTATCTTTAAAAATGGACAAAAGGACACCGGAGATAAAAGCAGCCGAAGCTCCATCTGCAGTCTGAATCACTTTGTTCCTCAGCACACAGTTTAATGTCACTCCAGGTCGCCTCCTCTTCTTCCACAAATCACCAAAAGCACTCTCCTCAGGCTCCAGACCCTGCCATGACGCCTTTCCTCGATTACTCTCACCTCCGTTGTCCTCACACACACACACACACACACACACATACATACACGCGCGCTCCTCTCTCCTCCTCGAATCAATCCTGATATGCCCTTGTTGCCTAGGTAACTACTATGGTACACCCAAACCGCCGAGCCAGCCCGCCGCTGCTAAAGTGATTGGCGGAGAGGCGTCGCCCAACGAGGAGACCACACCCCGTCGCTCCAAGTCCTACAATGAGATGCAGAATGCTGGAATAGCCCCCGCCGACACAGAGGATGAGGATGAGCTTCCTGAAATGAACAGTAGCTTCACAGGTGAAGAGTGTGTGTGTGTGTGTGTGTGTGTGTTAGTGTTGGCAGGCAGGATGGGAGACAAATGAGCGCCATCTGGCTGTCGTGGCCGGTATCTGCGCTTTTAATAGAAAGCAACCAGATGTGGATATTAGAAATGGGTTATTTTAATACGTTTCGTTTTAATACTTAATATTTGATCACAGGTTAAATTGTGGCAGTTTATTCAGTTCATTTTAATTCAATTTGAGTCCATTTGATTTAATGAAATTGTGTGTGTGTGTGTGTGTGTGTGTGTGCGTGCGTGCATGCTATAAAGAAATCAGTGTCTCTGCTCTGGCTCTTGACTCTAACCTTAGCGCTGGAGACGTGCTTGTTGATTTCATTTGTGTGTGCGTGTGTGTTTGACAGTTACACACAGACACGTAGGTGTTAGGTACGTGTAAACGGCTTTGGATCACTCCAGATGGGTCAGGAAGTGAGGGGGTGGAGCTGTTAACCGAGCTCCACCCCCAGGGCCTGATGGAGCTGAAGTGAGAAAACACTCGAGCAGAATTGAGTCTATAATCAGGGAATCTTTCTACGTGTGTGTGTGAGGGCTACACTTGAACCTAGTTTGGTCTGAGCGTCACCCCCTGTGTGTGTAGGAGACTCGAGTGAACCGGACGAACAACCCTCAGTCCACCCCTTCGCCCCATCTCACCAGCTCAACAGCGTCCCGACGGCAACCACGGAGAGCACGCAGAACACGCACACGCACCCCAGCCACCCCACGGACGAGGACCCGCTGGGACCTCTTCCCGAAAACTGGGAGATGGCTTACACCGAGAACGGAGAGGTCTACTTCATAGAGTAAGGAGGAAATCATTCCGTTTGAAAACATTCTAACGTTGATGCTGTAGCTTTTATGCCGTGTTTACATTTTTAACCAGTATTTTATTAAAAATCATATATATATATATATTTTTTTTACTTTAATAATAGAAAAACTCTTTTTAAACCAAGTCGCTATGAGGACTGCCGTTATCCTCTTTTAATTAATAATCAGCTTCAGGGTGAGTCTAACTACTTTTAAATGCTAAATATGAACCTAATGATGCCGAGGGAAATGTTTATTAGTGATGAATAAACACGACGTCACTCTACGCAGCCGGAGCGACGGTTACAACGTGCGAGCGAGATTTCGTGTCAGAACTGAAGAATCTAAAAACAATGATTAAAATATGATTAATTCTGCCGCGCTAGTGGAAATTCTGCAGTAATGAAAATCACTAATGTGTTTTTAATATACTGCATCACATTCCGTCCATATAATGCAGCCATGAGTGATAATTAAACTGTTTAATGAGGATGATTTATTAATGACACTCTATTACACCAATAATTAAACTGTAGCGTAAGTAGCAGATGGAAATGTTACCCCCCCCCCCATTTTACTCGTGATAGAATGAAGCTTACCCTGTAGAAACCACTTGTTTGGGGAAACAGTTCCATATGAACTAAAAGCTAGGTTTTGATGATTTAAAAATAGTTTGATTCGGAAATAAATCGACTCGCAGCCATTAACTTAATTATCCTTTCAAATGTCGGCTTAAACCTAATATTGAAATATTTTAAAACCAAACACTGTATATTATAAAATTAAAATATTTAGACAGTTTCCAAATGTTTTATTGATGCACATCAATATATATAATCATTCTTACCTATTAGAGGTCGACCGATTATACAGGTTATACCGATAGCTAAGTGGGGCCGTACCTTCCTAGCCGATAGCCGATTTCAAACATTGCTGAACTTTATTTTGAAAATAAACACTACTGACTGCACCATGAAAATGTACTGTACTTTTTTTTTAATGCCATACATGTCTATAAATATTTATATATGAACTATTAATAAATCTTAAAGTAAATAAGACAAAATGGGGGGGAGGGGGTAAAAACACTGCAAATAGCGCATCAAAATTTGGTCAGTTTTCATTCCGCCTCTAGAGGCCGCTCTTGTACTGTATAATGACAGCAGACCCTTCTCAGTTACTCACGCGAGGGACGCAGCCGGGGAAACTATCGGTGTTGGTTTTTGGTAAACGAGACAACCGACAACCGAGAGTTCCAGCAATTATCGTTATCGATGTCGAATAATCGGCAAGACCCATCAATTCCTATTACTTTAAAAACGTACTCAAATATGCAGATGATGATTAAATACAATAGATCTGTAAATGGGAGCTGAATGGCATTTTGGAACATTATATATTTCAACAGAAAGGAAAGGATTTAACTCTTATGTAAGACTCCATTTGTTTATTTCGTCAGTTAATCAGTTAGTCTGTCTGTGTCTGTCTGGTTTCATTGTGGTAGTACACCAAATATTTAAACTTTTAAAAATCAGGCTCTCAAAATATGATTTCGTGGAAATATTTCAAACAAATAAAGAAAAATGCTGCTGTTCTGTCTACTCTTATGAATTAAATGTCATTTTAAGTAAAACTTTTAAGAAAAAAAAAAAGATTCAACCTGTGTGAGAATCGGGCTTGAAGCGGCACGAGTAAGTGATACAGATTTCCATTCCTGCTTAGAAAAACTATATTTCTTCTCCTTATAGCAGTACTAAAGAACTATCTCTGGGGGGAGGGTATATTTCTGAGTTATTACATCATCTGAGGAATAGTCTGGATTACACGCGCTTTTATTTATGTCTGTCTATTTCTGTCTGTCTCTCTCTCTGTCTGTCTATCTATCTCTGTCTGTCTGTCTGTCTATCTCTCTCTCTCTTTGTCTATCTATGTCTGTCTGTCTATCTATCTCTCTCTCTTTGTCTATCTATCTCTGTCTGTCTGTCTATCTCTCTCTCTCTCTTTGTCTATCTATCTCTGTCTGTCTGTCTGTCTATCTCTCTCTCTCTCTTTGTCTATCTATCTCTGTCTGTCTGTCTGTCTATCTCTCTCTCTCTTTGTCTATCTATCTCTGTCTGTCTGTCTGTCTATCTCTCTCTCTGTCTATCTATCTCTCTTTCTGTCTGTCTATCTATCTCTCTCTCTGTCTGCCTGTCTATCTCTCTCTCTCTGTCTATCTCTCTCTATCTCTCTCTCTGTCTGTATCTATCTCTCTCTGTCTGTATCTATCTCTCTGTCTATCTCTTTCTCTGTCTGTCTGTCTGTCTATCTCTCTCTGTCTGTCTGCCTGCCTATCTTTGTCTGTCTCTCTATCTGTCTGTCTGTCTGCCTATCTTTGTCTGTCTGTCTGCCTATCTTTGTCTGTCTGTCTCTCTCTGTCTATCTCTCTGTCTATCTTTCTGTCTGTCTGTCTATCTCTTTGTCTAACTATTTGTCTGTCTATCTGAAATTTAAAAACAAACAGATTTGCACTAGATGTACACTAATACTAACCGAGGTAAAACCATCAAAACAAATTATTTATATTTTATGTCTTAAATGTTAGTTATACATATGGAAAATATCCATCCGTCCTTTTTCCAACCCATTGCACAGCATTACCCCCCACACACACACACACACACCCCACACACACACACGCACACTCTACGAAAAATTTGGAAATGCAAATAAGCTTACAACGCATGCCTTAGGACTGGGGAAGGAGGCCGGAGTACTCAGTGCAACCCCCCGGAGCTGGGGGAGAACCTGCAAATCCGCACACACAGGCCAGAGGCGGGATTCGAACCCCCAGCCCCGGAGGTGTGAGGCAGACGTGCTAACCAGTAAGCCTCCATTCACCCTTGAAAAAATCCGAGAATCTGTGACCGGTCCAGTTTGTCTGCTGTGGCCGGCTTTACACCTTCTGATAATTACTCGTTTAGGCTCGTGTATATACGTGATATTGACGGGCGTCGATAGACGTGATCTCCAGCTGGCAGGACGTAGTTGTGTGACGTCTCGAAGACTCACATGTTTTTTTTGTATGTTTCGCATTTCAGCCACAACACGAAGACCACATCATGGATCGACCCTCGTTGCCTGGACAAACCGCAGAAACCCCTGGAGGAGTGTGACGACGATGGTACGAGCACGTCCTTTCATTTTCATTCTCAGCGTCGCGTGTGTGTGTGTGTGTGTGTTGGTGTTGTTGGTTTTGCATCCTTCATACACGCGTATGTTTGTCACACACCCACACTTCGATTAGAGACAGATGTCCTGTGTGTGAGAGACTTTGGATTTCAGCAGATTGCTCTTGTTTAAAAATAACACAGATACTGGAAGTCATATAAACTAAATATATAGCTAATGTGAGTATCAGATTAACTGAATTGGATTATATTTCCTGCATGGAATCTTATTGTGTGAGAGTGTGTGTGTGTGTGTGAGAGTGAGAGAGAGTGAGAATATACCATACATATATGCATGCATTGCTGCAGTAGGTGGCACTATTGCACTTCAGTAGCATTTTTCACACTGCCGTAATCCTGTTACACACACACACACACACACACACACACACACACTTAAAATCCTTTAGGACAGACTGGATTAGTCACGTTACCCAACACAAATTCTGCCCACTTCCTCTTCAGCCTGTCTGTCCTAATCCGTCTCTCTCTCTCTCTCTCTCACACACTCACACTCACACTCACACACACACACACACACACACACACAACCTTGCAATACTTAAAGCGCAGCTTTTTGGTGAAGACGTTTTCATTTTTCAGCACACATTGAATAAAATGATTCACAGAAGCCCCGGTGAGTTCAGCACAATCTACGTTTCCTGGCTCAGGGAACCATTTTTCCTCGTTAAGACATCGACAGGATCAGATTGGATATGCAAATGTGAAGAAGACGGTCGCCAAAAGCAATACGACGTCGACCTTGAATAAATAGACCTCGCAAAATAAGCAACACTGATCAGCTGAATCAGGAAAGCTTCTGCAAGAAGAGCAGAGACGAGTGAGCGAGTAGGCCCGAGCGAATCGTTTAACCGAACCGACTCGGATGAATCGACTCGCAACAAGTCTGTGCTGTAATTTCCGTCCCTTAGAGGAGATGGTTTTCAGTCAGCGAAATGATTTCGAACGAACGAACCTTTTTTAATGGACTCCTCGAAGTCACTGACTCGGCTTCTTTACCGAGTAACAGAAGAGCGAGTCTCGGTCGTGATTCAAATGATTCACTGACTCGAGGATGTTTTTTTAAAAAAGCACCAAATAACATGAACCTACTCAACATCTCTGATCGCGGAGTCAGTTACGGATGAGCTTCGGGTTTTTTCACGTTTAAATTTTGTGGCTTGCTAAACGATTCCGATTAATCGACTCATGATTCTGATTCGTTTCGTCTTGGTGAGTCGTTCAGAAACGCAGAACCGTTCACAAGCGAATCGTGCCGAACCACGCTCGTTCGGATATAAACGTCCAAAAAAAATAATAATAAAGTGTCCTAGATCACCACTCTAATCCTCAGACACGTACTTATTACGTCTTTCTAATACTCGTGCCTGCGTATCACGCGTTTGACGTTACGCTTGCGACTTCAGAAGCTTATATGATTCAGGCACGCAGTTAATCCAGCCATCCGTCACGATCTCGTTCCTCTCCCGCTCCTGACAGATTCACATGGAGAAAACGTTAATGCCTCGACTCATGTTTGACATAAAGTCTCTCCTGTCTGTTTTACACGCGTCAATACGACGTACGCGTTACCGGTTGCACGTCAGGATATTAAGGGCGGTTCCATGCTGATGTCAACATTTACGACATGTTATCATCACTCATGTCTATAGTCACGTTCTTACTTCCTGATATAGTTATTTAATGCAGTGATTTACGACATGCATGACTGTGCGATCTCTACAGCGGGCAGCTCTGTAACACGCAACAGAGTGCAAAAGTTTGCGCACCCCGAGATATTCATACTAAAGGGGGGGATGGGGGAAAGAGGAAAAAAAAAAAAACAACAGCAACCCCGAATCTCTCTTTTTTAACGTAATGTAAATAATAATGCATCCTTGTATTATCCAATATCTGTCTCCAGCCTCCTAGCAGCTCTGAGAATAATATTCGTCCCCACGATGACCTCGCTCGCCGCCTTAACTTTCCACCGCGTTTCGTTTCATCGTTCTTCCCTCCAACCGGAAACGGTCGGACGCAAACGTTTGCACTCGGCTGTACATTAAATACTGGCCCCAGTTCCTGGTCTTTAACATTCATGGTGTTCTTTATAAACATTTCCACACTCTTGTATGTCTTGTCACGTCACGTCCATAACCGCCGTATGTCTATAATATATAAATGACCGTCTGTCTTTTGCTGTTATCTGGAAGGTCACGTGACCAGACATGTCTCAGTGGCACTGAGACTGTTTACAGAGACGATACGGTTTCTAGCCATAATGCTGGAATTGCCCTTATTGCATTTCCTCTAAGATTTCATTCCTAACTTTTGTTTAATTTGCTTTTTGGGAAAGATTTTTCTTCTGGATCGTTCCAGGGTTCTTCCTCGCGAGGTTCGGACTTTTTGCTTCAGTGTAAAGATGCCCATCTGTCTGATCTATTTCCCTATGAACTCGTGTAGAGGTCACGAGAGGAGCGAAGGTTTGAATAAAACGACCGTTTAGCATATTTTCCGGACTAGTAGAAGGTCAGCGTTTAAGAGCCTCGATTCTCACTAATCAGAGAAGAAACGCAAACTTTTTGTATTTTGATTTGTTGTATAAATTGCACGTCATTATCGATCTGGACTGTTCAAATGTAATCATCCCTTCAGTGGACATGGACATTGATCTAAAAGCCCTGTTTTTAATGATTTTTCTGCACTTAAAAGGCTGATTTAAAAAAAAAAACATTATAATAATAATTCTCCATATTGAATTACGCATCGCCTCAAAGCGTAACGATGATGTATTCCACATCCAGATGTTCCTCGAGCTGACTTAAAGATTTCCTCTAATATTAACAGCTTCCCGGACTTCTGTCGGTTAATGAGGTCGTGTTTATCGACCGCTTACTTAAAAACAAACCATTTCTTCTCGTGCCGAGGATCAGCCTTTTAAGAAGACTCATCCTCTTAATTTCCTCCAGACTTGGATTATTATATATTATTTATTTTATATTATATATTTTTTACATTTTAATATATTATTATATAATTGTTATTTTTATTTTATTATATTATATATGTATGTATGTATGTATTTATTTATTTATTTATTTATTTTTCTTCCATTAACTTCCTGTAGTCTTGACTTTTAAATGCCACGTTATTTTTTTGAATCCTTTAAATACCAGTATTTTGAGAACCTGTTATGATTTCAAACAAAAGCGTATTTAATATCCCCTTACCTCGTTTGGATATCATCAGACATTTGAAAAAAAAAAAAAGAAGAAGAAAGATATTTTTAATAAAAAGAATCTTGAAGTATATTTTCAAGAGGTTGTTTTTAAAAAAATTTTTTTTGTCTGATGCGTAGAAGAAAGGGGGTGGGGAGGTGGGGGGGGGGGGGGCGGAGCCTTTTAAGATGGCTGGCTTTAATGCGCATGAGTCCTTTCCTTCCCCGGGTTAAAAATAAGCAGATGACGACATTACGCTGATGCAGAATTTATAACGGTGTATAATTTGCAGCGCCTGCTAGAGGGGAAATACATCTCGTAGTCTGGAAAGTCTTTATTTATTTATTTATTTATTTATTTTTAATGTTATTGGACCAAAATAAGGGCCTCTTGCAACAGCTGCAGCAGTTTATATTATATTAAGAAGAAACTCTTCCGGGTTTTTTGTTTATGCTATTGAACAAATCCACAGTTGGGCATCTTTAACTTCACACTGCACTGACTAATGATTCACACATTCTCACTGTGGCTTCTCTCTCTCTCTCTCTCTCTCTCTCTCTCTCTCTCCTCTCTCTCCCATCCTTTTTTCCCCTCTCTGCCTTGCTCTTGAGAAGAAGGAGTTCATACTGAGGAACCGGACAATGATCTAGGTAGGCCACGGGTCTTTGGGGAAACATTTAACTGTTTTTTTTGGTTTTTTTGCTCTCCTGTCTCTATTTATAGCCATTAGGAAATGAGGCACAGTGCTGATCTCGGATCAGTATCCGAGCACAGGTGTATCGTGTGCGTGACGCAACTCTGTATTATTATCCAACGCGTTTCTGCTTCTCGTTATTTGCTTTTCGCGTTCAAGCCAAATAACATACATTATTCATCAGCGTTCTCGCACCCAATGCGGAGTTCATAATCAGCCTCTCGGAGTCGGAGCGTTTCCGTGCGCACGCGTATGATCGGCACGCTCCGAAATGATGCAATCGTTCATGCCGAGGCGCGTTTCTCATATCAGGAAGTCTTAACGGCGTGCGCCGGCACCTGTCTGAAACACAAAACCCCCGCAGCACAGCAGTGAAACATCTCGGGCAGCGCTGGAAATGGCTTTCCATGTAGTTAGCGTCGGCCCTGGTGCGTCCGCTGCTGAGGCGGAAGGCTGAGGCCAGTAGATATTGATCTGCAAAATTGAAAACATTAGCCAGACAGCATCGGGACACGATGTGACAGGCCTTTAGAGGCACAAACTAGATCAGAGCAGAACGTGAACGGTTTAATAAAAGCAAAAGCTTGTCGCTTGGGTCTCTGTGGGACAGAAATGTGACGTTGGGCTGGGAGAGTCCTGCACATCATTTAAAGTGCTGCTTTTTTGTTTTTTTTTCTTCCTAGAACGAGACACTACAGATGAATCCAAACACTAGTCCGTCCGTAATTAGTTCTTCATCCGATCCGACCTGCGGCGCTCTGCGAATTGAAGTCATGATCTTCTGGTTCAGAGCTCAGTTTGTTATTACAGGCCTCCAAGTAATCGTTACTTCTTCATCCAGACGAACCGTCTTGACCACATGTTGCGTTCGTGAGAAAGCCAGACAATATTTGCTTAAGCTTAACGGAATCGAACGATTCAGAGATTCACGATTGATCTGCCAAGTAATCACAATCAACTCAACGAAATTCAGCCAGATCAATAAATGCGAATCGGGCCATTATGTAATAATCGGGACAAACAATCGATCATGTGCAGTGTAACAACTTGTTTCGACAAAGCAGCAAGACTAATAATAATAATAATAATAATAATAATAAAGCAGTTACTAATACAGCAGGCTGTGTTCCCCTCACATGCCACACAGCGCTATTCACTGTAATAAACACTATAAATAACAATCCGTTATAAATAAAGTTTTTTTTAATGGAGCTATTATGGATCACAAAGCAATCGATAAATAATTCCCACAGATAAAAATGATGACATTTACACGCTCTGGTCTATTTCTGCCCCGCGACCTTTATTCTCGACTCAGGTGTGTAAGAGACGCCATGAGTAAGTCATGACAAAGCCTCCGTGTCCATTTCTAGAAGGGGGAAAGAGAACACCGTTTAGAAGCACAACCGCCCCCATGTCCCCCTCCACCCCCCAAATACATATGAATATTTCATGAAAAATGACGTCATTCATTCAATAAATTAAAATTATGTAGCCATTATGCAGGGCATCCCAGAAGTCTCCATACGTAGGGGACCAGTGTTTGCCAGCATCACGCCGGGTGTGCCTTCGTCAGTGGATGTTTCATGGATGAGTACTTCTGTTCGTTAATAAGTTTGGCAACAGTGTCGTGTGCGTGATGTGCTTGCCCATGTTTCCTGTCGATGTCCATCGCAATTCTTAAAGGCTATCTCAAAACATAAATATATCTAAATGAAGAATGAGTGGTTATTTCCCCCGTGTATGCGGACGTTTGGGACACCCTGTAGAGTTCTTTAAATGACGAATGGTTCTTATCTTCCTAAATGTGTTCTGCTTTAAACACCGTCATGTTTGACATTAGAACCATTAAGCGTTCTTCCAGAGGGATTTTACGATCTTATGTAGCTGTTTTTCTGGTGTTGACATTTTTTTATATTTAAAAACTGAAACGATTCCTTAAACGTTATGTTTCTTTCTTTTTTTTTTTTTTTCCTTTTTCTTTCTTCTAAAGAATACATATGAAGTCAGGTCGGTAAAGCCGCAGCCTTTAAAGGGGTTCTTTTAAAAGCTCCGTTTAAAACGATCACGTTTGAAAGATTTTCTCTTAGACGCTCTTTTAAACCTATATCGAGCGCGTTTTTCACGTTTCACGTTATTTATTTATTTTTGCAGAGAATTTGCATTTAAATGAAACCTGTATTATAAATACACTGCGTTGTTACTCTATACCGTGTGTATATGAGCGGGAGGAAGTGCCATTAAGAGCTCTGTGTCCGAGTCATTTCAGCAGAGTAAATTGTTAAACAACGCATGAAGGAATTGGACACAGTGATGCAGTGATGTCGCTCGTGATTGTGCTGCGGCTGGAGCAGATTTAATACACCGCGTGAACTGCACGGTGCTTCAGTCCCTCGACTTTTCAGTAAACGAACGAACGAACAAACAAACAAACAAGCCCAAAATACAAGACTGTAAACGCTGGAGCAGGTGAAGGGCAGGGGGAAAAAAACACAAGCAGACACCCTCCGAGAAACTAAATCTCCTGAAGACTGTTAATTGTTCGCAATTAGCGTCGACTGACATTTATGGATTCATTAGACCAGAGCAGCAGTCAGGCGAATTTGTTATCACGCTGCCAGCGAGAGGTAACGACTTTGGTTTGGCCGCAGAAGAAAATTGATACGTCCACCGGCCAATTAAGCGGCGACGGAATTAAGACGCCGGTTCCCCAGAGCAGGACCCGCGACGTTCCACGGGGCCTGGAGGTTATGCTAATTAAGTGCTCGCGAATTCTGCCGCAACAGCGAAAGAGACGCTACGCGCAGAGGCGTAACGGCGCGCGAGCCTTATGTATAATTCAGTACCAATGGTTTTAGTATTCATCACTCACAGGAGTGGTGTTATTGCGCTTTGTAGCGGTGAATATTAAAGCACAGTTCAGTTTGTGCTTTCAATCAGGTGCGCTATAGTGAGTCAGCGTTAGAGAGATTTACAGCAAAACACACACTGACAGGCAAGACTACCAAATAAGTAGTGCTTAGGGGGTGGGGGAGGGGCTAGAAACCCACTCCAAGTACTGTTTCGTCCATTAAAACAGGCTGGAATTTTATCAGATGATTAATAATAATAATTTTAGATTGATATAGTGCTTTTCCAGGCACTCAAAGTGCTTTACATTGTGGGGGCGGATCTCCTCAACCACCACCAGTGTGTAGCATCCACCTGGATGATGATGCGACGGCAGCCATAGTGCGCCAGAACACCCACCACACACCAGCTGTTCGTGGAGAGGAGAGACTGATGTAGCCAGTTCAGAGATGGGGATTATTATGGGGCGGTGATGGAGAAGAGCCAATGGGGGAATTTCACCAGGACACCATGGGTGTACCCCTACCACAGGGTGAGCGCCCCCTGCTGACCTCACTAATACCACTTCCAGCAGCAACCTTAGTTTTCCTCCCAGGAGGTCTCCCATCCAGGTACTGGCCAGGTTCAACCCTGCTTAGCTTTAAGTGAGAGCTACAGGGAGATATGGCGACGATTTTGAGAAGTTTAATCTGTAAATAAAACTGAAACTCGGTCGTTGTGGACTCAGGATTGTTGTGTGGTTCTGTGTGATAGCTTCCTCATCCCGGTATGAAAAATTTATTATTATTTTTTTTAACACTAGTTGAGGGAAGGAGGAATAATGTTCATTCATTAATAACAGCAGTGGAGCTCATTTCCCCCTTTCCCCCCCCCTTCTTCTTCTCTGCAGAGTTGCCCACCGGCTGGGAAAGGATCGACGATCCAGTGTACGGGGTTTATTACGTAGAGTAAGTAATGAAATAAGTCCACTCACAGTACTTGTCTGGTTCCCTCAGGGTTTATTCCTTTGCGTTAATTGTGGTATAAAACCTCACACAGAAACCCAGACCTGTGTGTTTGTCTGAATACGTTATATAAACATGAGTACACTGTAGGTATTTTTCACCGTGGTTCATTGTCTCAGAGGAGCAGAGCTTCCTGTGGCTTTTCTGACTCGTAATTCTGGAAAGTAAGCTGGGAATCTCGGTTCTGGTGCGCATTTTCTCACCCCATGATGCCACTTTGCTGTGATATGATGCTGTTTTCTGCAATCCAAGGCCTTATTTACTAAATCACACAGACGTGCAGTGCTGTTTATGGATCAGCAGAGCTCTTGGGTATATCATCATGTCCAGCGCGAATGGAGAAGAGCTGATCACAGAGGAAATTGAGATGCTTTACAACTTAATTAGGGGGGTGTGTGTGTCCTTACAAGATGATTAAATCTCACACACCTTCACCAAAACTGACCAGAACAGAGGCCACACCTCCTTCACTGAACCTGACCAGAACAGAGGCCACACCTCCTTTACTGAACCTGACCAGAACAGAGGCCACACCTCCTTCACTGAACCTGACCAGAACAGAGGCCACACCTCCTTCACTGAACCTGACCAGCACAGAGGCCACACCTCCTTCACTGAACCTGACCAGAACAGAGGCCACACCTCCTTCACTGAGCCTGACCAGCACAGAGGCCACACCTCCTTCACTGAGCCTGACCAGTACAGAGGGACACACCTCCTTCACTGAGCCTGATCAGTACAGAGGGACACACCTCCTTCACTGAGCCTGACCAGCACAGAGGGACACACCTCCTTCACTGAGCCTGACCAGTACAGAGGGACACACCTCCTTCACTGAGCCTGACCAGTACAGAGGCCACACCTCCTTCACTGAGCCTGACCAGTACAGAGGGACACACCTCCTTCACTGAGCCTGACCAGTACAGAGGGACACACCTCCTTCACTGAGCCTGACCAGTACAGAGGCCACACCTCCTTCACTGAGCCTGACCAGTACAGAGGGACACACCTCCTTCACTGAGCCTGACCAGTACAGAGGGACACACCTCCTTCACTGAGCCTGACCAGTACAGAGGCCACACCTCCTTCACTGAGCCTGACCAGTACAGAGGCCACACCTCCTTCACTGAGCCTGACCAGTACAGAGGGACACACCTCCTTCACTGAGCCTGACCAGTACAGAGGCCACACCTCCTTCACTGAGCCTGACCAGTACAGAGGGACACACCTCCTTCACTGAGCCTGACCAGTACAGAGGGACACACCTCCTTCACTGAGCCTGACCAGTACAGAGGCCACACCTCCTTCACTGAGCCTGACCAGTACAGAGGGACACACCTCCTTCACTGAGCCTGACCAGTACAGAGGGACACACCTCCTTCACTGAGCCTGACCAGTACAGAGGCCACACCTCCTTCACTGAGCCTGACCAGTACAGAGGCCACACCTCCTTCACTGAGCCTGACCAGTACAGAGGGACACACCTCCTTCACTGAGCCTGACCAGTACAGAGGCCACACCTCCTTCACTGAGCCTGACCAGTACAGAGGGACACACCTCCTTCACTGAGCCTGACCAGTACAGAGGGACACACCTCCTTCACTGAGCCTGACCAGTACAGAGGCCACACCTCCTTCACTGAGCCTGACCAGTACAGAGGGACACACCTCCTTCACTGAGCCTGACCAGTACAGAGGGACACACCTCCTTCACTGAGCCTGACCAGTACAGAGGGACACACCTCCTTCACTGAGCCTGACCAGTACAGAGGCCACACCTCCTTCACTGAGCCTGACCAGTACAGAGGGACACACCTCCTTCACTGAGCCTGACCAGTACAGAGGGACACACCTCCTTCACTGAGCCTGACCAGTACAGAGGCCACACCTCCTTCACTGAGCCTGACCAGTACAGAGGGACACACCTCCTTCACTGAGCCTGACCAGTACAGAGGGACACACCTCCTTCACTGAGCCTGACCAGTACAGAGGCCACACCTCCTTCACTGAGCCTGACCAGTACAGAGGCCACACCTCCTTCACTGAGCCTGACCAGTACAGAGGGACACACCTCCTTCACTGAGCCTGACCAGTACAGAGGCCACACCTCCTTCACTGAGCCTGACCAGTACAGAGGGACACTTCACCTCCTTCACTGAGCCTGACCAGTACAGAGGGACACACCTCCTTCACTGAGCCTGACCAGTACAGAGGCCACACCTCCTTCACTGAGCCTGACCAGTACAGAGGGACACACCTCCTTCACTGAGCCTGACCAGTACAGAGGGACACACCTCCTTCACTGAGCCTGACCAGTACAGAGGGACACACCTCCTTCACTGAGCCTGACCAGTACAGAGGCCACACCTCCTTCACTGAGCCTGACCAGTACAGAGGCCACACCTCCTTCACTGAGCCTGACCAGTACAGAGGGACACACCTCCTTCACTGAGCCTGACCAGTACAGAGGCCACACCTCCTTCACTGAGCCTGACCAGTACAGAGGCCACGCCTCCTTTACTGAGCCTGACCAGTACAGAGGCCACACCTCCTTCACTGAGCCTGACCAGTACAGAGGGACACACCTCCTTCACTGAGCCTGACCAGTACAGAGGCCACGCCTCCTTTACTGAGACTGACCAGCATGATTTTATTCAGTTACAACGTTGTTGTTGTATCATAAATAATCTACACAATATTTGATTTGGTGAATGTTTACACCCCAAGTTGTGCAAAAATTACTCTCATGTTTCTCTCTCTCTCTCTCTCTCTCTCCACATCACTCTCTCTCCACATCACTCTCTCTCCATCACTCTCTCGCCGTCAGTCACATCAACAGAAAGACGCAGTATGAGAATCCCATACTGGAAGCGAAGAGGAAGAAGCAGCTGGAGCAGTCGCAGCCTGCAGAAGGTGAGCAGTGTGTCCAAAATTCGTTTTCCTCTTTTCTGCTTTTCTGGAATCCTCCATGTCCATCACCCCGAACGGTAGGCCGTCACGCTGGTGTGTGAAAATATCTTGAATATAATTTCAAATCTAATGATATTTAGCTTCCGTTTAGATTTATTATTATATATATATATATATATATTTTTTACACATTTCAAGCTTTTATTGTTCTTTTAACGGACCATTTGAGCTCTTCCTAGGAATAAAAGACCAGTTGTTTGTGCCCCCAGAAGATATTTAGTCTCGGAGTGGACTAAAAATCATTGCTATATCTCTGCTTCGTAATCCTCTCTCGATCAGTGTGTGCTGTGTGTTCACTGCGCCACGTAGTATGCCTACATTCTAGACTCCTGTTAAATGCTTATTTCAGTGCTTGCCCTCTTCTCCTTCATATATAACATCATATGAATGTGCCATCGTGTTACATTTGACAGCTCTTTCCTTGTTTAGTCCATATTTTCTATCCCTGATCTGTGTGTGTGTGTGTGTGTGTGTGTATATATATGTATATACGTATATATATATGTATATATGTATATATATACACACACACATATATATATATATATATATGTGTGTGTATATATATATTTTTTTTTCATGTAAAGGCAAGCGCTTGTGTTTAAATGTGGTAGTCTATAGAAAACAGAAAATCAATTTAAGCAGTCGCGTAATCCGACTCTGACTAACTTTTCCTGTGTAAATGCTTACATTGCCGTCTCAGAATATATCTGGTCTGAGTGAGGTTCCGTCCATTTGGTGGATGGCGTACTTGGGGACAATTTGAACAGCCTGCTTACAGTCAGTAATTACACAGCTTACGACGTGACCTTTATGGCCACTAGATCGTCCCGTATACTACGTGCAAGCTTATCGTGTAGGACGGACGTGGCGCTCTGAAAGCGCCCAACTGTTCTTTCGCATCAAGAGCGTATCATGCGAGTTGTCCCTGCCCTATTTTGCATTTAACATACCCTGTGAAAGGCCCCACTTTAAATGCAGGCTTGTCCTCATGGGATTTGGCTCAGGCCCCGTTTCCAGCCTTCCAAACAGCACCTTCATTATCACACCACCTTTCCTCTCACGCCCCCCTCCCTCCTCCTCCTCCTCCTCTCTCTCTCTTTCTTTCTTTGGCACACATTTTTGGAAATTTCATTCCTGCCATCGATTGCTGTAGTGCTGAGATTGCACCAGAAATCAGCGGGGGTGTTGCATAGTCACTGACGGCCATCTTGGCTCGAAGTCCATCCACTTGCAGTGATTAGCATAAGACGATGAGTACGACTGTGGTAAGACAGACGGATCTTAATCTTTCAGAGTGGATAGAAGAGAACGCTTCAAGAGCACCGCTAGCCAGCTACGCCTCCATTCACCAGGAGATGCCCAGAAGCCCCGAGCCTCCTTTTCCCCCAGTAGAGGCCAAACGTATGTGATTTGTCTTCGCCAATAAGGCTGCACCTTAACTCTCAATATCAATCTCAGCTCACTTTTACTCGTCTTTTTTCCCCCTCTTCCCCCGAGCTGGTATCCGAGTGAGAAACCGTTTCAGTACGCCACCTACGGATCATTATGTCTCACTCTCTTTCTCTCCCTTTTCTCAGCTCTCTGTCTCTCGCTCTTGTTCTCCCTTGTGTGCTTTGAAAACCCTCCAATTTATATCAATTATTAGGCTTTGTAAATGACACACAGTTAACACATTCAGGCTAAGATAATAGGATAATGGCTCTCTCACACACCACCCAGCACCCGCACTTCTGACGAGGTCTTTCGGCTCTTTCACAGCATTCAATGGCTTTAGCGTAGGTGTAAGATGGTCATGTGGTCATGACTGATGGACCGACTCAGAGCCTGTAAAAGTGCCCTAGCTTCCTTTTTCGTTTAACAGATGACATTTGGGTCTATTTTGAAGTTATTTTCAGGGGAGCACAGATTTTTCAAATGGGGGAAATTGTTATTCGATTTTGGATAGCAAGGAGGTGTACTCTCGTTTCTATCAGACTTCTATCAGACGCATTGTAACTGTCATTGTAGCTAGCATGTCATAGGCTAATACAATGACAAGGCTGATGGATCGAAAGCTTTTATGAAGCTGTTAGCTTAATAAATTAGTATAAAAGTGTGTATGCCGTAATAAATATGCTCGTAGGCCAGCTACACAAAACATATATACATCTATTTTAAAGCAGCGAATTCTAGCTGTTAGCGATTTTAGCATTATGATCACATTTCTTCGATAAATTGCACAGCCGGTGTTCAGAGACTCTTCACTCGTCTCGCTCGCATTAAATAGTTCGAGATGTAATTATTCCACTTGAGTCAGTGCAGAGATGGTCGTTGTGAACATGTCGATCTGTGGATCTCTCTCTCTTTCTCTCTCTCTCTCTCTCTCTCTCTCTCTCTCGTTCTGTGTGTGATGTCACTCACGGCAGGTGTGGATAAGCCAATCACACATCTCCATCAGTCTCCGCTCGCTGCCTCCTGCTTCCTTGTGCACTCTTCTTGGGTTCTGCTTAGCTGAAATGCCAATTTGCTGAACCAGGGTCACTTTCTTTCAACTAGATCCTGTATCTAGAATTCAGATACAGCTTTATATTGCATCAAATATTTGTATTTTCTACAGTATGTATAAAGGTCTGTAGTGTTTATACAGTAATAATATATATTGTGTTTTGATGTACAGCGCTTTGCGAAGCTACTTTAAAGGCGCTTTATAAAATAAAGTTGTTATTATTATTATATATTTATATTTAATATACAGGTGCTTCATTTAACCGGGAACCAATTTACCGTCCTCGGGTATTCATGCTTATCGTTTACTTTTTGGCAGGAGTGAAGCCTTTCTTCACACGGAACCCGGCCGAGCTGAAGGGAACCTTCATTAACACTAAGCTGAAGAAGAGCCGCCGCGGTTTCGGTTTCACGGTGGTCGGGGGAGACGAGCCGGACGAGTTCCTCCAGATTAAGAGTCTGGTGCTGGACGGCCCGGCCGCCCTGGACGGCAAGATGGAGACAGGTGAGCCGTTTCGAATGTTCTCCCGGTTTGACGGTTTCAAAGTTTTGGGTTAGAATGCTAATCGCGCCTGACTTTCATCTCCTTATTTGATTCGTGCAAGTTTGAAGGGATCTAGTGCATAATCGTGATGATTTTATCGACGGAGCAGCCGATTGGATAGAAAAAGCCGCTTGCTTTGTAAGAAGAGTCTACGATCCTCTCTCGTTTCCCACTTCCATGATTTGTGAACTCGTGGCGTCGAATTAAACGCGACGTAATGATGCGAAATGAACAAACCCCGAAGTTTTCTTTCCTCGCCTGTTCAGTGGTGACGGCCGTTTCGCCGAACAAATTCTGGCAGTTTCTTCGCAGGTATTATTTCATGAACGTGCTCCACTTTAAGTGACTTTCTGTGAAATATTGGTCTCGTTAACGTTGCTGTTGTTCTCATAATAGGCTCTGATTATGTTTTGCGAACGTTTAGAAAACCGCGAGCCTTTTCAATATGGTCCAAAAAATAACAAAAGCAAGAAATCATAAACCATCGCGTGTTTCCATGACAATATTCCGTAGAGGTACAAGACGACATAATGGAAAGAGAGGCAGGCGAACACCCAGTCATGGGTTGTGTCCCAAACCACATAAACTGTAGGTTGAAATGGCGTGCCACTGCAGGCGAACGTAGTCACGCTAAACGTGTCTTTGCTTGGTAACCATCTTTCCATCCTTCTCCTCAGGTGACGTAATCGTCAGCGTAAATGACACTTGCGTCCTGGGCTACACGCACGCACAGGTGGTAAAGATCTTCCAGTCCATTCCTATCGGTTCCATGGTAGACCTGGAGCTGTGCCGAGGCTACCCGCTGCCCTTTGACCCCGACGACCCCAACACCAGCCTGGTGACCTCGGTGGCCATCGTGGACAAGGAACCTATCATCGTAAATGGCCAAGAAAGCTACGACTCACCATCCAGCCACGGCAGCCATAACGGCACCGTCAACGAACCTCCCCGGCCCTTAAGCCCCGCCCACGAGCCCACCCCTGACGGTTCACAGGAGCAGCGTTTTGCCGGTGATGCCGTGACCCTGGCGTCGTCCATCGCCACGCAGCCCGAGCTGATCACGGTACACATGGAGAAAGGAGACAAGGGCTTCGGCTTCACCATCGCAGACAGCCCGGGGGGCGGCGGCCAGCGTGTCAAGCAGATCGTGGATTACCCACGATGCCGAGGGCTCAGGGAAGGCGATATCATCGTGGAGGTGAACAAGAGGAACGTGCAGAATCTTACTCACAACCAGGTGGTGGATCTGCTCAGCAAGTGCCCTAAAGGCAGCGAAGTCACCATGCTGGTCCAGAGAGGTGAGTGCATGCAATTCCTTACGAGCTTTAAGTGGAATGGAGTGGAAGGAAAAGCAGGAAGTGAAGGGAGGAATGAAAGAAAAGTGAGGAGGGTAGGAAGGAAGTAAGCAGGAAGTGAAGGACGGAAGGGAAAAAGCAGATTGAAGGAAGGAAAGAATAGCAGGGAGGGTAGGAAGGAAAGGAGGAAGGACAGAATAGCAGGAAATGAAGGAAGGAAGAAGTGAAGGGATGGAAGGACAGAATATCAGGATGAGAAGGAAGTAAGAAGGGAAGGAAGGACAGAGTAGCAGGAAAGGAAGGAAGTAAGGAGGGAAGGGAAAGAAGGACAGAATAGCAGGATGAGAAGGAAGCAAGAAGGGAAGGAAGGACAGAATAGCAGGAACGGAAGGAAGGAATGAAGCAGGAAGGCAAGGAAGGTAGGAAAGAAAAGCAGAAGCTAAGGAAGGATTAAAGGAAAGAAAATCATGCAGAAAATTTAAACCAACGAACAAAAACATGGGAAAAAAAAGAGAGGAAAGAGGGGAATAAATCAAAGAAAAGAAAAGCAGGAAAAGACTTGAAGAAATCAGCAAAGAAAGGAAGAACATCACAATGTACAAGCAAGCATGAAAGAAATGAGTAAAACTGAGAGGAATGAAACCTGGGAGGAAAGGGCAGAAAGCACAAGAAGAATGGATGGAGAGAAAAGAAAGGCTATAGTAGCACTGCAAGTGAAAAAGTAGAGTGTGATCGTGTAAGGGTGAGGAACTGATTGTAGAAAAGAGAGAGAGAGAGAGAGACTCTGATGGCCAGACCATTGGTTCGGAGTGAAATGCTTCACGAGTACGGAGTCTGTCCGTCCCGCCCCTTCTGTTGGAGGCCCTCCCCTCGCTCCCTCACTTCCTGTCCCTCACTTCCTCCCTCTCGCTCCAGCGGTCGAGTCTCGTCGTGTACAATAGACTGCACCAACGCATACCGTTTTCTATAATCAGTCATCAAAGCTAATAGCGTTTTGGCCAAGGCATTACGTTAACGTTCTCTTTATTTACAGCCTTAATTGATATGAACACAGCACGACCTTTTCAGAATGAGTGATACCCAATGAATGTTAAAGTAATTAACATTTGCACCGATCGGTGCTTTTTTCGAACGTTAAGTTATAATAAACAACCGCATGAAGCGTAATATTCGTTTCATCCATGACTAAAAACCAGTGCAGGGGAATCTGCGTAAATGTCCTTCAGATGTTTTACTAAATGAGTTCTGAATCGTGCCACTAAAACCACATCAGCGAGGTTTAGATGATGAGGAGCTTCCTCCATAGAAGTCCCTGTGAAGTAGCTGTTACTATAGAAACGTATTACGATAACAAGAGCGTTAACATAAACCCGTGATTCGCCTGGAAAAAGTACTAATAATTAATCAGGCCTTTCTGACCAATCAGATTTGAGAATTCAGCAGCGCTGTAGTATAAACAGAAACGTTTCTTTTCAAAGCGAAACCAATAACGTGCTTATTACAACGAATACACCGTCATGGGCGGGCGCGTCAATCCTTTCTACCGATCGTTACGTGCATCGTGCTACGCATCACACGTCGGAGTCTGAGAGCATGTATGAATGTGCTTGCCCACGTGTGCGCTCACACCTACGTCGTTCAGACCTGAAACACGCTGAGCGGTGACGAGCTCGCTCTCGAGCGGCGTCTGAAAGGAAGTGCTGCTGGATTAGTCACTGAACGCACCAAGGCCACCAGGAAACGTTCTTTTAAAGAACCTCGAGTTTACATCACTACCGCCCTCTAAACTGGTTTTTATTCCGGCCGAGTGCTTTTAAGCGCAAACAGTCAGGTCACAACTATACGCTCGGGGTTTCTTCTTTATATCGGCCGTAAAGAGGAGCGCGCGGTGCTTCCGGCTTCTTGAAGCCGTGTGTAGGAGAAGCACTCGTCGGGTTTTCGTTTCCGCGACGCGAATCGTCCTTTAGTAACCCGGCGCTCGAAGCACGTCCGTGGAGCACACGTCGGAGACGCTTTTGTAGCCACGACGTGCTGTACAGTGTTGGTGTGTGATGCGGAGAAAATGCCCTCTGTGCCCTTGAGCTGAGATTTTGATGGACTCTGATCTCAGACCTGGGAGAGTTATTCAGATACTTTGAGCGCAGTGGTGAACCAGGCTTGCGCTCTGAATCTCAGTCGAGCTGTTTATGCAACGAATGATTCCGGGGTTCATGCAAAATGATATATGCCTAATTTTAAATACGTACACGTCGTTCCCCATTATTCGTGGACATTCGCAACAAAAGCATTACACGGGTTCAATTTTCCATTTTTTTAAAATATTGGAGCCCTTGACTTGAAGCACATCAGCAGGTGCCTTCTACACGTTTCAAGTACACAGAGGGGAACCAAGTATTCAGACACTTTTGTTTTTTCTGTTTAATATACCTCCAGTGCTTATATCCACTTCAGATTTTCGCACAGAATTTCTTTTTGGACACCATATTAGGAATATATGTGAAATTTAGATCGGAACAAATCAAAATCTTGATATAAGTGCTGCAAAAAAAAAAAAAAGGGAGGGGAAAAAAAAATTGTTGGCCTTGAAGATTTCACACAGGAAGTAGTGAAAGGTGAACGTGAAGTAGCTTCGTAATATGATGAGGGACAACATTATTAAACAACACTCGAACGGTGGGGGAAAACCAAAGGAAGGACCGCAAACGTCCCTGTAAGTACAACTGGTTCGATGATATTCTGGTGGAAAGTTCATGGAAGCACAACCAATCATCCCCGGTCAGGAGCGCCACGCACGATTTCACGTTCAGCTCTCAGGCTAGCGATAAGGAAAGTAAGAGAGAAACCAGCAGTCCCTCGAAAAGAGTCGCGGGACGACCCGAAAGCAGCAGGAACAACGGCCACGGAGAGAACAATAAGCAATGAACTGCAGCACGATCATCTCCGATCCTACACCTCACGCAGAAATCCTCACAGAGATCTGTTGTTTAGAATTCCCGACAGGCGTGATGTCTGTTCTGAGATCACTGATATCGCTGTCATCTAGAACAAACGACAGACGTCATGTCTGATCAGAAATCACTGATATCGCTGTCATCTAGAACAAACGACAGACGTCATGTCTGATCAGAAATCACTGATATTGCGGTCATCTAGATCTCCCGACAGACATCATGTCTGATCTGGGATCACTGAAATCGCTGCCGTGTAAAACTCCTGACAGACGTCATGTCTGATCAGAAATCACTGATATCGCTGTCATCTAGAACTCCCGACAGACGTCATGTCTGATCAGAAATCACTGATATCGCTGTCATCTAGAACAAACGACAGCGTCCATGTCTGATCAGAAATCACTGATATCGCTGTCATCTAGAACAAACAACAGACGTCATGTCTGATCAGAAATCACTGATATCGCTGTCATCTAGAACAAACGACAGACGTCATGTCTGATCAGAAATCACTGATATCGCTGTCATCTAGAACAAACGACAGACGTCATGTCTGATCAGAAATCACTGATATCGCTGTCATCTAGAACAAACGACAGACGTCATGTCTGATCAGAAATCACTGATATCGCTGTCATCTAGAACAAACGACAGACGTCATGTCTGATCAGAAATCACTGATATCGCTGTCATCTAGAACAAACGACAGACGTCATGTCTGATCAGAAATCACTGATATTGCGGTCATCTAGAACTCCCGACAGACATCATGTCTGATCTGGGATCACTGAAATCGCTGTCGTGTAAAACTCCTGACAGACGTCATGTCTGATCTGAGATCAGCGCTTGAATGATGTACAGTATGACGCCTCCTGGTGGAAGGATCTGTCCGATCTGCTCTCATTCCTCCCTGTGCTCGGCTTGACCTTAATTACAGCTCTGTGTCCATCAGCAGAGCTTGTCCCCCACACCCACGCACACACTGTACTAATCTGAACACTCCAGCCGTAGCAGACGCCTGCTTCTCCATTCGCTGCGCATTAGGTGCGATGACATTTAGACCCAGTCCTTGGCGCCATCTCTGAAAACCAAATTAGCAACCAACCAGAATCTCTCAGGAGGAACGTGACCGAGAACGGGAAGGCGAAGGAGTGATTTTTGACAAGAATATACAGCACCTTTATCGCGAGGAATGGCACCTAAAAGAGTCATTCAGTTATTAAATTCGAGAGCTTAACACACCAGACACACGCATGCCGAAAAGCCTGCGATTCTTTTAGAAGTGCAACACTGACTTCTGTTTTACTTAAAATTCACACACACACACACACACACACACACACACGGAGAGCTTCAAGTTCCAAAATAAGTTTCAGGCTTTACTAGCATGCTGAGCTTGCATCCTCAGAGATCCCGAACAGGTGTATCTGTGTATACGAGTGTGTTTATGTTTAGAGGAATGGAAAAGACCAAGCACATCATGCTTTTACCAATTATGGCTGCTCTCTGGCTCCCAGATGAAGCCTCCTAATTGGTAGCCATGCAACAATCTTTTTCTCTGTGTGCGCGCGTGTCAGGCTTCCTATGTCGGTAAGCTTCGCTGATGAGATCTAAGTTGCTTTAATTGGTCCCCAGTGAGAACCGTGGCTTCAGGACAAGGCCTGTATGATCCATCGGGTCTAGGTTTTCCTAAACTCGCTCTTACTCGAGTCAGACTGCAGTGACTGACGTCTGCGTACGTTTCTCGCACCGCCGTAAAGATCTGCTGCATGCAACTCAACTACCTTCATTAACCTGAACTTAGTCAAGACAGACGTAAGTACAGTGTGTGTGTGTGTATCTTTTCAAAGTTCCGTATGCCTTGCTGATCTTACTCCATTTTTAGAACATTACAGCTGATCTTGGACAATTTTCAGCATTCAGTTAAACAGAGATTTAAAAATCGAGGTCTGAGAGATTTTTGGCACCCGACGACGAGTAACCGGATCGATCGTGAATTTCAAGTAAAAAAAGGCGGGCGGGGGGGGGGGGGCTTCTTTAGAGGAAACATTGTTGCTAACTTCCTATAATGATAATGAGTTTTTATTGGTCACAGCACTGCGTTTGAGCAGTTCTTTAGCCTTACTCTTTCGGCGATGCGCCAAGATGCTGACCCCAAGAAAAGACAGTGAAAGTCTTTTCTTGGGGTTAGCCATGATACGGCGCAAATGGAGCAGCAGAATGTTAAGGGCCCAACGGTGGCAGCTTGGGGCCTGAACCCCGTAATCTTCTGCTCAGTAACCCAGAGCCTTAACCGCTAAGCCACCACTGTCCCTTACTTCCAATACCTTTTAAAGGGTCCAACAGTGACTCTGTGGCTGTCCTGTAATAAAAATTCTTCGTATTTCTAATTTTATATAATTGTCACGTTAAACACCGGTAGTAGCTGATCCTGCCCAGCGACAGTGATGGATTTGAGGACTTTTGTGAAGATTCATAATGATCTAATATTCACAAAGGGCCTGCAAAGAGTAACTAACAAAAATACAAGCCCAGGCCTGCCAAGAAGCGGGAGAAGATAAATAACAGTGACGCAGAGCAGACGGGAGGGACTGATTTAGTGTTTTAAAAGGAGAGGCACCGACCGCTTTCCCTGTACTCTATAAATTAAGGTCTTGCTGACAGTGTGCAAAGCTTTAATGAACGGCAGCGGTTCTGGGTGGAAAAACACAGAACTAATAACTTTAGGCCGGGTGGCAAACGCAGAGAGTTTGTGTGAGGGTGGGGGAGGAGGAGGACACGTGGCAGTAGTGGACATTAAAGGCTTCAGCATCCTTTATACAGTGACAGTGTTCTGCTGGCTTCCACGAGCAATATGATGCAATTGAGCAAACTATGGAGGCACTATATGACCAAGCATGTGATTGCTCGTTACAGTCACTGGTTCTCAACCCTCAATTTATTTAACGGTCTCGCATACCGCATGCACCTACTCTCTTTTCGCTCCTGGAATAAAATAAGCCGTTTTTTTCCCCCTCTTCCTAATGGTCTATCATTTCGCATTTCACATCAGCCAATTTTCCAGTAGTGGGGCAAATGGTCATGAAATTTGAACAGCACCACCTGCAGTACGAGAGTGCTCTTACACAGTGGCCAAGACCGAATTGCACAGACTACGAGCGCTGGTAAGTTTGCGGAGGTGGTTTTATCTCCTCTCCGCATTAACGCCGGGTTCGACTTCGCTCCGAGGTGGGGGGTTGTACTCGTAGTCGAGCTCGGTGTGTTCAAGCTTGTTAGGGTGTCCGATCTTATCCGGAAAGGGCGTGCAGGTTTTTATTCCAACCAAGCAGAGGCCACACCGGAGTCTACTGAAAGCCTAGATCAACTGATTAAACAGGTGGAATCGGGTACGGCTCCGACTTGATCGGAATGAAACACCAAAAGTCATTTATTATTGACCGCATGAGCAGCCATGAGGCCCTCCTAACTTTCCGAGTAGGAATTGAAGGGGCATTTTCTTTAGTTCTTGCTAGTCAGAGGTTGTAATTTACATCTTGGCAGCTTTAGTGAAGAGCAGAATAAGTCTGCTGAGGCTTTAAGGGAAAACGGTTGATGGTAATGATGATGATGATGACGATGTAGCTAACCCCAACCCCATGAGGGGCTTCTGTTCCTGGCAACGAAAGAACCAAAGGACTGATGCACATTTTTTTTTTTGTCAAGTTGTGTGTAGGATTGATCAGAACAGGCGAAAAGGTAGCCTCTGAAGGTTTGGTACCCGTACGGTTTGACGAGCATCGCTACGTCATCGGAAAGCCTGCCGTGTGTCGGTGCGTCGTCTTTCGCCTCGCCGCACCCTTTCAAACGATCCCATATGCTCGGTCAGGTCCGAGCAGACCGTTTCTTCTCTGCTCAGAAGGACGTTAGTGGAGCTGTGAAGTCATGCGGGAGTGTATCTGCATGCTTAGCCGCCAAGCATCAGGTTCTTTTGTGTCTATGTGCATGCTCTCTTCATACCTCAAGAGCACTGGGTCAGGCTCCATCAGTTTCCAGGGAAACCGTCTGTTGCTCCTGTGCTGCCAGATGGACCTGACCATTGGAATTCGTCCCCCACAGTACGACCACACACACACACGCCGCACTTGCTCTCGTCTCATTTAATACGGCGATTAGTTTCCACTGTGCCTGACGAGGGTCATGATGTTCCAATTCCCGCCGTTCTTCACCCACAGACCACAGTATGAACTCGACTTCATTTCAGCCAAGTGTTTAGATGCGAGAGACGTCTTTCTCACCCTGCTGAACTTTGTTTATTGGCTTACTTCACTCTCTGGGTCCTGCTAATTAAGCCGATGTTGATATTCCAATCAATCAAACGTCGCTTTTGTTTAAACAATCATTTTGGCACCCTACAAGTAAACCGTGTCATAAGGACGGATAAGGACCTTCTCTCATGCTGTGCTTGTGTCTCGGATAGGACAAACATTTTTTTTTGTTGCGTAGCTGTAATCTCTTGATCTCGCAAAGATTAATGTGTCTGGATGTGTATTTAATGCATTCTCATGGCTTTTCATGGTTTTCCACACACTCTGGACCCTTCACTTGTATGTGTCTTGTAGAAGAGAGAGAACGCGATTGGAATGAAATGGCTCTCCCTGTGGGTTCTGTCTGTCTTTAGCTGAGCTCACCTTGTGTTCGTCCTCTCGTGTGTGTGTGTGTGTGTGTGTGTGTGTGTGTGGGGTTGTGTTGCTGTCCATGCAGTGCAGCCCCCTCATTTGCTGTCTCCTCACACTGCACCTCTGAGCTGACGTCTGTCTGAACGAGCACCATTCTTCTGCCATCCACCATTCAGAGTGAAGAACAGATGAAGGGAAAAAGAAGGAAAGAGAACGAGAGAACCGAAAGAGGATCGAGTTTTAACGTCCACTGGCATGTATCTCCACTGGAAAAAGGAGGAGGAAGGCAGGATGCTGTTAAAGTGTGTGATTTAGTGCTTGAAAGGAAAAGTTGTTCAACTTGAGTGGTGTCTCGTTGCTTACATTTGAATCATTTTATGTAATCTGTCAGTCAACGCTTTTTCACTTGATGGAGTGCAGGATTTTTCATTCTGATGGTTTGATGCAGTAATTTTGTAGGACTGTGTTCAAACACGGCCGCCTAAGCTTTCTGGAGCTATCCACCTGGCCCCTCCCCCTGTAAATTTCTGATACTGCCCACATTTCCTTACTAATAGCTACCAGTCTGGCCCCTCCCACCAGATTTGGAGATGCTTCGAGAAGTTTTTGCTTCCTTCTCAGCATTCTGGAGTTGTTCACCTGGCCTTTTAGTTTTCTGCAGTTATGAACTTGGCCCTGTCCTTCAGCTGCTTGGTGTTATCCACTTGGCACCGCCCTTCAGCACTCTGGCATTATCAATTTGGCCCTGCCCTTCAGATTTCTGCCATTGTCCAGTTGGCCCCACCCCTCAGCTTTCTGTTGTCATACACCAGGCCCTGCCACCTCATCAATCTGGTCTCATCCACTAGGCCCTGCCCCCACATCAATCTGGTCTCATCCACCTGGCCCTGCCCCCTCATCAATCTAGTCTCATCCACCTGGCCCTGCCCCCTCATCAATCTAGTCTCATCCACCTGGCCCTGCCCCCTCATCAATCTGGTGTCATCCACCTGGCCCTGCCCCCACATCAATCTGGTGTCATCCACCTGGCCCTGCCCCCACATCAATCTGGTCTCATCCACCAGGCCCTGTCTCCTCAGATTTCTGCTTTCATCCACCTGGCCCTGCCCCATCATCTTTCTGGTGATATCCACCTGGCTCCGCCCCTTAGCATTCTGGCATTATCCAGCTGGCCCTGCACTTCACTTTTCTGGAATTATCCACTTGGCCCCACCCCCTTAGTTATCTGGAGGTATCCAACTAGCCTTGGCCTTTCAGTCCAATCCTTTGAGTTGATATCCTGTTCTTTAGCAGCACAACTGTTCATCGTAAATGCCGCATGGAAGCCTGTAAATTGTAATGATGACATCGTTTTAAAAGCCACGTAGCTGTAATGCGAGTGTTGCATTCGTTGTTCATACATTATTTTCAACAGCAGGACGAGCGTCGGACATGATGAATGAAACCAGACCAAAGCACTTATGGAATGTGAATAAGCCTTTCAGATAATAAGATCTAACGTGTGTGTGTTGTGTGTGTGTGTGTGTGTGTGTGTGTGTCCAGCAATGCTTTGCCCTTGGGACAGTTCACAATCAATAAGCATTTTCTTGCTATCCGGGCATAGATAGAATCAGGACACACAAACACACACATGCACAAGGTTAACTGTGGACCATTTCACTGCGAACGAACTTGATTTAATTCACCAATAAGCATCTTTATGTATTAATAGTAGTTCTTGGGCACACTACAGACCCCAAACTATCACTAAACATCATTTTTGGTCGATCAATCACTTTGAAAAGGGGTTCTATCCTGAACCTTAAAAAAGGGGTTTGTTGTACTGCTGGTGCCTCTCACCTAGGGTCAAGGTGTGTTTGTCGGATCCTTTTCATATCCCGTTCTCTTGGTAACGTTGATCTTTAAAGCGCTTGTCTACGAGCACGTCATTTACGCCGGACGTGTCGATTCCCACCGCCAGCAGACGGAGAAAAAGAGAGCGGAATGGAGAGAAGATGAGGGGAGGGGAGACATGCATGTCCCTGTGGTACCGACAGTGAGGATGGGAGAGAAACGAGAGATATGGATGCACAGCAGGGGGAGGGCGAAAAGGCGAGAGCACGAGAGGGAGGAGAAAAGACTAGTGAAGTGGAGCCTGTAGATTCGGGAGCCTTCAGAAGAGGAGGCACGAGGAGCTGGCATGCTGGAAGATGGTCTCAGTAAGAGGAGAACTGAGCGTTGCCTATAATTTAATGTTCAGTAGCTTGGATTCCATCTCCATGGGTAATAGATTAGAACCTGTCCGGGCGTTTTTATTTTTTTTCCTGTCTCTCTCACGGCATTGAAGTAAGGGAGCGAGGGATGTTTTCAAGGCTGTCTTTTGAATTTTGCACCGGTTTGGTGGATTGTTCCTGAGTGTTGAATACTGATCGAGATTGCGGCTTTTTATTCATTTATTTTTCACCACGGCGAGCGAGCGACTAAAAGTGAGAGGAGAGAGAGCGAGAGAGAGAGAGAGCGAGAGAGAGCGAGCGAACGAGGAGGCTGTTGCTGCCTCTGCGCTGAGCGTTACAGTCAGATCTGTTCAGTCTGGAATTGTTGTTGCCTGTAGGGAAGGTGACATTTAAGCGTGTGATATTAATATTTCCCTCTGTTTTTTTTTTTAATTTATTTATTATTTTTATTTTAATTTTATTTTTTAGGGGTGGCTCCTGCCAAGAAAAGCCCAAAACTGGTGAGTATTTTATTTACTAGATTTCTCAGCGTCTTTCTATTTCTCGCGCTCTCTTTCTATTTCTGTTTCTCTGTCTCTGCTGTTTTTACCTGCTGTTGCTTAGCTCCCATCCTATTTGTGTCTTTTTCGCTCTGTCTCTGTGTGTGTATTTGTGAGTGTGTGTGTGTGTGTTTGTGTGTGTGTGGCTGAGGTTCAATACATGCCAGAGATAATTGGAGGGGTTTGGATGTTATCAGTGTGAGGAATCCTGGGATGCCGTGCTTTGATTTCCTGGGAGTAGGGTTCGTTTGCGTTCGTCCCAGTACCAGGTTTTGAAATGTCTCTATAGACCGAGCGGAGCTGGAAGAGCTCCAGAGCACCTCCTACAGGAGTGTGTGCTTAAAGGTAGTGGTTATGTCTGCTGTTTAAAGAACAAACAAACAAACCAAAAAAAAGTCTGTCTCTGACCCATATTTCTTATGTTTTAATGTGCAAAGCTGAACATGTTGTAATTATAGAAATATACATATCCATCATACATTGCTAGAAATGAGTGAACTGGATACACAACAGAGGGCACTACTGATCCACGCTGTTAGGAAAAAAAGAAAGGGGTGAAATGTTCATTGTTTGATAAAAAGAACTCCAAACTCTTTCTTAGATGGAAACCTTCAGTTGTACGTTTTTACATAGGACCATTAAATTCTAGAGGATTACATGAAGAACATTAAGGGTGCTAGATTTAACCCCTCCATTGAAGGGGTAGTTAAATCTATCACCCTTTGGGTTTCTTTGGTTTGGCTTCTCTATGTAGAACCGTACAACAGTGGAATGACCACTTACAAAAGGTTTCAAGAACCTCTTTTATCCAAAGAACCATTGATTGGGGGGGTTTCATTCAGAACACTTAAATGAGGTGTTACAGCAATCGCAGATCTCCCATTTCTTCCAAATGCACTATTCTGTAGTGTGATAATATAGTATAAATTGTGTGATTAGTGTGTTCACGTTGAAAAATCCCCCAAAAAACAAAGTGCACTTTAAGTTCCCGGATGATGCGCTCATTCAACTGAACAAAACGCAGTGTGGAACGATGGACACTTCATGCACTCGCAGCTTTCCTTGCAGAGAGGATGGGGAGAACCCTATATCAGGCTCAGATGCTGAGCGGGGAAGGGGGGTGTTTACATTGCCCACAGCCATAGCCACAACTACAGCTTACCCAACAAAACTGGCCTGCGGAGACGATCACGCCTCCGTCTGACTGCGACCGAGGTCTTATTGGGAATAAAAGGAAACACTAACATAAACAGTCGAATGTCCCAATTCATTTTTGTTATCTGTTTGGCTAACCCGCTAATGCTAGCGTCATCGCATTACGATGAAGTAGAAGGTTGACGTGATCTGCCCTCGACCGGGGAACATATACTTCCGGAAAGTGTGCCATTTGAGACACTACAACCCTCCTAAAATTCATACGCTAGACGGCATAGTGCATAGTATAAGTGTATAACGTGTCATTTGGGACACGACTACCGTGGTCCACCTCTGCGTTTCAATGTCCTATATTCAGTTCTTGAGAATATGAACACGCTGAACTCCATAGACACCGATGTATTTTACAATGGAATAGGAGTATAGGGGCCAAGAACGTCAGTGTTGGTTATGTAGTGCTTTAATATGCACATCTGTAGTTAATAATATAAACATGGAAGTAAAAACAATTCGGTTTCACTCACGTTCTTGCTTTATGATCATCTTAGACCTCAATTGGCATATTGCTGCGTGCAGAGATGTCTCTTTAATTTACTTCAGCTGCGTCCAGCAATCTGTTGTTTTCTCTTCCGGGATTTCCTCTACAGATATAAGAGGATTGTTTCAGCCTGCATGGATTCAAGTAGGGGTGTGTGTGTGTGTGTGTGTGTGTGTGCGCGCAGTCAGTGACAACTATAACTCTGATATTGATACTGTGTATGTGGGTTTTTTTTTTCCTCTCCATCTTCTCATTCCACCTGTAAGCCAGTGTGAATGCTTTATCCATCCCACTCAGGCCTCAAAAGGATTGAAAGAAAATGCCTTCGTAGCAGAAATATACATACATATGAAAAAATATAGGAAAAAGAAACATAAAATGCGTTCGAAAGGTGCTGGGCCGCCATGTGCTATCGGTTCTACGCGTCTCTAGAACTCTACAGGAGCAACGAGCGACGTTCTTCTAAAAGACAATCCCCTCAGGTGGTGTTGCAATTGTTGTGTTGAACACGTCCCTTCAAAATTACGCCCAGGTGGTCAGATGGGTTGAGGTCTGATTTGATGGCCATAGCGTATGATTTTGCATAATTCTGATGCCAGTGTTTATTGATTGGATAAAGGTGATCAGTCAGAAGAACTTAATATTGATTTGCAGTGATGATTCTCTCTAAGGGGAAAAGTGGAGCATAACAGAGCCACTGTTTTTTTCCCCTTTAATCCGTTACCTATAGCTGTAGCTCTGGACGTACATGAAATGTATATGAGAACTGATGAGTAGAAAGGGATGGGGGGGATGTCGAGTGGATCTGTTTGAGTGTACTTCAATCCAAATTGAGCTATAATAACAACGTGTACTTGTGTACCTGATCTTTTCAGCTTGTGTAGTAGATTGCTCTTTGAACTGTTTTTTTTTTTTTTAACTTTATTTATTTATCTATTCATCTTCCTCTGTTTTCTAATTCTCACCCAAGTCATACGCACTTAATCTCCACACGCATACTCTCATCTGAATGCCCACAGCAGCCGCTGGAGAGAAAAGACAGCCAGGGTAGCCACCGCAGTTTTCCCTCAGACTCGCCTCTCCACTCCTCACAGGCTCCATCCACAGAGACGGCGCCTCCGCCTCCCCCCGTCCAGCCGCTGCCCGGCCTGCCCCCTCAGGAACCGGCAACAGACGGCACGCTCGCCAAGAAACCGGACCCGTTCAAAATTTGGGCCCAGTCCAGGAGCATGTATGAAAGTAGGCGTAAGTAATATGGGATTTTGGTGGTGGGTGCTTGGGGAGCTGGAGCTATGGTGGAAAAATGGGAATAAATTAGAAGAGGGCGAATTAATGGTGTTGAAGAGGACTCTATGCTTTGCGTTGTGCATTTTTCTGATCATTTCTGGATCTGGTGTACCTTCCTTCTTATTCTCATCGACCTCAAACATTGTTGTGACCTTTTTCTTTCTATCAGAGTATTTTTTTCATTTTAGCCACTGCCAATAAAAAAAAAAATAAAACCCCACTCCCTGTCGAAAAAAATACAATCCGTATCCAATTGCCGGTTAAAACCTCTTTTAATCCATGTTGGCCAGCTCGCTAACCTCTTACTTCCATTCCGCTTACTCCATCAAATCCCATGCCATCCATCTAAAACTCTCTCCAAAGCCTGTTATACAGTCACAGTGCAAGTGTATCATGATGTAGCATCGCCATCCTGAAAGCGACAGCGTGGGCGGTAACTGAATCAAAGTCTGCACATCAAAGCGGACGGCTAAACACCAGTGGACACCCGAGTGTGGTTCCTTTTTGGCTAATGATGCAGTGTATGTTATAGCGTTTCAGTTTCGGAGGGGGAAAAAGTAAAACGACATCAAAACCCACAGAGCAAAATAATGACCTGCACGAACTGAAACGCGAGCTCGGCGTTAGCTTTCACGGCTTTCAAGTCTCCTCTATACTGAAAAGACACACCTACGATCAATTTTTCTCCCCCTGTTGGGCCGTCCCATGCCTTTCAGGGTGCTTTTCCGGCTTACTCTTCTTCGTAGCATAAGCTACCGTCAGCGACGTCGGAGAAGGAACAGCAGATTTCTCTGCCAGTGCTTCCATTAGATCCATCAATAACACTGCCATAACACTAGGTGGATCTCCGTCTGCATCTGATGAGTGCCTCGTTTCCTGTTTGCTGACAGTCTAAACTAAACTCCTCTGGGTTAGCAGTGTACAAAACAGGCATGGAGGACGTGTCCTGATCGGTTAACCGAAGAGCATTGCTATGGTTCCTTAGATTTTTAATTTTGTAAAATCTTGATTCATAGTAAGCGTCAATTCTCAACTCCCCGTTAGAACTCTTAGCCTAACTCCAGCACAGTTAGATATCGTTAAAAATATGGCCCTACAAACCATTATATTGCAATGCTCTGCTGTCCACACGTAGTGTAGTTATAATTAGCCTTCCCTATGATCTGACCCTTTAGAACAAAGGTGCCAAAAATCGACCAATACTACACTGGCTCTCTGGGCCAATTATATCTCATCCCTCTATCAGTGTTCTTTTACGCATTCGAGCCCCTTAAAAACCACGGTCCTCTGACAAACGTGTAAATAACTGATGGATATTGAAGATGGCGAAGTCTTCCGTTTCTTTCACGCCCTGCATGCTGGACAGACGAGTCTGCTAATTATCTGGAATACCCTTCACCCGTCGGCGAGGAGCTGCAGGAGAGGACGCATGGTTCTCGGGTGTGGAGATTTCAGCGGTTAATCATTCCTCCAGTGACCCCTGCTTTTATGCAACTCTTTCATTATTGAACACTTTAAAGCAAAGCGGAGCTGTGACCAGCCGTGCTGCCCACGGATCTGAGCAGGGGCAGTGAATCAAAGAGGACCTGGGAGATGAAATAAAGAAAGTGGAAGACGGAAAGACGCTTCTGAGACAGCTTATGCTAACTTTGTTTGGGTTTTTTTTTATTATTATTATTTTTTATTGCATGAGTACGGTATGATTTTGGAGACATGGACCCATTGAAACACGAGGTCTCCCTCCAAGAACAGCCGATCTCCGTGCGCTAAGATGCAATTAGAGACAGATCAATCGGATTCTGGTCGATCACCAGCTTTTGAAGCCAGCCAGAAGTCTGTAAGCTGTGCCTGAGCAGCCCTGAGAAGGAGTTCAGCTTAAACACACGAAAGTATCATTAAGTGAATAAAAGCCGAAAGCTGAGGCGCGCCATAATGGACAATTTGGAGACTCGTTTCTGCAGCATAATGGAAATTAAATGATTTGGGGGAAACTGACCACTCCCGACGGCAGCCATTTTGTATGGTGAGGGAGTCTCTCAAGACACTGCCTCTTATTGCCTGGGTAATGGACATTGTCGAGGTTTAACTTAGCCTCGATTTCCAGACTACTGCATCACCTGCACTGGGAGCAATAATGCAAAGGATCTGGGCAAAGGGAGAGCCCTCTTCAATTTCAAGTTTCCATTTCCGTCCAGTGATTCAAAGTCATGGCAAGGATGAATTTACTTCTTATTTCATTGCATGTGGTCGCTTCAAACAATCCAGCCCACTGCAGATTTCAGATGTTCCTGCTTAAATGCCTGGACAACCCAGTTAAAGTATACCACTTTTTGCTCTCTTTATCTTTTCCACCGCAGGGCCGAATGGCCGTGAACACATATAGTAAGTAGTAGGTCCAGCGGTGCGTCCATTTTGACTCCGTTTGGCACGGGATGATTACAAACAATACCCAGTGTCTCCCCCAAACACCCCCCGCCCCCTTTTCTGTACAGTTCGATAACCATCCTCAACGCACCCGAACCTTTTCCGACATAGGCACTCATTGGTGTTACACTTCTGGCACTTCGCTTGGAGTCCTCTCCATTTTCCGTCATCGCACGATGCCAGTTTAGCGCAGAGAAATGCCAAAGTTGCTCAGTGCCGTGGTCAGTGGAGAAAACACTTGTGCTCATTGGCATTGGGACCAACGATAACACCCTCAACAGAATAAGTGGGAAAAGAGGCTACTGATGATTCAGTGGACAGATTGCAGCCCAATCTGCTCTTGTTCCTCATGCTCCCATATTGCTTCCTGCTGCATCAACTCGAGTGTGCAGAATAGACCCAAATCCCATTATCCAATCCCTTGACTCTGTCAAACAGTTGTCACTATTCCAACGAGTAGGTTTTGGGAACTGTTTGGACTCTATGGCGTTGCTCTATACCTTCACATGATCGCTGGACATTTCTGACCACACGTCAAGCAAACCCATAATGTCAGTAGTCAACAATTTTTATTTTTTTTTTAATTTTATAACTACATTCCTTGACACGAGCATCTCTTGGCTCTCACTCGAATATTAAATCGTAAGGCGCAACCCCTGGCGCTTTGTCAGTTTGCTGACACCACACAAGTAACCATATTGGAAGACATTGTGAAATTTCACATATAGCAGTAACGTCATGTAGGAACCATATGGCGAAGAATCATTTCAGCACCCTGTCAGTTTGACATCCCGCTGCTGTATGTTGATACACAGGGAGGAAGGTTCTGGAAGTCATCTAGGCTGATATGACAAGGAATGATGGTTGATAATGAGTATTTCTCGAGTTTGAAAATCAAGACCAACAGACAAAATGGGGAAGGGCGTGGAAATCATAAAAAAAAAAAAATCACCCAAGCATGGAGAACATGGAGTCGATAAATGATTAGAAAAAGTATAGCTTTATTAAATGAGTAAAGTATAGCTTTAAATCTTTAAAAAAAATTTCTGTATCGCATCCCAAGCTTATTTTTTTTATTTTTCTTCGTCGGTCCAAATCTCCAGAATGCACCGGGGTTCGGTTCAGACTGACTAAACTCTGCGTATGTGAAAGTAGCCTAAAATACGTCTTCAGTCCAAGTTGACATCCGTATTTAGAGCAAGACTGGGTGTTATCCCACGGACTGGGTGCCAAACGCTAACGTGCATTAATTACTATTCCCGTCACTGTACGAGAAGCCAGAATAAATAAGATATATGTTGCTTTAGACTCTTTGTTCGTTTCTGCTAGTCCATTATTACTTCATTCAGGCTGCAATGATTTACAGGATCATTTTCGCAGGGTAATAGCTGCCGCTGCAGGCCTGGCTGTCGATTGTAAGGCCTTTATGAAAAATTGAACCTGACCGTAATTCTGATTGGGTCCGACCCCAGGTGCAACTGTTAAAATGATGACATTATTAGTGCTACTGCCGCTTTTTTTTACTGGCGTTCCTGGCTGCTGCTGAACTCAAGCGCACAGAACAGTGGGAATGATTAAGACCATTTGCGTCATGCTGCAGGTGAATTGACCGTGGCCTTGGGTTATTTGTTCCTTTTCAGTGCCAGATTTCCAGGAGCAGGATATCTTTCTGTGGAGGAAGGATACAGGCTTCGGTTTCCGGATCCTCGGAGGGAATGAACCAGGAGAGCCAGTGAGTGTATTTAATATGCCAAACTAGTATAAAATAACACTCCGTCTTGCTGCTGTAGTAAATCAGGGACACTTCATCTCGGAGAAATGATAAACATATCAGAATCATTTCCTCTATTTGGCATTCTGGCTTTTTCCACTGTAAAATTATCTGGATTCATTTGTTTGAAACTTTTAGTATCTAATAAGAGGTTTTGATTGTTTGATTGACACCGTATGCTTCCCTGTATTGTCTGATTGTGGATTCAGCTACCGTCTCTCAAGCCAATAATAAATACTTGCGATTCTGAATAACAAATTCATTTGACAAAGTTTTCACTGGGAGGGAAAAAAAACAAACAAACAAACAAAAAAACCCAGTAATGAGTTTTAGCTTTGATGGCGTTTGAAGAACTTGGACCAACGGCGTGAACCCAAGCACAGGGAAAAATCACTGAAGCACTAAAGAGCAGGATTCTTCTACACAATGCTGCAATGACCGAACACACACACACACACACCAGCAATTTGAACTGATTTCGTTCTTGAAATGAAATTCCAAGATATTTTCATTTTTAGAATCACAGAATCTTGGTTTGTTAATGGTTTGTTAACTGAAATGCTACATGAGGAAACCAGTTCTCAAAAAATCCTTAAATATTTAAATTTCAGGTCTAGAAAATAGGCGATTAGAAAAGTGATGCAATCGATACCTTGAGAAAGAAAAAGATATTAACAATGAGTCACTTCGTGTTGGAAAATGACTAATAGTCTTGATTTGGGGGGGGGGAGTCTTCTGGAAAGAAACGATTGCAAGATCATTATTGTTTTTGCTCACACCTACGGAAATCTTTTGGATTTTCAGGACTGCTTCTTTTACTAATACGGTTAAACGCCTACTATTAATCAAAGTGAGAAATGCTCAAAAGTAGACTACGGTTCTTTTGAAGACTCGAGCATACTTCTGCGAACCTTCACCCGTTCGTGTTGTTCAATTTTTCATTTATTTATTCCTCTTCTTCCCCTCAGTAACCCCAATCACCGACTCCGGTATCAACCTTTTCATTTGATATGCGACAATAAATATCAAGCATGCCGTACAGTCTTTCAGCCTTCTAGCCGTGCATCATTACGAAGCACTTTATCACTCCTGCAGTCAGTAATACAAATTAGCTGCTGCTTTGCTTTGTAATGAAAACATGAGTAATGTCCTTCTCGAAGGCCCCGAGTATTCCCAGAACACTGTACAACGGCGCAAAAAATTTCCACTCGAATCTCGGCATTTGGCCTGTGCGTGTCGACAGATTTGTTTGTCAAGGCCGTGCCAGGCACATTCTGGGGAAAAAATACAAAAAAAAATCTTTCCTTTAAATATGACGAAACCCACACTGTGTATGTGGAGGTTTTTTGTTTTTGTTTTTTTTGGACAGGCTATTCGAAGACTAAAACCCACCATGCACCGGTGTATTCGTTGTGCTAGTCTGTTTTTCAGTGTTTAATTAGTTTCTTTCAGCATTTTGTTTGCCTGAAATAAGGATGTGTTAGGAACTTCAGTCAGTTCGGACCCATTTGAGGATGAAAATGAATACAAGCCTGGCTGTGAATAGCGTTTATATAATTACAGGTGAGGGGAAAGGGTACAGTTTCCTACCTGATTGCCACCTTAAATGGCGTTTATAAAGAAAGAAACCCAGCACCTTTTCCATAACCTTTTGTTTATTTGCAGTAACATCAAACAAAAGCGCTTCGATTAAATGTTTGGGGTTTTTTTTATTCATTTCCTCAGACCTCCGGATAGCCTGTGGAACGAAATTCGGGGCATTTTTATGTTAACTGCTGCGGCGTCCCGATTCGCCCGCTATCCGTCCTAAATAGCATCTGAGATTAGAAGTAGTGTGCCCCGAATTGTAGTACATATTGAAGTGAGTATTCCGAAGGTACCCGGATGGCTTGCTATCGCCCCACGACTACTCGCGCGAGGGAGGAGGAGTTTGCTTCACAAAAAGAACACGTACGTTTAGTGCATAGTATACGTAGGCGAATTGAGACGCAGCACGTATGTATATGTAGGTAGATTGGGCAGGAGTACATCTACATTGCACTTGTCTCATGAATCAGATACGGACGTGTTCACGCGTCAGTCCGTGAGCTCAAAGGTCTGATGAATAAGAGCCACTGTATCCATTGTGTCGTCCGTTAAATGTTATAATTAGCATCGTCGGGGGCTTTTCGTCTTTTGAAGCCTGTGCCTTTTTCTCTCGCACGGTTACGAAGATAAATCCAGAGCCTTTTGAAGATGGTCCAAATGTAACTTGGCAGGTCTCCCTCTCAGCCTTTGTGGTCTGCTCATGACAACCGTTTCCATGTACTGTGTGCCACATTACAAAAGCCTCAATCTATGGCAGGACTTGTGGCGTGTGTGTGTGTGTGTGTGTGTATGTGTGTATCATCCTAGAAACGCAGCACCTGCTTTCATCTTGACTTCACTGTCTTAGAAAAATATCTCCCAGGCCACCCATGTTCTCCATTCAGGATTCCAAATTATTTTGAATCTTATTCAGATGGACATGCCGGTTCCTCGGCCTGAGTTTTTCCACGGGGATTTGGTCCATGAGGGGGGGTACCGGTGTGGCGAGTCATCAATTTAATCCCAATTAAGCCAAAATTTGAGCAAAGAAATGCAGCCAACCTACAGACATATTATTTTAGATGAGTTCTTTAAACTCATGAAGATAAGGGGATATCCAATGGCTGGAAATGGGTTTTAAGGGGACTCCAAGGTGAGAAAAGTTGATTCTAATGGTATTTTAAAAATGAGAATAGTAGAGTTTAAGGGGAAATCAAAAAAAGACCATCATAAAGCATACTGGGATTTCAAAAGAATACGAGAGTTGGGTGTAAGACTGTATAAATAAGGCATCAAGTCTGTGCATGGATTCAGATCACTTTGGGACGTCTCACTGAGTGGATCTCATGTTGTTTCGAGTACAATAAACTGGATTTTTGCTTCTCTCATCCAACATGTTCTAGATTTTTTTTTTGGTACCGCTAGTTGTTTTTTTTTTGTTGACACTACAGACTCCTTGCTAGAACAACTTTTCTAAAAGAGGGTTTCTAGAACTCACCTTCCTCCTCCTTTCCAGATTTACATCGGCCACATCGTGAAGTATGGCGCCGCAGACGAAGACGGCCGCCTGCGCTCCGGGGACGAGCTGATCTGTGTGGACGGGACGGCCGTGGTGGGCAAATCCCATCAGCTTGTGGTACAGCTCATGCAGCAGGCAGCCAAGCAGGGCCACGTCAACCTGACTGTCAGACGCAAGACAGGATATGGAGGTGAAAAATAACCCAGATCCATAATGTTAACGGCTACCTCAGTGTACCAGATTTCCCTATTGTCCATCAGGACACTGTTTTTTTTCTGAGCTCTCCGTGATACTTTGTCCCAACTTATTGCGTTTAAAATGTGTTCGTTTCAGTAGTATTTCAGTCAAATTTACCAACCACCAAGCTAGAACCCTCAAGCATCCTTTGGCTTGCTCTTCTGGAAACACTCGCTTTAGTAGATCCAATCGTTTGGATTGGTCACTTCCGGTTACAATAAGTTTCCCCAGACTGAACATTTGGGTCCGTTTGACCGAAAAGGTTCTTTACAAAGCGAAGAATCCTCACCTATGCAGAGAACCGTTAAGGAAGACTTTTTTCTGAAAGTGATCGTTTGAGCCGATCATTTGGTTTACAAAAAGTAAAACCACTTTAGAACGTGATCGACCCTTATCTATATGAAGAACCGTCGGGGAACTCTTCTGTCTAGGAATTTATTAGAGCCAGTCATTTGGACTTGCTCTAGCAATGTGATCAGCTTGTGTGAAACGGACAATATGAACGAACCGGTTAATTGTCACTTTTACCACCGTTTCTTCACGTCGCGTAGGAAAAGAATGTCAACTAGCGAACGCAGGGGTTTACAGCAAAGTTGCTCATGATAGCGGTAGCATTTATATGAAGTAATAGTCATTTTTATATGCTTTTGTGTAGTAAATCTTTTTTTTTTTTTTTTTTAGTTTATTATATCTGATATCTGCATATCTACGTCTGTGTATATTAATATTATAGCCCTGACCTGCCTTCCTAATGCGATACCCCGTGACTGCGCCCTTTTAATGGGATTATGAATAATTCAAAATACAGTCTAATTATTCATCTGTTCAGGACAGATTTGATTTAAATGAGAGTTCACGCTACATGTTAATGAAGTAGCCATGGCTGATCCAGCTCCGGACTCTTTAACAAAGCCTGCAGCCTGACCCGTGGGTTTTCAGACCCGACACTGTGGAATCGCTCTACTGCTCGCTTTCATGCTATTCCTGCTCTAAAACATGTACCTGACTCACCAACCTGGCGTCATTACCAAGTGCTTAAGCAATCTCCTGTGCTGGATCCCCAAGCAAGCATGAAACTGCAAGCCAATAAACGTCGTCCACGAATAAACCCCATCTGGCATCGTAAGAGATGCACCTTAAACGTCTGACATCATCCACACCTCATTGAAGCAGTCGAGAAAAGTGTGCAGAGCGTTTGTCGTGGGCGTGAAACGTCTCCGTGGCCTTGAGCGTGCTCCGGTCCTCCCTCCCTCCGCCCCCTCTCTGTCCCGCCTCCTGATGAGAAGGTCTGTGCTTTAGGCAAGATGACATGCCGCTAAACAACGTTCAGCTCGTGAATCTCCCTCCATCGAGCTCCATGCCTGATCTGTGACAGCGGAGCCAGTGGACTGTTGGAAAATGAAAATAGGTCAGCTCATCCCTCAGAGACCTGGCAAGTTATTATTGGACTGCTGCAAAATGGCGTCAACTGTATTGTTTATCCGGAATGGATAAAAATTGGGGCAATGAATTCGATGGTTTCCAAACGTCGGTCATCTCGGATTAGGATAGACACGAATCGTATCGAGCTAGACAATTTAAAAGCGAAGTATTGACTCCTTATTGATTTGATTTCCATCATTCAATGGATACTGTTATCGTAACGAGCAGTACCATATGATGGATTCTGCGTGCATGCTAATCGGCACCGTTCCTAATGCGGCAACAGGACAGGAATCTACAGTCAACATTTTGGTGTAATATACTGTTAAGTATATAGATGGCGTACATGCCATTTTTCTGTCCCATCATATGCATGCAAAACATTGGGGGGATAATCCTAGTATTGTGTATCACAAGTATATACGATACATCTTCAACAAGCGGCAGTGCAGAGCATCTTCCTGGCACGTTGCCTTGTTGCTCTGTGAGTAGCCATTATCAACACTAAGGGACAACTGGGACGTTTATCTCAGCAACAAGCGACGTTCTTAAATGCTTTAAGGCTCTCCAAAAAAGAAGAGAGGACTTGTGTGTCAGGAGGACACTAATTTGGTCGGTTTTCTGCCAGATTAAATGCCATCAGCAGTTCGGGGGATGTACATAAAGAGTATATAATCTATTTGATTGGCTTTTTCAAATCACCGTTTATTTATTTATTAAGGCAGGCGTTTTTACCCGTTTTTCACCTCTAGGTATGTTCATGCTGTTCAGCGAAGCCGGGAATTCTGTCCCAAGTACGGTATCGGGGGAAAAAATGACGTGACCGAAACAGTAGAATATGATTATAATTTCATAATGTGAGATTAAACATCTTCATGATGGTTTAACTTGATACAGTAGCATTTTTGCAGAAATTAAATTCAGTTAATTAGGTCATTTTATTCGTTATGTAGAGAGACACGGTCTGATTACTTCATTATTTTAATCTTTATCTACATTTTTTTTGTTTGTTTGTTTGTTTGTTTTTTTTAATGTTAATTCCTCTCCTTCCTTATCTTCAGTGGTGAAGGTGGACGGCGAGGTTCCTCCGTCTCCGGCCTCGTCCCATCACAGCAGCACCCAGGCTGCGTCTCTGACCGAGGACAAGCGGACGCCTCAGGGCAGCCAGAACTCTCTGAACACGGTCAGCTCGGGCTCGGGCTCCACCAGCGGTATCGGCAGCGGAGGCGGTGGAGGAGGGGGGGGAGGAGGGGCAGGCAACAGCAGCGTGGTGCCCAGTGTAATCCAGCCGTACGATGTCGAGATCCGGCGCGGCGAGAACGAGGGCTTCGGTTTCGTCATCGTCTCCTCCGTCTCCAGACCCGACGCTGGGACGACTTTCGGTGAGATGAACGCCGATATATTTCGGTGCAGACGTTCTTCTTGATGTACTTCATTAGAGCTGTGGAGCAGAATTTTTATTATTATTCTTTTTAAAAATCTTGAAACCTCCTGCTCCGGGTGTACCTTAAATAAGATCAGCACTGTTAAACCACAGCGTTGTGAAATCTCGATTCTGTTTGGCCAGAAGTTTCATTAAATGAACCATAACCGCAGCTGTTAACCTTACAGCGAATAACCTTACAGTTTCGATAACGACAACTTAAACAGGAATGAGTATGGCTGAGGCGTCACGTAACCTCCGACGAACGATAAACAGATGAACATATTGACCACATGGATAAGTTTCTGTACTGTAGGAGGTTTTGTAAGGAGTCTCCAGTAACAGGCAGAGGTTTCCACCACGTGAAAGTCTTAAGCAGAGAAGGCTTTACTTTTTTGCGGTTGATGTTTTACAGCCACTACAAGGAACTAGCTTGACACGGATGTTCACCGTATTAATTGCTACTATAAATAAAAAAAGACGTGGTGTTGAGAGGAAAATAATAAACATTAGGGTGGTAACAGTAACCGCTCCACATCTAGCAGAATCACACTACACTAACCCGTCTTGACTATTTTCCTATCGTATCGGGTGTCTTATTCCTTTCTTATTGATAAAGTATGCGGTTCTGACGGTGAGAGATGGAATGCAGACGAAATGAAATCGGCCTTATGGTGGAGGACTCGCGGAGTCTGGGGTATCAGCCGGCTTGCTTGGGATGTGACGACATACGCAGGCTTGGGATCAACCTTTGGGTGTCTTCCTGTGACCCTTTGCATTTCCACCTGAAGTGCAGCATCTTAATAGTACGCCCTGCTTTAATACACATACCCACAAAATAAATAAACAAGTGAAGCGAATTGTAAAACGCAGGGACGAAACCCACTTATAGTGTTCACGGCCACAGAAGACCGAGTGCAGCTAGGCTTAAATGAACTGGCGTTTACTTGACTGATTTTAGTCCGTTTGCGCCGTTTATGAGCTGATGTCGTCGCTAAGCCAGCAACCAGAGCTCCTCACCTCTCGAACAGCATACAGCAAGCAGCGTTCGTTCTCGGTAATGAAGAATCAAGGCGCAGGGCAGCAGAGCGTGTGGGTGGAAAGAAAGCCTCAGGGCGAAGGCAGAAATGCTGAGAGTCTTATGCTCTCGGATCTTTATGCAGCACGCACGGCCATATTTCACAAACATTTCATACCGTGTTACTGTACGTCCCGTTTAATAGTGTAAAGAGGATTTCCGAGTACAGATGTCGAGGATATCGGTAGTATTGAGTGTTTTTCCTCTTAATCCGAAGGTTAATGTGCTGAATACTTTAAAGCATCTATATGATATAATCCTTACAATAAACAGTAACGACCCGGGAGTGAGTATTCCCCATAATTTATTCATTTGTTCTTCGTTCTAGCTAATTGTGTGTCTGTAGAGGATTGAGTGACTTTTGCTAGCTGTGTAATTATCTTCAACATACGAGCAAGCCTCACGCTCGAGCCCTGTACAGTGTGCTTTTTTTTTTTTTTTTTGCTTTTTTCTTCCCCCTAACGCATCTTCATAATTTATTTCTGCCTTCTCCATAATTCATCATGCAGGCAACGGCGAGGGCACAATGCAAAGCTCTACAGGGATGAGCGTGAGTTTGGAATGTAGTTTTTCCGAGTTTAAAAAAAGAGGGATTGAATAATTTAGAGACTTTTGGATGAAAAAATAAATAAAGAAATTATGAAAGCTAAATATGATGTGTTTAAATGGCAAAACCCCAGAACAGCAGACTCTCATCGTTCAGGGCCGAGTTCATGCTTTCTACCTTGTAATAATGACTGAAACGGGAGTCTTTTTTTTTTCCCCCTTTCCTAACGTTTTCCAGTCATTCTCACAGTCTCACACTTCTTACACCTTTCTCTCTTTGGGAGTTGTGCTGTAATGGAGCTCTATATGTGGTCATTCTACATCACACTGTAATTTTTCCACTCCATCTTGGGTGGCTTGGTGTATTAACCTCTTTGCCTTCTCTTTCTCTCCTTTCCCTCCCTCTCTCTCATCTCTTTGGGCCTCTCCATTTTATTTATTTGTTTTATTTTATTTATTTATTTTTAATGAAAACACCATTCTGCAAATGCCAAAAAAGCTGGAAACACATGTGTGGCCATGCCTCATAAAATAGGGAGGATCATCGAGGGTAGTCCTGCGGACCGCTGCGGGAAGCTGAAGGTAGGAGATCGCATCCTCGCCGTCAACGGCTGCTCCATCACCAACAAGTCCCACTCGGACATTGTCAACCTGATCAAAGAGGCGGGAAACACGGTCGCGCTGCGCATCATTCCAGGAGATGGTGAGATGCGCCGAGTGTTTGAACATTTTTTCTTAACGTTGAAAATTTTTTTACAGTGTGTGTATCCGGGAAAAGTTCTGTTAAAGGAGCCAATAACACACACACACACACACCTAGCTTTCTTTATAACTCTGGATATGTTTATTAATTAGAAACATTCAGAACATTGTCACTGAACGTCAGTGAAAGAGGCGTGGCCTTTATGAATGTCAGTATATGAAAGGGAGTGGCGATCTATGGCCTCTATCGCTGAAGGAGGTGTGGACCATTCCCCATCAGTCCTAGTGATGTGTGACTTTGGTCAGAACCCTGTCAATCCCACTGAAAGAGGTGTGGTCTCTGGTAGACCCAGTGAAAGAGGTGTGGCCTCTGTCAGACCCTGTGAAAGAGGTGTGGCCTCTGTCAGTCTTATTGAAAGAGGTGTGGCTTCTGGTAGACCCAGTGAAAGAGGTGTGGCCTGGTAGACCCAGTGAAAGAGGTGTGGCCTCTGTCAGACCTGGTGAAAGAGGTGTGGCCTCTGTCAGTCTTATTGAAAGAGGTGTGGCCTCTGGCAGACCCAGTGAAAGAGGTGTGGCCTTTGGCAGACCCAGTGAAAGAGGTGTGGCCTCTGGCAGACCCAGTGAAAGAGGTGTGGCCTCTGGCAGACCCAGTGAAAGAGGTGTGGCCTCTGGCAGTCTTATTGAAAGAATCATGTCATACATGCCAGTGGTAATGAAGGAGGTGTGGCTTCCTCAAGACCCTTGTCAATCCCAAGGTATGCGGCATGGCCCCTATCAGACCCGTCACTCTCTGTGAAGATGTGGCTTCTGACGCGGTTATTGAAAGAGGCATGGCTTCTGTTAGACCTGTCAATCCTAGAGAAAGTGATGAAACCTCTGTCAGTTTCAGTGAAGAAATCATGACCCCTGTGCTTCAATCCCACTGAAGGAGGTATGTGTTCTGCGTCGTATCACATTTAAACAGCTCCAAACGATATTAACTACGTTTAAATGCGTCATTTATGCGTTTATCGAATCCCGTATTGAGATGGGCGTCGTATCGTTTGAACCCCACGCCTGTTTCTTGTAGATTTGCTCGTACCAATCGACTGAGCCGATGTTACGCACATCGTTCCCTGCCGCGCTAAACTGCTCCCTCTTTTATTCCAGACCCGTTTTCGCATTTAGCAGTTAATTCTCCGTTAGCGCTCGAGAATAAGCTGAGGCTGAGCCGCTGTAATGAGCGAGCCGCTTCCACTCCAGTTTGTTTTGGTCACTAGAGCGTGTGTAGGTGTGTGGTCAGACCCTGGACTGGATTGCACATGCAGCTTAATTAAGAGTGGTGTAATGAACAGAGGAGCGCTTTGATTCCCCGGACAAGCGATCCAGGACAAGCGATCCAGCACAAGCTGTTCGGAAGGGAGAGATCGTAACGTGCCGGAGTGAAGAGGATAGTAAAAGAGTGTCGAGGTGATGCGCTTGGTAAGACCCTGTTCAGCTGTAATTTACGACGGTGAACTTTCTCTCGCCCGTGGCGTCTGTCTGAGCTTTAATCAGAGAAGAAGGATAGTCCATTTTGGCTTCTTTTCTTCCTCTTTTTTTTATCCGCGAAGTGTATGCACAGTGACTGAGACAGAGACGGGGGGTTGGGTGTAATTTCGTCCTCCTCTGGATATTTCTAACGTGTCTGTCTTTCTTCTGGTTCCGTATAAATTTGTCTTCCAACAACATCTCTTGTGCCCGAGACACGTGAGTCGCTGAATTTTTCAGCAATGACAGGAGAAGGGGGGGGGAGAGTGAAAAACAAAAGCCTGCTATGATCAGCGGAGTGGAAATGACAGAGAAGGACGCAGGGGGATAGGTACATCGAGAGAGGCGCGCACACACACACACACACACACACGATGGTGATCTAGACCAGTCCTGCTGAGATCTGAGGACCTACAATCTAATGGCTGCTGAGGAATAATGACTTACAGTCCGATTTTGTGGAGCCGTTGTGAGGAAGGTGTGAATGATTGACAGGTCCTGGCTCCATTTACTGAAGCTTAAATCATTTCATTAAAAAAAAAAAAAAGCTTTTAGGAAAGTGCATAAAATAAGTACCTTAAATGTAAATTTATATTCTCTAGATGTTCTAAAACATCATAAGACGTACCTTCGATGGTACAGTTTGTTACCTTTATTTCTGAGAGTGTGCACCCGACCCTCGCCCCCCCTCCAGGAAAGACCTCAGCTGTATCAGACTGGCTCCTGAGCAGAGCTTTAACTGGTGCGTTTATGCATCAGCATTTCAGTGTATTGGAACTCTGTATTGGAAAACACTCGCGTTGAAATGCATACATTTGAAACGTGCCAACCTTTCTCGATTTTGCAGTGTCTCACCTTTTCTCGCTTTATAACAGTTCATCTGTCCCCAGAGTCATCGAACGCAGCGCTGCTGACCAACGCTGAGAAGATCGCCACCATCACTACCACACACGCACCTCAACAGCAAGCTGCACCTGAGCCAAGGTATTCCAAGCCAGCACACACACACCTGTTGCCAGACTTTCTTTCTTTCTTTCTTTCTGTCTTTCTTTCTTTCTTTCTAGCCTCCAGTCAACGTGATTTTTTTTTTCTCTCTGTTTATCTCAGAAACAACACCAAACCTAAACAGGAGTCTTTTGAGTTCAAAGCGCCTCAGGCTCCTCCTCCGCAAGCCCCCACCCAAGCTACAAACCAGGTACACACCAACACTAAATCTGTGAAAACCTCACCGTTTCAGTGATTACAGGTTTTCTTGGTAATTTAGCAGCGCGTTTGTTTCATAATTAAAAAAAATAATAATACTAATAATCGTTTGCCATACATGTAGATGCAGGTACTCTAGAAGCAACGTTATTAAAACGAGCGCGTTAATATAAATCTGCAGCCGGAACTACGGTCAGAGCTGCCGTTAAAGAAAATTAAATCAACATTAGACCATTAGACCAATCCGAAGGGAGAATCTAACAGAGCTGCGGTATAAATAGAGCGTAACCGTATGGAAGTGCCTGATCCAGTCAATTAATAAACTACTTGTGAGGTACTTTTTTTAATCTTAAAGAATGTTGTTGTTTTTTTTGTTTGTTGTTGTTTTGAAACATGGTGTCCATAGAAGCATGCCGGCTTTAAAAAATGCGAGATTTTGTACACATTCTGGTGTAGAGATCAGGGTCGTGGTCATGGTAGAAAGTGCCGCCGGGTAAAGCTGATCTTTTAGCTGTAATGTTTCCTAGCATGTTTCGCTTTACCTTCTTAGCTTCTTATCTTTTCAATTTGAAAAGGTGGCTTGTGTTTTCAACCGTCGGCCGTGACCGGTGCGCAGCAAACCTTTAGCCCGGTTTCCAAAAATAAATAAATGAATAGTCTTGCCCTCTTTTAAATACGATGTTTCCCATGTTGCTCTGCGTTGAAGTGTGATGTATTGTACACAATCGATTGAAGGTAACAAGCTCCTGATTGACCCGACTGTGCCTAGCTGTGTTCCAACTAACTCTCTACTACGTTAGTGTACGTTTGAAAAGTATGCACCATCATCTTTAACATCTCAAACATTCTGAACGTTATTTAACGTTCAGTTGTGAAATAAACGGAGGTCATCCCCGTCTTCCTCCGCCTTCGGCTCGACTCCGCCCACGTGTTTGTCCTCTCGTTTTGTTCCCTGGGGTGCTTTTGAGACGGCCTCTGTCCTCTTTCCACTTTATCCCAAACCAAAAATACCCCCCCCCCCCCCAACACACACACATACACACACATACACACACATACACACACACACACCAGGGCTGCTGTTATATATTATTCATGCTGTGGCTCAGTCATCACCGCTATGAGCTCTGTGGGTGACTTTCCTGCAGGTGAATTTGGAAACCAGAGCTCTGAGCTTTAAATGAGAGAGGGAGGGAAAAATGACACACACCAGGACGTGCTGACTTTGAGCTTAATGAAGTGCGTTTGTGTTTATATACATGTGGATCTGTGCATGCGTGTTTAATCGTGTGTGTGTGTGTGTGTGTGTGTGTGTGTTTAGGATGGGGAGCTGTACTCCGTGGACCTGGAGAGAGACAGTAAAGGCTTCGGCTTCAGTCTGCGCGGAGGACGCGAGTACAACATGGACCTGTACGTGCTGAGACTGGCCGAAGAAGGAGCGGCAGTGCGCAGCGGCAAGATGAGGGTACAGATCCTGATGAGGAATCGTGCATAATAGGACCGAAAAAATAAAAATAAAAAATAAACTCCAGCTTTGAATCTGAAAAAATGTTCCGATCTGTAAATGGGGTCAGTGGTTACGAGGTTGGACTTCTGATCGGAAGTTCAAATCCCTTGAGCACGGCCCTTAACCCTCGTATGCTCAGTCTGTATAAATGAGATCCGTGTAAGTCGCTCTGGATACGGCCGTCCGCCAAATACCGTAAATGTAAACCAAAAATGATTCAATAAACTCAAATGTTCTTAGATTTCATTAAAACTCTGCCCTGTAATGTGCTGTGACGTTCCATCCAGGGCGTATTCCCCATCTAACGCCCAGTGATGGACTGGGATAGACTCCCCCAGATGCACACAGACCCTGCCCAGGTTAAAGCGCATCAAAGATGAATGAATAATTATTTAAAAAAAAAAAAACGAATGAGATGTGAGAGTGGTATACTTTTCTAGATGAGCTGGCTTAAGAGGATGCGAATGGCTTTCGGATTTCAGCCGCTGTCGTGTAAGTGCCGGTCGGTGATCTCACGATTTGATCTCATCGCGCTCACGGGAACGGCGAGAGAAACGCCGTTGTGCCGTCTCCTGTTCTGTCGTGTTTTCCCTCACTCCGACGCTCTCGTTTTTCTCCTGCAGCGAGCAGTTGGAGAACGCTCGGTCCTTTCGCGCGAGTTCCGATCCGGATAAGCGGAAAGGGTCGCCCGTAGCTCTCGTCAGCGATCGCTAATAAGACGTATACGCAGCTCGGACTGCTAGCTAGCGTCGTAGTCGGAGCGCGCCGGCGTCTGAAGCCGAGCGGAGAGATGAGAGCGTGATGGCACTCCGGCTCTGGGAAGCAGGGTGAGAAGGTGTCAGGAACAGAGGAGCGCCACCGAAGTGGCGTTTCCCTGGAGAACAGGACTGACAGCTAACCCGAGGCAGGAAGGAAAATAGAACAGTAGGATTCCTACGCTGTCTCTTTCCCTTTATACCTCAGCGACTCTATTCCTGCGAGTTCTGTGCCGTCAATGTCGTATGAAGACGTTCTTGATTTCCTACCGTCCATTGGCCCGTTTATGCTGCGTTCATATGTTCCTTCATTTTGAAATGAAAACAGGAAGACAAGGAAATGTGTTCGTTTTGGGGTTTTTTTTTTTCTTCTTCTTCTTGGCAGACAATAAAATAGGAAAATCTCTCCGCCCCCGTGCCGCCGTCCCCCCGCCCCCAACCTGCACCCAATGAGTTTATTTCAAAAAGAATACAACATTGACTTGTTGAAGTCTAGAAACCAAATATTCATGAATCTATGGAAGAAGAAAAAATGCCACAGAAGTACATCTCGGCATTCAGTGTCGACCTGGAAGCACAAGGAAGCACACGAGTGTACCACGAGTCCCTGTTTTCCATTTAAATGGGAAATTCGTATATGGAAAACTTTCACCATTTTAACATCGCCTTCATCCACACACCACACACGCCAGCGTCACCAGTCACGAGGAAGCTAGGAGGATCTGTGAACAGGAAAGAGGGGGGAAATAGCTGAAAGATTTCAGAAGGATTGCATCATCGGATGGATTCATATACAAGCCAGATGTTAAGATCTGATGTTTTGATCAGATTTTTTTCGGACGCCATGTCTCCCTCCTTTACCATCGCACTCTTACTGTAGCTGCATCCGAATATCCCAACCACGCTACTACTATACAGTAGGGGAAACGCTTTAAGGAGGGGTAGTATGTCCGAATTCTGAATATTCATAAAATAGTCGGCGATGACCTACTGCTCCTGCCGAGATCCTGCAGTATGGACCCAGTGGGCACTGCACTATCCCATAATGCAACAGGACTAACACGGAATTGCTGTCGGATTTATTTATTTTTTATACTTTTTTTTTCTTTCTTTTTAAGCGTAGGTCAAGCGGCGATGCCGACATGGTGGATGTGGTATTTCTGGATGGTACTCATGCTACTCACACGTACCGATGCGTAGGTACTGAATGGAACGCAGTAGGTGCTGTCGCAGTACGCGGTTCATGACGGCTACGTTTAAAGTGCATGGAGTGATACTTCAGCGGTTTATCAGGCACCAACAGTGGCGTTTACTCTTTTCGCTCCTGGCTACTCAGTCACTGCTGATACACACCCGGGTCGCTAAAGATCGCTTTCATTTGATCCCCAAACTGAATCTGAAACTCTGGAAAAAGCAGCAGCGGAGAAATACCAGAGCGTTCTGGAACTTTTACCGCTGTAGTCATTGCACGGATGTTTTTGAACAGCTCTCGGCGTGTATATTTTTGTTCATTTTGAAACCAAAAACCAGAATGTACGTAGTGTACACTGACCAGCTTTCATTTGTACGTCATCGTTCATATTCATTTATTCTCTCCCTCCCCCTCTCTATCCCTCTCTCTCCCTCTCTCTCTCTCTCTCTCACACTCTCTCCCTCCCCTCTCTATCCCTCTCTCTACCTCTCACACCCTCTCCCTCTCTCTTGCTCTCTCCCTCTCTCTCACACACACTCACTCTACCTCTGTCACACATTCTCTCTCCCTCTCTCTTCCTCTCTCTCTCACTCTCCCTCTCTCTCTTTCTCTCTCCCTCTCTCAGGTAGGAGATGAGATTTTGGAGATTAACGGCGAGAGCACCAAAGGCATGAAGCACATCCGCGCCATCGAGCTGATCAAAAGCGGCGGCCGGACAGCACACCTCGTGCTGAAGCGCGGTGACGGCTCGGTACCCGAATATGGTGGGTCCATCTACGAAAACATCCCTTTCTCGCCAGTCTTCACACCATGACAGACCACCAACTCTTCTCTCCTCTCCTCTTCCCCACACACACGTGCCAGCCCTCTCTGTCATGGCCTCCTGCTATTTGGTGATGGGCTTCTTCATGTTGCCTTCTCTTTGAATCTGTGCAGGGGAACACTGGGAAAATAATTCCATGGGCACATGCTAAAAAAAAAAAATCAACGACGACCCAATGACAGGCCGTAGAAAGCTTTATCTAAAAGTATAACTGGATTTGAATACTTCTCAGAGGCCTCACAGAGTTGTAGGTTTTTTTTTACGCTGATAAGTACGCAAACTTGATTAACGTCTGGAGTCAGTACGGTGTAAGTAACATATTTATGCTATTTATTGAAGGTGAATGTACGCTACTGAGAAGACTTTAAGAGACTATGAAAGCATCCTTGTACCCTCTCCACCGAGATACTGTAGTCGAGCTGTTCACGGATTTTGCCACGCGTAGTGAACGTCCACGGACGCTTCACTAAAGCCTCTCGCTCTCGCTGTTCGTTAGGATTCGTCAGGTCATGTGATTTCAATCCAGCCATTATGTCTGTTGCTGCATGACGTCTTCAGTAAAAAAAAAAAATAGTTTTCCATAATATTTATGGAAGATTCGTCGTAACTGATCTCAATTACCAGTGTTTCATGCATTTTTTTTTCCATGTATTTTGTCATGTTCGGAATGTGACGTGTTTTTCTGTTTGTTTTGTTTTGTTTGTTTTTTTCCTTCACAAATGATCTCTGTATATTTTTGTACCGTTTTTATTTTTTTTCTTCTTCTACTACCTTTTTCTTATGTTCATCCACATGTTGCCACTTTCTGTTTGCAGTGTACATTGCATTATTCGCTGTGTGTGTTGCACATTTGTCTCTGGAGCTTGGGTCTATCTGTTTGCTGCTGGGTTTGGTGTATATGGTGTTTTGGGTGTTCTGGATATTTCTCTCCCTATTAATGTTTATTTTTCACTCAATGGTGGGGGCATTTTATGGACAATCTCTCTTTGAACAAAATAAAAACACATTTTCCATTGCAAAAAATCACTCTCTGATTATTTTATTTTTTTTGGGTGGGGGATGTTTCTGGTGTCTAAACGATCTGCTTCTTTCTTTCTTTCTTTCTTTCTTTTCTCTTTTCTGGTTTAAATCGGTTGTGGTGGTCTCTTCCTCCTCTCGCAGCGATGGCCGCTCCACAAGCCACAGCCGGTGCGAGAAACGAAAAGGCAGGAGAGGCTGGTTTCTTCCAAAACCAGACCACGGTTTGTAGCTGCCGTGTCCGTGCCGTGCCCGTGCCGTGCCATCATTGTTCATTCTATCCATTCACCCACAATGCATCGCAGTCCAGTTCTTTGATCGCTCCTCTCATTATCGGTGAAAAGTCAACGGGTTTGTGCATTTAATCTGCGATCACACATTCCTGCCTCTGTTTCTCAGTGCTTTTTATACAGGAATATTTTCCATGCCGCATGTATTTCTATTTTTTTTTCCCCCCATGCCACGTTACCAGGCTGACCCAAGTGACACAAATCTGATTTTCTGCCTTAATATGACAGACTTCTCAAATCGCACTCGGAGCCACACGGCACGTGGTCCTCGAATCGGATACGTTTAGGCACTGTGACATGAATCGGAATGATCAGGTTGGATGTGGCTTTTTCTCCCCAACACACTTTGACATGCACGTGCGCATCACTGCGTCGTCATCGTCCAGTGTGTCGACAGCGTGACAGTTAAGACTTGATTAAGTGGAAAGATGCGGGGCAATTGGTGATGTAATATTTGGGAAATCATATGCAAGCAAAACTGGAAGGAACGCACCAAAAGCGAATAGTGTAGCGAAGCATTTGCCAAAGAAATCGATGTGCGCATGAGACGGTCTGTAAGCCCTTCTTAATGCCACTGATTAAAAGTAGACCTGGCTTGTGAAAGATCTTCGATAGAGCAAAGCAGACGAGGACCTGTCCAGAAAATTGCCTCGAGGGTTCATTTCGTACGTTACGTGTGAAAAGTTTAAAAGCATGAACATCTTACGTTTACGCCTTAAAAACTGAATATTTTTTCTTCTTCTTTAAATGTGGCTCACGATCGTTGCTGTGCCATATTCATATAACCATTGACCATTTGTTCCATATACACTTTGCCTGAATCATCAGCACTCGTCAGACAAGACACTAGATCCTGGCTTTACAGTTACTAATATTTCATTATCTCCTCCCTAAAATTAGTTTTTAGGGCCAAGCCATTACCACCTGTTCAAATGATTCATATGGTTTTACTAGCACTATTAATGACTACTTCGTCATGCCACTAGATATGTCGCTGCTAAAAAAATTTTCCTGTGTTAATGGCTCTAGAGCTGGTATGCCAGGGAACTCTAATACACATGATTCAACTCGTCACGAGCTATGGAACTTCCATGCGAAGTTGAGTCAAGTGTGTTAGAACTGGAAGAAACGTACAGCGCTGTTGCACTCCTGAACTCCTAACAGAGTTTGCATCGGTCATTTGTATGAAAACCAAAGTAAACCCTTGGCAAGTTTGGCTAGGATAGGTCTTTATTTTAAAAAAAAAGTAATAATAAATTGGCTTTATTTTACATATAATTCCTTGTGTATGTTCCAGACAGCAACAACGACAACAGCAGCTCCGTCAACAGGGCTCAAACTGTTTCGGAAGTGAACGCAGCACCTCCTGACAGACAGCCCCACCCGCCATTGGATTCCAGCTCTCCACAAGACCTTCATAAAACATCCCGGAATGAGGAGAGGAGGACCCGTGAGTCGGGTCAGCGCAAGCAGGGCCACCGCTCCAACCATCACCATAGCAACCACAGACACCGCTCCCCGGACAAAAGGGGCAGGGACAGGGACAGACACCATCATAAGAAAAGTAGCAGCGGTGCTAATAATAATAATAATAAGAGGTACAGCAAGGATGATTCATACAACCATCAGCAGCACCGGAGGCACCATTCGCCAGAGAGGAGGCACCGGGCGAGGAGCGCCGAGAACGCTCTGGACAGCCGACACGAACGTCGGTACGGTCGATCACCAGAAAGACGCCACCATCGCCACTCCTCTCCTCATAGGCACCATTCACCACATCGGTCAGGACACCGCCACAGGTCCCCTCACCGTCACAGATCACCATATCGCTCCCCACATCGCTCCAAATACCGTTCCCCACACCAGCAATCCAACCCTCCTTCTGACAGGCGGCCCAATGACAAACCACAGCGGGATGAGGATGTTGTCTTGAAGGAGCCTCCATCTCCTGAGCCTTCTTCCCACTTGGACAGTGTCCTGAACGATTTGCCTGCAATGGATCGACTAAACCGCGAGAGCCCCTTGCCACGGATGACATATGACGGTTTAGCACGTGGCAACGGCCTGACATTCCCAGGAAAGTCCTACAGTCGTCTGAACAGTAACACCACCCTCCCCCGACAGTTTCCAAACAACAGTACAAGCCTCCCTCACTTCTATGACCGTTGGAAACGTGACGACACCTTTCCCCGGCAGTCCTATGGCCACTTGAACCACGATGACACGCAAGCCCTACTCTCATTTGACCGTGCGAACAGAAATGAAGCTCTGCGCCGAGAGTCCTACGACAGTCTGCCCCAAAGCAATTATTTACCCCGAGAGTCAACAGACCGCTTTTCGACACTGCCTCGGACATACGACAGGGACAGCCTGCCCAGGAGAACCTACCAGGACCAGAGCCTTCCCCGCATCAGTACCCCTGACTCGGCTTTCCAGAAGTACAGTTCGCTCTTAAGGGGTCGGTCTCCCGAGCGAAAGACCCGGTTATCCCAGTCGGAGACTCCAGAAGCAGCCTCCTACAGAGCCAGGAGCCTCGACTCAGACATGTTGCCTGCAAGAGGTTCCCGAAACCCGCTAGACTCGGAGGAGGAAGACAAGGAAAGCAGTGTGAGAAACTACTACAGCAAAATCAAGTCCAATTACGGCATCGTCAACAACACACAACCCGAGCCCAGGAGGAAGGCCTACAAAGAGAACTCCAAAGATCTCAGCATCTGACAAGACTGGTGCAGAACAGCAACCACGCCCTCGCTCCACACAAGCCCTCTTCTGAGGACCCTGTATACTATGCTATGAATTTGACATTCCTGTGTTTTCCTAGAGAGATTACTTGACAACTTGTAACAAACAGCGGAAGAATGGTTTTTGCTGTACGTTCCAGGAATTGTTGGTCGTTTCTTTTTTTGTTCCCCTCCCCCTTCTTTCTTTCTTTTCCTACAACATCACAAACACTTCTACATCTATCAGAGATTGACGACTATGTATAAAGAAAACGATTATGTGCCTAATAGTACCATTCTTGATGGTTTTTATTTTATAAAGGGCAGTCTTTTGAACTACTGTCCGAGTATATAGTATTTTTCGGTTTCAGAGACCACGCCCATGCACCGAGCATCTCTCTTCACCAGGTGCTCACATGTATGCCGTGCATGTCTTTACACTTTCCGTGTCTTTCTTCTTTATTTCATTTCTTTCTCTCCCTCGGTGCCAATGATTTTTACACATTTGACCAGAGTATAGCACAAGTCTGCATTCATTTGTATATTTTTGACAGTTTGCAGTACGTGTACATTCAGAGGTGATCGTTTTACCAGAACGAAGGGAACGTGAAGTTTAAAATATGATAACGTGAGAATAAAATATATATATACGCAATCTTCGCCGTTGTCTTAATTCGAGTACTTTTAAAGTCTACGGTCTGTACGACGCAGGTTGCATGATGCAAACGGAAGGGGAAGACCGCAGAGAAGGAAGAACGGTCGTTTGATTTTGATTTTAAAATAAAGAAATAAATAAGCCACGTTCCGGAAGTATCGAGTTGGCTGGAAGATACAGCGGGATATCTCCATCCTACTTCAAAGAGGATAAAGCAGAGGAATGATTGAATAATCTGGCAACAGAGTTAGCCGTCTATTAAAAATCCAGTGAGGTGGCCTTCTCTTTCTACAGGGTTATCTTCTGAAAAGCAGAGTGCACGCTGTTTTCTGATATGGAGAGTCTAACAAGATGAAGACTGGAGAAAAGGAGTACAGGGCATCTGAGGTCGCTTTCATAAATACTGTGGAGGCAGCTACATTTTTTCTGTATTCAATCGATGTATTTTTTGTTATTGTTCTTGGATTTGTTTACCACATTACGTATTGATTTTCAATATGTAGTGGTTCGTTTACTTCCCCTCGTCATTTGGCGGTTAATACTACTTCTTAATCAAGATTCAACCTCCCATAATTCTGATTCGTGAAGCTCCAGCAAGGAAGTTAGCAGGGGGTTGGGGATTGTTATTCAGGAGCCATTCCCATCTACCTACAATATCTCGCTGTTTGTTCAGGCACATTTCAGTCCGTCGGTGAAGTGATTGTCAAAAACGGATCGCAATCAGAAGGCTATAAGTAATGCACAATGCAACTGTGAAATGCTAGTATTATTATTATTATTATTATTATTATTATTAAAAGGAATTGCAGAAATATGCCAACAATTTCTTTTAAAGCAAATTTCTACCCGCTAAATATATAATGCAATGCCACTTCCTGTATCTGTACAACAAATATTTGTATCTGAATTTGATTTAAACTCATAGGGGGCGTGGTCTAATCCAGAAGCTCTTTTAACGTAAATGTGAATGGTTAATTTTTTATTTTATTTTTTAAGTTTTTCAACAGGGAGAAGTACATGGGACATGGGGGGGGGGACGACACAGTTATTATTTTTGCTTGTACCTACCCGTGATATTTTCTAACCAATTTAATTGGCTGTATATATTTCCCAATATATCTGAGCACTTGCCCACGTGAACATCAACACCTCCCACTTACACAACTTTTAGTCACCCAAAAAGTGTGCCTCACATCTGCATATTTGAATCCGTTTGAACACCTTATCTATTCGTTCCAAATAGTGCCTTCGTATTTGGCCGTTTAAGAATTCCATCCCTAATCTGTAGAGTTATGGGTGATGACTACAGACAAGATTTGTGTCTCCGTTGATAAAAGAGAGTTTGTTTACTTGAAAATGGACGTATAATGGAAGTCAGACGGTGGCTGTTGTGTAGTTTTTGTGCACTGGAATAATACAGTACGACTCCTTTAGTTGAGGTGGTTTTTTTGGTCGTGACCGTGTACAATCAGATGTAGGTTGTGTTTACTTCAACTTACACCGACGACATGGTTGTAATTCACGACAACAAATTCTCCCCTCTCTGATAAACCAGTCCCATCTCCGAAAGGATGACTTGGACATATTTATAGCTTCGTTTATAAATACGTTTGATTGACAGCCCGGATAACTTCCCTTAGACTTCCACTGTGATGGAGATGAATGAGAAAATACTTGAGAGGGTATTTCTACTGTTCTGCTATTACTCAATGGTGGGATCTAAAACACAAACGCACCCGTCCCAACTACACGTCCACTGCTCTGCCGTTGTTCATCTCTTTATCCAGTTGCAAAATGCGTTTCGATAATGATACAAATTCGACTTTTAGTATAAACCAGATGACAGCAGGGGGAAAACTCCATCGTATTTGAATCAGTTGTCGTTATTACTGATCATACCGGATTCTCTTACGCTCTCGTCTTCGATTCTAGTCGTGCCTAGGGGGTTTGACATATTTGAGCTGGCGTATGACGCATGTGTGCAAATTTGCTGCCGATTCCGGCCAGACACCCTGGCATAGCTCTGACTGTGAATTAGTATTACAGGACTGTCGGGGCGACACACGGCAGCTCAGGAACCCACTCAACTGGATGATCTACGTTGCATAAAGTGCCTTTCAGAGGACTTTTATAAACGCGGGAGCAAAATGAAGGCTTTTAGGCTTGCTGCAACACTTTCTTCTTCTCCGTCGGCGCTGGGTAAAATCAATTGGTCAGTCACAGATACGTCTTTTTTTTTTTTTTCCGGTCCGGCGAAACAAATGGTGTGTGAAATCTGGTAGTGACGGCATGCAGCGTCACTGCTCATCTGTTAATGAGTTCAAATTATTTCTAGATGTTATTAGCGATGACAAACAAGATGTGAAACCTCAAAGATTAATTGAGCAAGATATGAGCGGAATATGAATATATATATATATATAAAGTTGATCTTTATATCCTTATTTTCATGCACATGGGATTTTGAGGCCCAAAGAAGCATACCTTTACATTAAAATATGCTTCTTTTAAATAGGTGGTTTTACGATGCATCTCTCATCACCCCTTTAAACGTGCAAATAATAATGAAAAATGGCGTATTAGTCTTCCCAGTTAATAATAAGACCAAGCTGGGTTTTATGGGGCTGAATTTAGTTACACATATATAGAACAATTTTGGCTTGATGTATTCCTAACAGTCAAACGATTGTAAATGTATCCATCCATCTTCTACGGCTTACTCCTTGTTCAGGGTCGTGGGGAACCTGGAGTCTATGCCAGGGAGCTTAGGGCACAAGGCGGGGTACACCCTGGACAGGGTGCCAGTCCATCACAGGGTACAATCACATACACACTCAACACACCCATTCATACACTACGGACACTTTAGACACGCCAATCAGCCTACCATGCATGTCTTTGGACTGGGGGAGGAAACCAGAGTACCCGGAGGAAACCCCCGCAGCACGGGGAGAACATGCAAACTCCACACACACACACACGGGGCCCCGGCGGGATAAATGTATCCAATGGTGTGGGGGTTTTTTGTTTGTTTTTTTTAATCCAACTTTCAGTGTTCTGCAAATAACGCCAAGCGCTGCTTCCTGAATACTCATCAGCCCAAATTGCAATATTGACTGATTAAGAGAAATTAAGTTGGCTAGTTTTGCAGGAAGTCTATGTCCTTACCAAAGTACCGAAACGCTACACTAGTGACATACAGGATGTGAGCGTCAAGCACTCCTCCATGCTCTTTTACTTAAAGAAGGGGTATGACTATATTGGATGCAGACATAGCCACACCCTTGTCCCAAAATCTCACAGTGTAGGAAGTTGTCATTTTTTCATATCTGGATTAAAAAGGCACAGTATGTTCAAAACTAAATTATAATCCTCATGATCCTGAACGTTCACTGAACGAGTCAGACGACTGATCATGACTGACGTTCTAATGGAAGTTATAGAAGATTGAATGATTTCACAATCCTTATTATCTACAATAGGGATGCACATATATAGCACCTTTTAACCTTAGCGATTGTACAAAGCACTCTACACATTCTCATTCAGCCTTTCAGACACCGATGCGCTAGCCTGCCATCGGGGGCAAGGAAACTTCGGCATATCGAGGGGCCGGGGATTGAACGGCCAATTCTGCAATTAGTGGAAAACCCACTCTACCACCTGAGCCACTGCCGCCGCATATTGTGTAGTTCCCCTTGTGCTGCCAAAATGACCCGTCAAGACACGGACTCCACAAGACCTCTGAAGGTGTGCTGTGGTATCTGGCACCAAGACATTATCAGCAGATCCTTCATGTCCTTTAATTTGCGAGCTGAGGCCTTGATGGATCAGACTTCTTGTTGTCCGGCACGTCTCACAGATGCGCGATCGGATTGAGATCTGGGCGGTTTGGAGGCCGAGTCAACACCTTGAACTCTTTGCCATGTTCCTCAAACTGTTCCTGACCAATTGTTGCATTGTGGTAAGTAGCATTAGACTGCTGTTGTCATGAAGGTGTGTACTTGGTACTTGCAACACTGTTTATGTGTCAAATTAACATCCATATGGACGCAAGGTTTCACAGCAGAACAATCCCCAGAGCATCACACTACCTCCACCAGCTTGACTTCTTCCCATAGGGCATCCTGGTGCCATCTCTTCCCCAGGTAAGCGACGCATACGCACCCAGCCGTCCACATCACATAAAAGTAAACGTAATCCATCAGACCAGGCCACTTTCTTCCAGTTCTCATGCTCACGTACCCATTGTAGGTGCTTCCGGTGGTGGACAGGAGTCAGCATAGACCTGACACCTTTCTATCCTAGCCAGCATTAATTGTTTTAGCAATTTGTACTACAGTAGCTCTTCTGTGGGTTGGCCTTCACCAACCTTGGCCTTGTATGTAAAATACAGTATAATATGTATATTACGTACACACAAAATGCAGGGTTCTATAAATAAATACAGGGAAAAGATATGATATGCTACATACTACATATGAGATTTTCCTCGAATAGTGATTTGGATTTGATCAGCTCCAGAAAGTTTTCTAATTCTTTAGGGAGAAATTAAGTGAATTCCAGAAAATCCTCTTCTAATTTTTTTTTTTCCGTCTTCACCCCACATGCTGAGAGAGAATTCAACGCCGTGTATAACTGTTTTTCCCACCATGTGCTCGCCTCATGTAATTGGGTTGTATTTTTCCTTACAGTCTTAACGCATCACATGGAAGTCATTTCAATCCTGACTAAGGGTCAAGGTTTTTTTTATTTTATTTTATGAAACTAAAGTGCTGTTGTGGTTTTATTTGAACATCTACCCCCAGATTTAACAGCACAGACTACCTTATGAATCCTTTATTCGAAGCCTTGCATTTTTCAGAATTTTCACAGCAAAAGCGGTTGTAAGCTTCACACGCGCTGAAGCTGTAGTGCTCTTGTATCTGGAGTAAATGGAGTCTGTGGCGTAAAAAAAAAAAAAAAAAAACTGTGGAAGAAAAACAGGGAGGCTTCAGCGTTGCTACGGCAACCCCGACATCATCTGGCCGTTTCCATGACAAAAAATAAATAAATAACTTCAAATCTCCAGCCCTTTATCTTAAATTCCTTGACTTCAGTTTTGGTCTCTGCACTGTTATCAAAATGAATGTCGACGTTGAGAGGCAGACGTCGAGGTCTATACACCTGTATTCGATCCATTAGCAATCGTTTACACTGAATATCTACAGTTCATGCACAGCAGAAGATCGCTGCATTAAACAGGATTAAATGCTTCTCTGCAGCAGTGGTTTTACCTCGTCGTTTTAAGCAGCATTTTATCGGGAATATCAGGCGAATGTTACGGAGCGGAAGTTTATTATTTTTCTAGAATAGCACGGCTGTGATTGGGCAGTAGGCACGAGGCCGCAGGCAATCACGTCCGAGATGATGTTCAGTACAGCAGCTTGGTTCTGAGTGCGATACTGCTTATACACACACACACACACACACACACACACACAACAGTTTTATAGACAAGAAATTAATATCGAGTAACTGATTTCAGATGCAATATGGTCAACTTTTTATTTTATTTATTTATTTATTCTTGATCCAGCAATGAAAATAGTTCCCAAAAGAAGCCGCAGCTGGATACACAGACTGACGTTGTTCCAATGTAACAAACTATTGCTAGATTTGGACTCGATACAAACCGTAAAATGTCCGAGTACTAAATACGGACACTCTTGTCCAATGCTCTGTTTTGACTTGTTTTTTTGTTTTGTTAAAAAAATAATAGATTTAAGGGATTGTAAGCGGTTAATTAGTTAGAAGAGAAACCGATCAAGTGCACAACAAAGATCTCACCGAACACGGGTCTGAACTAGAAGCTCAGAGAAACGACTTAATTGTCAAAAGTTTAACACTCTTTTCAAGATGATTTTAATTTTAGCTTCTTGTCCCAGATTGGTCCAGACTGATCCGATAGTCCTGGTCGGCGTCATCTCCTTATGCAAAATGACCTTGGGAGCAGATTATGGACTCAAGGGGTCAAGACAATAATACACTAGACAACAACACTAATCCACATCTCTGTATTTAGATCAGGGTTTTAATATGCTAATCTTCATTTCTCCTAAAACTAACTAAATAAAATTTTAACTCTGTACAACCCTTAACATAACGTAATGAGTTGCAGTCAAAGCATGGAACATTCTCCCTCTTCGGTCCTGTGAGATCCGACGATCATATACATAAAAGAACATTCTGTCTCCGAGTGGAGTTTTCGGGTGCTGCTGTAACAGTGTGGAATTAAATCCGACTTCAAAGAGTCGCCCATGTGTCCACAAAATCCTGGTAATCTTGAAGTGCTCAAGGAGTGTGACGACCTGCTCATGCAGGAGCCACCGAGCCGGACGAGGACTCGGTCTTTGAGGCTCCGTCGTCGTCTGCGAAATGGTTCTTTATTTGGCATAGGGTGATGAACATGCATCGACGGAGCTGCTTGTCCATGCCGATGAAAATAAGAGGAACGTGCACCACTGCACTCTTGGCGAAGAACGCGGTCAGAGTCATGGTCAAGGGACTAAAGGCACTGCCTTGGTTTGTGAAGATGTGCCAGCCAGCGCTAACGTAAGGCAGCCAGCAGACGAAGAACCCCAGAGTCATGACAACCGTCACGCAGTTGGCATCTCGTTCGGTTTTGTCAATCGCATCACTATTAACGACGCAGAGTAATCGTCCAAAGCACACCGAGATGACGGTCAATGGGACGATGACGTGTACGGTGAACATGTAGTTGATGAAGGACTCGTTGAAGATCTCGGGCTTCAGGGTGTAGTAATCGACGCCGCATGAGCACTGCAAACCCTCAGGGATGTAACGCGACCACTCAAAGAGAGGAGGCAAGGAACAGCTGAAAGCCATAAGCCAGATGAAGCGTACGCCCTTAATGACAAACCGCTGGCGGAAATGAATGTCGATCCCGGGTCGAAAGGACACCATGCACCTCTCCACGGACAGGACTACCAAGCACCACGACATGGTCTGGATACCATGGCTTGCGAAGAAGCCTTCGAAATTGCATCCCACCTGTCCGCGGACAAAATAGCCATGCATGGCCGCGTGCATCGTGAAAGGAAAGCTGACCGCGATTACAAAAAGATCAACCACTACTATGTTCACCAGGATGTAGTAGATTGGCGTGCGCAGATTCTTGTGCAGGACCGTGACGACGAGTGTGAATAAGTTGACGGGAAAACCGATAATGATGAGGAAGAACATGTAGATGGTGAGGAAGGAGAACACCCATGGCTCGGCCAGGTAGTACTGCGGATACTCGTGAGGACTCCTCACTACCCCAGTCGCGTTGGACATGGGGATGTAGAAATCGGGGCCCTCTGTGCCATTCATGCCTGACGAGTAGGTATAGTCCAGTGTATAGTCCTGTGTAGCTTCTTCCTAGTGAGTAGGCAGAGACGGCAGACAAACATGTTACAGGACAGATTAGCGTATGTGACTGATCAGCAGAAATCTGATTCGGGCTACGTTAATGCTAATCCACTACTGAGCTCTAGCATGCATAACAGTCTGTGGGTCACGTGGGATATAAACTGTCTATTCTGATTAGGCTAAGAGGCTACACATTTATAATAATATACACGTGTTTGTGTGTGTGTGTGTATGTGTATATATATATATAATATGTAACTTTGCTTTGTACAATATTAGCCCTCTGTACCACAAATGTTAACTTGCCATTATATTTTTCTTGTGCTTTTGGCAGGGTTAAAAGTCGTACACTCGAATTGGCGAAATTGAGATTGTACAAAATTGTTTCGTGCGGTCTTTCACAGTGGTGTTTGTTGGTAAATGGGACCTTTTAGCTCACATTTTACTCGCATTCGACGCACGTGAATCGAAGAGGACTTTGACTGAATGCCTGTTGTGATGACGTCACATAGCGTGTCTTGGCCCGATTCTGCAGAAAAGTCTGCGGTAATGTCAAAAAATTCTCGTTCATATTTTCCTATTTTACATTTCAAACGGTTTTGGACCTCAATTCCACATGGACGTTCTTGCTGTAGTGCTGGGACTACAGTTGCTGCGATGTCCTTGGGACTGCGATGACCACATGCAGTTCTGCACTCGGGTCTCCTTTAGTGAACAGTGGACTAGTTCAACACACAGACTTCATATAAACTCCATAATGAACTTTCTTTTACTTTCACACTATCCGTCGTGACCCAGATGAGGACGGGTTTCCTTCTGAGTCTGGTTCCTCTCAAGGTTTCTTCCTCATATCATCTTAGGGAGTTTTTCCCTCGCCAGCGTCTCGCTCAATAGGGATAAATTCACACACTTAAAATCTCCATCCTGTGTTTATATATTTCTGTAAAGCTGCTTTGAGACAACGTCCGTTGTTAAATGTGCTGTACAAATCAAATTTGATTGGATTTTGGTACCTTAAGTTCAACTGACTCTGTCATGAGCATCTTATTTGCCACCTTGTGGTGTGTTCATACCATATAGTTTCACTCGTCAAAAAAGACGGAAAACAAACAAATATATATATATAAATTAAAACCAGACGCATCAATCATGTTACGAGTTTTTTGTTTTGTTTTTTTTTTGGTCACACACTGGTATCTCCAAACCACCAGCAGACTACACAAACTTGCATCAAAACTCTCACACAAACAACTTCTATGCCTTCAAACTGCGAGAGCTGTTTATGCACAATCGATGACTGTCAAATATTTGTGCCTGTGAAGCAGCGTGCTGATAAATATAGCCTCTCGTCTATCTATTGATCAGAAGACTGAGAAAGCAGCAGCAGAACTCGTACTGGGCGATCCGGGTGAATGTTGAGGGATGGGGGGGGGGGACGCGGTTGAGAAGAGCCCTCTGCTGTTACCACACTGCATTACAGGCACACTGGAAGTCGACAAAGCGTAAGACCATCTCCGTTCATATCGACTGCTTTAATGACATCCTGCTCTGCTAGGACATTTCGATCCAGTAGCCGAGTTCACTAGTGTGCTTACGTACGAGAGGTTTTTATTTTTATTTTATTTCTATGACTTGAAATTTTCCTTGAAACTTTGCACTGCTTTAATAGCACTAAAAAGGTGACATTATTGTGGCTCATCATCTGAATCACCTCACCGTCTGACATTTTCTACCGGAAGGCTTCAGTTTATTTCCTTCCGCATCTGCTCCGGTCACGTCTAGACATGCAGACGGTCATCTGATTCGGTAACGGTGCAAAATAATATCATCATATAATAATATCAAGTACAAATATCTCGAATATACACGAATTCAACAACTAGATCAACACGGATGTTATTACAGCAAAAATGTGATTATTAAGCCTATTTAGAACTCATTTCAAGCTTGAAATTGCATCATGCATCTATTCAAATGATCTGAATCAGACCAACTTGTAATTAGGAAATGTGTATAGAAATAACTTTAATGGTCTTACATGTTCCATAATAATCTCATAGTGAGGAAATATTAGATTAAGTTTTCTTTATTCAAGATTTGCTTTATTGAAATCACGCGCGCACACACACACACACGATGGAGTGATCTCTCTCTCTCTCTATATGTATGTGTGTATATGTGTGTATATATATACGTGTGTGTGTGTATGTATGTATATAGGGTGCATGGTGGCTTAGTGGAAGGGGATTTGATTCCCACCGTGGCCTTGTGTGTGTGTGTGTGGAGTTTGCACGTTCTCCCCGTGCTGCGGGGGTTTCCTCCGGGTACTCCGGTTTCCTCCCCCAGTCCAAAGTCATGCATGGTAGGCTGATTGGCGTGTCTAAAGTGTCCGTAGTGTATGAGTGTGTGTGTGAGTGTGTATGTGATTGTGCCCTGTGATGGACTGGCACCCTGTCCAGGGTGTACCCCGCCTTGTGCCCGATGCTCCCTGGGATAGAGTCCAGGTTCCCCCGTGACCCTGAAAAGGAGTAAGTGGTAGAAGATGGATGGATGGATGAAACATTTAAAGATGGATGGATGGAGAAGTAAGCAGGAAATATTTCTTTTCATGTCCTTCAAAACATATCCCTTGCTAAAGTTTTTAGGAATCTTGTGGAGTAAGCCAAGCTCGTCACAAACGACAACGTTAACCTTTCTAACTTTTAAGATGTCCTCCAGAGGTGTTTTATAAAGCGACTCTGTAGGGCTGCAAATGTCATAATTAATAAATAAATAAATCTGATTATCAGAGCCTGACATCAGTCTGTACAGCCTGAATTTTTCAGATATCCGATTACTTAACTACGTGTAAACATGCTGATTGATAATCTCTTGGGTTTTATTTATTTATTTATTTATTTATTTATTTTTACATGCTCGTTAAACTCATGCAGAAACAACACCGCAGTACGGCAGACTGAAGATGGTTTCGCTCTTTTTCCACCTTGCACAGCTGCTCTACTCGGCCTTGTTCTCCTTACTGAACTTTTAAAGTGATATAGAGGCGCTCTGCCACTATTTTTCATGTCGGATACCACGTTTGATCACACTTTGATAGCTACCAGGGAGCTGTCATGTCCTGTAGCGATATATTTGTTTCTCATTGCTCTCTAGCTCCTTTAGACTGACTGAGCTAAGCTTCTCAAGCACAGGTACAAACCCCTGAAACGTTATCGCCTCCTTATCGCTGACAGCTTCGTTCGGAAATCGCTTATTCCAATGCAGCAGCGTCGTCGTGAAATACGGTGCGTGTTTAAGGTGTTTGGATCGAGGGCTGGTTGGACAGAGAGATGGCTGAGAGAGGCGGTCGGATTGGACAGAATCTTCTCAGAGAGGTTTACGTTTAATATCATGGGATTTGTTTCGTTCTGACTTGAGCCTGGGTTTAGTTAGGTATATGTCTATGTGCCTCTCAGGAAAGACCGAATCCTCTAACTTTTTCATCAAATATTCGGTTTCTCAATCGGACTCGGACGTCAGCTGTTGTTTGTGTGTAGCATTTTTTTAAAATCAGTGGCGGTGTATGTCTGGCCCAAGAGAATTTTAAATAAAATAGATTACAGTGTGGAGAGAGATACACATTACAGCGCCGTAGAGATGACTTCTAATTGACAGCCATACATGTGATGTTGGTCTCCCAGGGGTGTACGAGTCACAAACCCGGGCACCAGGACAACCAGACTTCATCTTCAGCTTATTTGTTTTGCTTTTTGTTCTTGTTGTTGTTTGTTTTCCCCCTCTTCATTTTTTATTATTATTATTATTATTATTATTATTATTATTTTTAAGAGCTGACAGACAAGTAGGTTTAACAAACGGAAAGGAAGACATCCTACTCATCGGCTTTCTCAAAATAAACGTTTCCATTTGACATGTAGCGATGTTTACAATGGCGTAACGCTGTATTTATTTTAAACAATTCCTACAACCGCATGTTAAAACAAACAAATAAATAAAACAGCAACATTTAACTGTCTTTCCATTTATTTTAACTACCAAGCATTTCATTTGAAGGTCTTGAGAAAATATATAAGAATTCAATCTAAAACCATCTTTCCTCCCAACATTTTTTCCATGAACTGGGAAGAGGAAGTAATCGAGACCACCAACAGACATGCACTAAAAAATATATATTATACAATTATAATTATATATTGGTGCAGGAGGGTTTTTTTTTTCCCCCCTTCACTTTGAGCATCGTTAGACTTTCACAGAAGACTTGACAGGCCCTGGGAGTTTGGCAGTGGTAGCAACGAGCAGCGATACACACATCTGCCTCTGTCATGCCCTGAGCTACATACAGACTCTGACATGTGGTAAAAAAAAACATCCAGTTAAATCATTTCGAGCAAACATTCCTGAGCTGTGCGCCGTTGCATCATCCAGAGCTGTCGCATTCTGACAAGACTACACCGAGCTTTGTTTTCACACAGGACCAAACAATCCTCAGGACTTGCCCCCCAAGCTGAAAAAGCTCAGGTTTGTTAGTTATGTAATAGTATGTTCTTATCAGTCAGCGTGGAGCCCTCGCTTCTTAATGTGCAGACAGAACGAAGAACTCTGGGTGCTGTGTAGCTCTGATCCGGCAGAGTTCTTTCGTTTTGGATTACAGCGAGACCCTGATCTTCAGTAATGGGATGTGTTCTGGTTGAGACGCAGACGAACTGCAGACAAGTTCTTTACTGTGCAATTTTATACACCACCACTTCAGAGCGTGTATCCCGGATAGAGGAGACAGTAAGAGATGATAAGAATACGGTTTCCTTTTTATAACTTTTGAATGTATTAGTATGTTAAATTTAGGTTTTCCTACATTTGCTCCATACTGGTCATCTTTTCAGGATGTGGACAGCACCCGGATGCACTACACTGTCAGATCTAGAGGTGCGTCAATAGCATTTTTCAGACCGAGTACAAGTATGAGGACAGGGTTGGCGGTTCGATTCCCGGCCCACATGACGCCACGTGCCGAAGTGTCCTTGGGAAAGAACCCCAAGTTGCTCCCAATGGCAAGTTAGCACCTTGCATGGCATCTCTGCTACCATTGGTGTGTGCGTGTGTGAATGGGGAATGAGACACAGGAACCGCGCTATAAAAAGCGCTATATTACTGCAGAACATTTACCATTGACATGATTTTTTTGGGTTTTTTGGTACTCGTCAATAACAATACTGTAACGAGTACCAAACGTACCACTGTAACGTTTTCTCCCTTGGTTCGGTTCATTTAGACGTATGAACACGGCGACCGTGCTCGGATCCGCATCGAAACGCCACTCTGTGTACAGAAAGCAATCCGACCCAACGGACCGACCTGTATGATAATGCATGATGGGACGTGCCTTGTGTGAACGGCGTGTTTGTTTTGCTGATGGCTCGTAACATGAATTGCGGTTTACCTCGGACCAAAAACGAGGTAAAATGCCTCGTTGAAATTTAGTCTGACGAACATATTTCTGAAGAACTTTCAAACCAAAAAGATGCGCGTGTGTGTGATAATGTTCTCAGGCTATTAGTCTTGTTCTTTACAACGTTATTGGGTTAAATGTAATTGAACTGCTTTAGGTAGCTACACCGGTTACCTAGGATACATTAGGTTTAGTGCATCATGTGATATTGGATGTTATCAGAACGAGCATGAGTAATGGAGCACGGGACTGGACAGTGGCCAAACGTATGGGTCTTTGTCCCACAATGCCTACAGATCAACATGGTTATAACAAACACTCTACATCTGTTCTTGCTCAAAAGCTTCTCTTGCTGTGCTGCACCCACTCAGTCAGTTTCCTTTTGATTGCCTTTAAATTATTTCATTTTCTCTCCCTCTCTCTCTCTCTTTCTCTCTGTTCTCTGTATGATCAAGCAGAATTTGGATTGATGCCTCGTGTCAATCTGCCATCTGCTTAAAGCACAGATCTCACTGTAATGATCAGTCGTCTCTCTGTAAAGTTGATTAATCAGCCTTGGAACGGTGCGTCGCCAAAGACTCATCAGAAGACGTGACATGACGAGGCAGAAACTGGAGCGTTATTTATAAAACACGTCTAAAATCCTGGACGTTGTTCCAAAAGCAAGATAAGAAACTTCAACTGCAGTGCTTTTGCTCATTCTCTTTGCTCTAAAGCAAGTGCGATTTTCCTCTCCGGAATGTTCTGTGTCCGCACTCGGTGATCGAGCCGGTTCTTATCTCCCACAATAAATCCACAAGACCAGTGACGGGCGACAGACCGAGCGAGTGGCTTTTACAAAAAAAAAAAAAAAACCTAGCAAAAAAACCGTCGGTCTGTTCTTTATCCACTCAAGAACAAGCTGAAGTAAGGAGGTGCGAGTCATCTGTTTTATTGGAAACATTCTATGTTCAAATTTCATTCACTGTAATGACCATGGAAATATAAAAACAATCAAAAAAATGTCAAAGTTTGTGGACACACCGCACCCATATGTGGCTCTTCACCAAACAAAATTATAAGCACACAAAGTCATTCGACTTTCCCTTCACTGGAACCACGAGGCCCGAACCTGTTCCAGCATGACGATACCCCTGTACCCCTGTTATCTTGGAGTTAATTTTTGACACATTTTTTTTAAGTTAAAAGGCTGTGAAATGATAATTAGTTTGGCTCGGCCGTATGTCTCGCCTCCTGGCCCTTCCCTGCTCATTCTCCTCAAGTACACGGACTTCCTTCCGCTAATTCAACCCCGAGCCTCGTTCTCCTTGCTGTAGCGTGTCCTCCAGCTTGAGGAGTCGGTTCTTACAGTAAGAATGGGCGGTGGATGGGGAGTGGCTCATATCCTCCCCGGCCGTGACCACACAGGGGTGGGGAAGACGACATGAATGGAAGGTGTGGGGGCAGCACTGGATGTTCATTTGTTACGCAATTCCCCGGGGAATCTGGACAACGAGCAAGATGCGGATAAAGTGCTCACGGGATGTCCGGGTCACCGTGCAGGGAAGTGACGAGGCTACATAACTCTGACGCAGCACGTAGTAGAGAGAAGGAGCAACAAAAGGAGGAAGGGAGAGGGAGAGTAGCACGAGTGCCGGAACGCTCCAGCTCTGTGGGAAAAGCCGACCGAGCATGCTCGGTGGGTTTTTTTTGGGACAGAGGCCAGTTGTGTCACCTCTTGGGACAAATCATGATCGCCTGCTGCGCGGACAGAGCGATGAGGTTCACACGACCAAACGCAAACTCGGTCTCCTATACTACGCTATACGGTCTCACGGGTACGGGGTCGGGTCAGTGACCCGCTGTTTTCACCAAAATACGTCGAACTGATTATTCTGAGAAAATTTGAGAGTTTTTGTGTTCGTCCGTTCAGTCGTTATTTCGCGTCACGATTTTTGCTTCATAATAGATGAGTCAAATGTTTGAGTCACTTATGATTACATAATCTTTTTTTAAAGGGTGTCTAATAAAAATGTTTTTATGTCTATGGTTTTATCCCAACAATGCATCATATTTCTTGATTAATTGATTGATTTTCACTGCTCAATTGTCTATTTATTCATCCATTTTGTTTATTAAAAAAAACAAGCCAAGCCCAATCCAGCTAGCTCACTATATCACGTGTGAAGAACCAGGCTCAGATTGAAGTGTGTAGGGTTTAAAAATATTTTTCCTTAAACTAATATTTAATATGCAAATGGCGTGCTTGCGATTTTCCCCCGCAAGTGTCCATAGACGCCAAGCTCCTACCCTGTACTCTCACACACACTCTCTCTCTATCTCTCACACACACACACAGAGGGAACTAAAAACAGCATTCCCAGGCTGACGTTACACAGCGTGTGTAAACCCTCAGCATGCGTACGGTCCTGCGTCCTGGTTGGCCGGCTGCTCGGTGACGTTACAGAGTGTGTGTTCTCCGAGAGCCAGAGAATGTAGTGACGCCTGCCGTTTCCGAGTAAGCGAGATGTTTAGATGATGAGGACGGAGGGATGAGCAGAGACTTTTCCGATTATTCCCCATCTCATAAGCCTGACTTTGTGAGAACTGTGGGATCCTGATGCTGATGCCAATCCACTGGAGTTGACCTACTTCGGGCCGCCACTGCTGGGCCCCTGAGCAAGGCCCTTAACACAAACAAATCCCAGAACACAAACACAGACTGACACTTAGCAAGTAATGTTTCCTCTGCTCATCCTTAGAGGCCAAAGGTCATGTCTGATTGATCCTGAGCCACTCAGTAGACTTCTGGACGTGCGACTGCCTAGCCCTGTGTGTACTAAAAGGATTGAAGCACAGTCAGTCCTCGGGGTCGAACAGAAAGCTGCATGGAACGTTCTTCCTTCAAAGCCTGCACTGCACTGCTCGAAGGTTGCTTGATCTCTTTAGTGGGGAAAAAATAAAAAAAATTTAAAAATACTTTTTTTTAACGCGGACCTCGTTTAGGATCGAATGGAGCTTCTAGTTGCCCTGCGTTCCTCTCATCACCGTGTTGCACTTGCGCAATACTGAAATGCAATCAGTGTTTAAATCAGAGCTCTCAGGTGTACACTAGCGGTTCAGAATTACGCCCTAAAACATGACTAGTAGCTTTTCTATCGGTTATGAAATCATCTCCCTCTGTTCGTTCTTATTGTTAGTCTATAGAATAAATTAAGTATAATAAATACCAATGACCTCCTTCATGTACATCTGTCCATCCATCCAATCACTTGTGCTATCCTTCTCTCACATGATCAGGAACGAAAATGACCTGGAACCACTGTTATAAGTACTAGGGTCGTGTGTGTGTGTGTGTGTGTGTGATATAAAGATTGAAAGCATCATTCAAATGCATCCTGTGGAAACTGCACACCAGACCTCCCTTCCTCTCGACCTCACAGCTGCGCACAGGAGAGATAGCAGTGTGTTTTATAGTGGGGGAAGTGGAGAGAGTGAATGAGCGCTCCCCCTAGTGAGTGTGTGTGTGTGTGTGTGTGTGTGTGTTTTTCCATTGCTTGCTGTTGCCTCTTGGTCAGATAAAATGAACTAGTGTGCCTTGGCATATGACGCTGCTGCTGTGGGATCAGTCATCCTCCCTCACTGAGAGAGGGACCTCGTGTTGGTGGTGGGGGTTGGGAATATTAGCTGTGCTCGTGTTCAACGCACATGATCGAAGAGGGCTTTGGCTGAACACACTCTCAATATTGTGGCGTTTGCTCGATTCTGCATTCAGTTATGTGCTAAAATATCAATTAATAAATAAATAAATCGCAAGAGCGACCTTGGTAACTTGACAAGCTGTGAGGTTTTTTTTGGTCTTCTTAACTTCAAGACAGAGGGGGGAAAGAGATGCTGGTGAGTGTTATAATGTATAATCCTGCACTTGAGAACAGGAACCAACTTGTTTTAAGGAACGTTCCGCAACAATAAATGGACAAAAAACGTCCGACGTGTCGTCTTCGATGAACGCGGTTATTGGTAAATAATTAAGGTTCCCTCATCACGCTCGGCACACTTGTACCTGTACCTCTTCTACTTGATCATTTCTGCTTCAGGCTGAAGCCAGGCCTGTTCGGAAGGGGTCGAAAGATGTTTCCCAGCACGGCGCTCCGAGTGCTCTCGCTCCATCATCTCGGCTTCGTCTTCATTCTCGCTCCATCAGGAGCACACACAGAACCTCGAGTCGAGGAAGAACTCATTAGAAGCTCCGAGCCACAGAGGCCGCTTCGACTTTGTGTCAGCATGACTTTCCCATGTTAAACGTCTCACGCCGGGGGACCCCTGCTAACCACTAACTGCTAACCATATGCCCCCCCTTTACTTTCCATAACAATGACCTAATAGCTTTTCACAGTCTCAACGAACCCGATGCTTTGCTGCACAGGCCCTGTCCTGCTGTCCTGTGTACGTGTGTGTGAATCCTGGACTGTGTTTTTGTTTGCGGCTTACCTCCCTGCTGAGTTTACTGGACTTTGATGGTGTGTGTGTGTGAGAGAGAGAGAGAGAGAGAAGTGTGCGTGTTTAGAAGAGATGCTTCTCTACCTCTTTTCTTCCTCTTGTGCTCCCACTCATGCGACGCAGCTGCAGTGTGAGGTCAGCTCTCGCAGCTGAACATGAACACCATGCAAATTTTTCTCTGAATACCGGCGATGTGTGTGTGACTCATGTCCATCTGATCTGCATGTACTTAATCCATCACACACTCCATATATCAGTCATTCATCTTTAGTAGGAGTGTTATCCTGGTTGGGGTTGTCGTGGATCTAGAGCCTGGGAACACTGATCCTGGATGGGATGCCATGCGCGCTCTCTCTCTCTCTCTCTCTCACACACACACACACACTCAAACACAGCTAGGGGCAATTTAGAGTTCTGTACAACATCATTAATGTATCTGTCCAGTTCTCACGTCACTCCAGCAGTGTCTGATCCTCATTTCACATCGTACACTTCTCGCTTCTTCGACTGCCTTTATTTTCTTTCTTTGTTCTTATTGGCCATGTTTACATGCAGCGATTTTATTGTAAATTTACCTGCAACCTGCCATGAACGCTTGCGAAGGATGCACGACTTGGTGGGGGGAAAAAATGAATGAAGACAGAAAATGAAGGGAAAGCATGGGAATTGTGCAGAAATAATACTTAAGCAAAGGTTTAAAGCTGCCTTTCCATCCACCCTGTTTATCCTACACAGGGTCGCAGGGAGCCTGGAGCCCGGAGACCGGAGCCCGTCCCAGGGAACTCGAGGCACAAAGCAGGGGACACCCTGGACGGGGTACCAACGCATCACAGGGCACACACACACACTACGGACAATTTGGAAATGCCAATCAGCATACAACACACGTCTTTGGACTTGGGGAGGAAACCAGAGTACCCTCTGAACCCCCGACCCCAGAGGTGTGAGGCAAATGGAGTGGATAGATGTTTTTCCACTTGAATCTGTAACTGTTCGCCGGACACTGCTTGTTATATATAGTATCCAATTTATTATTATTAAATGCAACTACAAGATAGTTCTTGCGATCTTGTATGTATATATTGCTATATATAACTGCTATATTGCTTCTTGATTTAAAAACCATTTTATTTGGATTTTAATATACTTTTTAATAATCCAATAAGATTGGTACTGTAGCGCAGAATAAATGTATTCAAGTCATGAAAATCCATTCTCTGTACCGCTTATCCTTACTGGGTCGCGAGGAACCTGGAGCCTATAGTAAAAGGAACATTTTGGTGGAACATTTAATTAAATAAAAGCATACAACTTACCATTTCCAAAGTTAAGTAATCCAGCCAACTTTATTCCCGCGAACAGTAACAGTTGTTATACGCGATCGGACTACACGGCCATTTTATTTGCACTTGATGGTTATTTCTCCCCCAGAAGCAAGAACTACTTTCACATTCTGAAATCTCTTCAATGTAGGTTTTTTATTATTTATTTATTTATTTATTTTTATTATTATTATTATTATTATTATTTTTTTTTTTAGCAGCTCCTTGCACACTGATCCTTGCAAAGTAACGCTGATGAGATTTACAACGTGCGGGTTTGGACAGAGGGAGTGAAAGAGAGGCGGACAGGAGCGGAGAGAGGAATGGAAAGACGGCTAAGTGCTGGAGGGAGAAGAGGCGAGAGCAATACATGACCTAATGTCTCCTCAGTTTGCAGTATTTGCTCTGCTAACCTGCCTGACCTGCATTTGACCATCTGCTGCTTTTGATCCCCACCAGCAGCAGGTCCTGTGTGAAGGAGTTTTTATTTTATTTTATTTTCACGTCCCCATGAGCACGCACCGCTGCTGTGAATCTTACAGTGTTACCTTTGAATCCGCCTCTGCGCGCTCATCAGGATCCCCAGTGCACACGATGTGAGCGAAGTGGGGACAGGAAGAAAGAATTAACAACCGATCTGTCTTCCAAACCACCGACGCAGAGACCGGCTGCCAAGTTTTCACAAGAACATCCGTTCATTCAATTAGGCCTCTTTATAACCAGCATCTCTCGCTCTCTCGTTCTCCTTATACTTGCTCAACTTTTCTCCAAAATCCGTATTTCTAAAGATCACAAGCAAGTATGTCTGAAGATCTACAAGCACTAGTTCCCTTCTTTGCTCTTATCTTAACATGTCCTGATTTTCTACCGTCAGAAGTGTCCCTGGGTCAACAAGGGCAATGCTTACGTTAGCTTCAATCGCACAATTGAACATAAACACGTTGGAATATTCGCCAACAAGCTAGCTGACATTAAGTTCAATATACTTAACTATCAAGCTACTTAACTATTGCTAAAGTGCTAACAATAACATTAGCAAAGCTAACTCCTAAGTCATCATCCTAACTTTGTGCTGGATTGTTATGTTGCGTAACTAAAAACAGCTGTTTTTGCTAACCAGAAGATGACACTGAAGAGATCAGTACAAGTCTACCATTAACTGTGTGTCTAAATCGCATACTTGTGGTCTTGTGGTCCACAAGGCTCTCGGGTTCCAATTTCTACATGTGGGGTTCAAAAGCTTGAGCAGAACCGGCATCTATGTATGAGATAGAACGTACCAGGACATGCTGTTGTAAGAAAAAAATCAATAATGTGTTGCTGTTTTTGCTGGAAACTCCTTCCATAATTTCCTTAGAGGAAACCTGATCATATTGACTATAATCATTAAAACTAAAAACTAAAAATAAGTGCATTAAAAAAATAATTGTGCTTTTGAATTACCGTCTGAGCCGCTGTTATAGTAAGTTAATCAATACCTTCTGACCAATCAGGATCAAGGGTTCTCTAATGGTCCGTTTCGGATGATCTTGCCTCTCAACCCAAACGACTTTGATCACAGGCGATATCTGAACACGCCAAGTCTTAAGGACTTTTCTAAAGGCTAAACATTCATAACTCTTGACTTGCGTGGAGCCTAATAACTGTGCGTGATTGATTGATTTATTTATTTTTAGTTCTGGTTTCCGGTGTGCTACACTCTTTTGTTCTCAGATGGCTCTTGTGTCACACTCTGGCTTCGCTGGTGTTTATAAACGAACAAGAGCTTCTTGTTCAGAACTTGTTCCAAAAGATAAAAGACAGCAAACAGAGAATGTTAATCATTTCCTTAGCGTTCAATGAAATCCTAATGTTCCTCGGTTGTCTAAAAGACAGACTTGTTTACGTTGTCGTGCGTGAGGCAAAAAGATGGGACCAATTAACACCCGTCGTTAGAAAATGAACTACAGAGCCAGCGTGTGAGCTGGAGCCAGTTTGGCATCCCTGGTGTCTTACTCGCTCAATTTTCAAGGTTGATACCTTTGATTGGACTTTCCCGAATCGCGGCCTAACATCCGGTCTTTGTTTGTGCACGCTCTCAACATTTATTTCTAACTAACAAATGGATTGCTTCAGAGATGTTTTTGATTCTCGGTGTGAAGAATCAGTGATGGATTTGGACTGGTTCTTGTTCATCGTGGTTGATTGGGTAATACTCGGTGCCATAAAATGCGAAAGAAACTGTAGTTTTATCACACATTTTTTAGTTACTATAAAATGCCAGAAATTCTCCAAACGCAATATCATCTTACCCGTCTTATGCCATACGCTTTCAAAGTTACAGGGTTTTCCCAGGAGGCAAGCGGTGCTGTATTACTGTCTGGAAAGAAAGCCTGTATTTGCTCAACATTTCAGGCTCCACTGGCAGGTCATGTCTAGCTTGAAATGTGTCAGTGTGCTTCATGTCTGCATCTGACCTTAAAGTGGAAAGAAGTTAGAGAAAATCAGTGTTTATCTGTATCAGCGATTCAGTCGGCTATATCCCAGCTGTGCACACATCAGCATTTTTTTTTCTCTATATGTGATTCTGAATTGGGAATGTACGGCATGTGAATAGTCATATATAAATGTCACTACTAAATTGTTTTATATTAGACACCTAAATACCTAACAGCTCAAATGAGAGACGATACACTAGATAACTGTAGCCCAGACACTGTGGCAAGCCATACATTATGAAAGTCTCAGCAAATGCCTGGGGAAAAGGTTCTCTAGTCTGATGAGACCAAAACTGAACTGTTTGGCCTTGGCACAAACTACTACATTTGGTGCTGCAATGAAGCATGGTGGTGGTAGCATCATTTTGGACATTACCCTTGGCCTCTTGATTGGTTCTGCAGTTTTCTAAAGATAACATGGACACGCCAGAAGTCTGTTGTAAAAATGTTTTGTGGATGGATGAGACCAAAATAGAACTTTTTGGTTTTATTGAGAAGCGGTATGTTTGGAGAAATGAAAACACGGCATTCCAGCATAACAACAAACGCCATCTGTGAAACATGGTGGTGGTAGTGTCATGGTCTTTGCCTGTTTTGCTGCATCTGCGCCAGGACGACTCACCATCATTGATGGAACAAAGAATTCTGAATTATTCCAGCGAACGCTAGAGGAAAATGTGAGGACGTCTGTCTGTGATCTGAATCTCAAGAGAAAGTGGGTCATGCAGCAAGTCAACGATACTAAACTCACAAGTCGTTCTACTAAAAATCGGGTGAAGAAGGATAAAGTTAATGTTTTGGAACGGCCAAGTCAAAGTCCTGACCTTAATCCAATAGAAATGTTGTGGAAGAACTTGAAGCAAGCAGTTCATGTGAGGAAACACACCAACATCCCAGAGTTGATTCTGTTCTGTACTGAGGAACGGGATAAAACTCCTCCAAGCCGATGTGCAGGACTGATCAACAGTTACCCCAAACGTTTAGCTGCACAAGCGGGCCACACCAGATACTGAAAGCAAAGGTTCACATACTTTCACCACTCAGATATGTAATAATGCATCATTTTCCTCAATAAATAAGTGACCAAGTCTAATATTTTTGTTGGGTTCTCTTTATCGACTTTTAGGACTTGTGTGAAAATCTGATGTTCTAAGTCATATTTATGCAGAAATGTAGAACATTCTAAAGAGTTCACAAACTATAAGCATCACTGCATATAGTAAAAATGAGAGTAGGGTTTTCCCAAGCCACCACATGCTTCCTTGGGGTTAGTAATTGGACTTTACCAAACACATTCAGAAGAGTTTTCCTCTTCATTAGTGGTTAGAATGCACTAAACAGGTCAACATTATGGTCACGGTTTTTACCTTCGTTTATTCACGCCGTCTTGTGTGTACATGTGCACTCTGTGTGAAGAGAAAATCACAAAGAACTAATGAATGAGGAAAATGAAGAGAACATTCCTCGTGGACTGATGGGATTTTCACATCAACTCTAATACTCCTCCTGTTCTTCTTCAGGTAGATTTGTTAATCAATACATCCTGTACAGTAAGCCCAATAACTTACAGTCTGTCAGCTATCACCTGCGAGGAACATGCAGAAGAACACACATTTCCTCCGAGCTCCACAACACCACCTGCCTCAACTTCTCAGAGATAAGTTGTGCCGAATGACAACTGTTGAAACAAGTGTGTGTGTACCTGTGTGTCTGTTTGTGGGTTAATAGTGTGTAACTTGTGTTTGTGTGTAATATACATGTGTTTTTCCAGATGCTTGAAGTAACTATTAATAGCTCGAAGACCTCAGTCACGGAGTGTTAGTTAGAAAAAAAATAATATGCTGTAAAGATATATTACCCTGCCAGATCTTATTACTTCATTGATTCGTAGAGGAGTTGATTTTGGCGAGGCTTCAGCGAGGAAAATAATACAAGATTGCCTTTTTAGGTTGATGTTGGCTCCATCCGCTGCACTACCTAATACACTGATTATCAGACATGATGTGGAACCATTTTAAGATGACCTCAATGTACAAACGGTATCACATTGTACATACTTCGAAGCTGTTATACATACAGCGTCCACTCTGAAGCAGACCGTGACTATTCTTCCGTTTATTCCATTTACCCGTTAATTATTAAGGACTTTATCCACCTTTTTCTATCAGACAAAGCGTTCATTCATCCTTCAGGCAGTTTAACCTCACGGGTAGACCAAGCAGAAGCCTGGGTCTCAGCTTGCGATTATTCATTTGTAGACAAGAAGGTTCGACAACCTGTATAACCTTTTCAAACGCTAACTAGACTCGAATAATTCTATTTCATCCTCGACACGAGGACAGAACACATACGTCTTATATACCGTCATATGCTTCTTTCCCTTCGTCTGTATTAAGACACTCGACTAGCTTCCGAGCATTATTAAATTTCTCAAGCAACCACGTTTTACCCGGGACAATCTGATGGGGGAACCAAAATATTTCGCAAACACGTTACAGCTTCTGCATTTAAAGCTACTGCATTTACGATTGCTCCACTTATGATTTAGGTGTATATATAAGGGTTTTTCATTAATATTCACTTCGAGTCATCAGTTGAGTTATAAATACACTGCTACGATTGTACATGATGTACTATAACTGCTGAATCGCTGTTCTTTTGAAATAATGGACGCGTAAGAAGTTGTTCTACCAACATCCGGGACATATTAGTCAAAATGGCACGTTGCCATAATACTTTAGACTATTACTGGTAGAAGGTGTACTTGGCTTACTGAAGCATGTTGGCTTAAAGCCGAGTTGGAAGGGGGAAGTGGTTGAAGATCGGTGGGAAGGGTCATTCCAGAGCTCTGTTCTGTCTCTTCCATCAGAAAACCCTTCTTTTTTTTCCCCTGACACACAGAGAGAGGCCAGACAAAGTGAACAACCCTCCGGACTTCTTCTAGCTGCGGGTTTATCTGCAGCTCAGCAGACATACGCGGCGCAACGTATCTTCGAGATCTGTTTTTTGCATGTTGGCATTCTGCAACCCATAGCAGTGATGCTTGCTGGACCTGTGAAAGAAAAAAAGCACTTTCAAATGGTTTCACTGGCTCGAGATAAGGACATCAAACTCATTCTTTATGTGTATGGGTGACCAAAGGAAACCTGTTTTTGACAGCCCAGCAGTGGTGGAGGATTTAAAACGTGATTCGTCTAGAACTTGGTGAAAAGGACTGGTTCGGTTTGGCTATGGGGATGCCGGTGCGAGGCTTACTCAGTGCCTTTCCTCAAATAAACAGCCAGTTCACTAATACATCATTCACCGGATATCCGTCCATTTCACACTGTATAACTGCTGTCATTTTGTGAGACGGACTACATCAACGTTATTGCGTCTGTGCTTCATTAAGAAGCTCTGTTTTCATTTATACTGATAATCCCCTGGACCTAATGCACTTCACTACACCCAATACATCTTCAAGAACAAAGACTTCAGGCATCACATACAGTCCGGTCCATAAGTATTTGGACAGTGCTTATAGAAGTCGTGGGATGAATTCTGTAGCGTACAGAACTATACTTTCTGCTCAGATTAAATCAAATTCGGCGAAAGTGACTGGACAGCGCTTCACAGTGCAAATAACGACACAAAAACGTACTGCGAAAGCAACCCAAGGGCTTCTTAAGGCGAGGAAATGAAATGTTCTTAAATGCCCGATGCCCTTGAGCAAGCTTTTCACCTACTGTAGACAAAACTGAAGGTGGAAAGGCCCACAAACAAGCAGCAACTGAAGGCAGCTGGAGTGAAGGCCTGGCAGAACACCTCAAGGGAGGAAACTCAGCATTTGGTGATGATTTCAGTGATTGCAAAGGATTTGCATCAATGTATTTAAAAAAAATAATTCTAATAATTGACTGTTAGTTTGTTTAATTACTTTTGAGCTTGTGGAAATGGATGGATTCTGCAAAAAAAATGCCCTTAAAAATGGCTAAATGGCATGAATTAAAACTGAAAGTCTACACTACAGTCACATCTTGATTGCGTCATGTAAGAGCAAAATTGCATCACTGTTCAAATTCTTACAGACCTGACTGTAAATGTTACGGTAAAATTATTTTCTTCGCATACCCAAGGAAGTTTGGGTCAGAGCGCAGGGCCAGCCTTGATATGGTGCCCCTGGGGCACGCAGGTTAGTAAATGGTCTGCACTTATATAGTGCTTTTTTCAATTCCCCCATTCACTCACACACTCACACGCACTCACACACCAATGGTAGAAGAGCTACCATGCAAGGTGCTATCTTGCCATCAGGTGCAACTTGGGGTTCAGTGTCTTGCCCAAGGACACTTCGGCATGTGGAGTCACCTACAACCCGACGATTAACGGACAACCCGCTCTACCACCTGATCCACAGTCGCCCACGTTTATGGGCCTTGCTTGAAAAATCATGTGACCACAAAACTAGGATTTACATTTACTGTGACTGAAATTCTAGGATAGGATCATTAATTTTACACATCTCTCGGGTGGGCCGCAGAAGCTGCATGATCTCATATGTACTAGAAATCCAGTGTTATGCCCTTGAGCAAGATCCCTATTCCTCAGCTGCTCGATCCAGCCGTGTAGACTGTATTTTGCATATCCTGCAAGTAACTTTGGCTAAAGTCACTGACCACAAGTGTTATCATCTAGTAGCTTATATAAGCATGCAGTTTGGTGGCATCTTTATTTACTGAAAATCTATTTCTCAGGAACAGCAGTGAAGGGGTGAGTTTTAATGGCATGAAACCAATGACCTTGTGGTTACATTGTGTTTACATTCAGCCATTTGGCAGATGCTCTTATCCAATGCATCTTACAAAACGTGTACACAGCTGCAGGAGCAAGGATTTCCGTTAGTTAGCGAATCTGCAGGAATTCACAACCTGAAAGACTACAGGCGAATGCTGGTATGAAACAAGAAATTCAGAGAAGCTCAGAAAACCAAGAAGTACTACAAAAGTAGCAATGTAGCATTGTGGGTTCTTTGATCTGCTCCGTTTGTTGGAACTTGTAAAATGGTGGACAAGGCTGGTTGCTTTTTAAGTTTAGAAAGTAAGTTTAGAAATGAAATGTTATCCTAGATGTGATCTTTTCTTGACGGAATGGAGAAGCCGCGCTCATTCGGCTAGAGGAACAAGGCTTATTTTTCCAATTAGAAGCTGAAGCAAAAAGGATCTTGCTTGAAGCCAGCTTTACCATTTTTTGGTCATTCCACCGCACATGATTTGGCCATTCATCAAGTTCCTCAGCTATGAAATAATTCAATACCTAGCATGCAAATAAAAATATACATTTCCCATGCTCGGCCCAGCTCGAACACATCACAAGGATGACTTAACTATGGGAAAGATGGAGAAAGGTGTGTGTGTCGGGGGGTGTCTTTCTAATCACAAACAAGCAGCAGTGCTTCCTCAGATGCACCACACCACATCTGGAACCGAGTCCAATGCTTCCAGTCCGTGACCTGCACTCAGAGTCAAAATAAACAGACTGAAGAGGCAAAAAAAAAAAGACTGGAAGCACTGAATAAGTCAGTATAACTCTCCTGAATATGGAGTTTATTTGCTAGGCTACTGGTTATGGAGTGGAGTATGATAATCTGCACTGGTTTTTTAAATTTTTTTATTTTTTTGGGTAAATCTGATTTTCATTCATTGGGCAGGATGGGAGGGTGCTGGCGCGATGACCACTGGGACTAGACACTGTGTCCGTATCTGAGCCGTTCCTGACTCTCCCATAAACAAATGAACCGAACAGGACTTAATCTACATCCTTCCACTTACAGCATGTGCACGAGGACGAGGCGAAAGCCGAGCAGATAGTGGGATAAATGGAGGGGAAAGAAGGAAAGATGGGCAGAAGATTAAGTTCACATAGAAGGATGAGAGGAGGGAAGGAAGGAGGGAGAAGTTCATGGAGGTCATGTAAGAACAAAAAGAGTAAAGCAATAGCAAATATTTTACTCGCCAAATGCAACACATGAAATACTTCATCACATAACAATAATATTACAGATACTGGACCGTACCATTGCTTGTTTCTGTGAGGAGGCAATCAAGGGTGCATCTAATGTCCTTTAATGTAAAGTAAAACTTACAGTTCAGGTGACTTCGATTCAAAACATGAGCTTTTGAGGAGTCAGGTTACGCAGGAAAATACAATGTTCACGCCTCCTAAGCATTTAAACCACCATCATTAAACACGAGCACTTGTGTGCTTCATAATCTTAAAAAAACAGACTGAATAAGCATGTTTTTTTTATTATTATTTAATGTCATATGTAATGGAATCCAATATAAAAGGAAAACAATTTAAAAATAAAAAATAAAGGCTAATATGATGCTATATGAATGCGAAGAAGACTAGTCCTCAAAAAAAAAAAAAAAAAACTAGAAAACTAGTATGTTGCCAATATATTGGTGCATGAATAATCCTAGTTATTAATAGTCCTGGACCTATTTAATCACAATAATCACTGTAAATTTGGTTTAACTGAACAAAATGGCTTCCACCCTCACTATTCACCACGTTATAAAATAGCACTTGATGCATGTCCTGTTATTTTGCATTTTATTTCTTTAGAACTTCTCTTATAATTAATGTAGCCACAAGATACTAATTCAAGGTGAAGAAATCGTAATGTGTGCACAGGACGTAGCCACATAATTTCAACACGCTGTTTGGATGCTTGATTAAATAAAATACTTCCGATAGATGCCATACTGCTCCTCACTCAAGCCAATACAATGCAAGAAAAATCTCATAAAGTCCAAGGTCAGAATCCTGCGTAATTTGACCAATTTACGGACAAATAAAGGCCCGTTTTGGGGGTGCCCATGTTTAGCGTTGAATTTGTGAATGTGTGTGAATTGTTTGCCCAGCAGGGGGCTCACATCCCCTCCCCTTTCCAATCGCAATGCTCGCCTCATGCAGTCATGATACTCTACACACAGAAACCCAACAGTGTCCTGACTAATTTTATAGCAGACTTGCGGCAATAAAATAATTAATTTGCTCGTACTGACTGAAAATGTCTAAGACGAACGCCAGTATTGAAGTTCCATGGAAATGATTTTGGACCTCAATTCCACATGGACGTTCTCGCTGTAGTGCAGGGACTACGGTTGCAGCGATGTCCTTGGGACTGCGATTACCACATGCAGTTCTGCACTCAGGTCTCCTTTAGTGAACAGTGGACTAGTTCAACACACAGACTTCATATAAACTCCATAATGAACTTTCTTTTACTTTCACACTATCCGTCGTGACCCAGATGAGGACGGGTTTCCTTCTGAGTCTGGTTCCTCTCAAGGTTTCTTCCTCATATCATCTTAGGGAGTTTTTTCCCTCACCACCGTCTCGCTCACTAGGGATAAATTCACACACTTAAAATCTCTATCCTGTGTTTATATATTTCTGTAAAGCTGCTTTGAGACAACGTCCATTGTTAAAAGCGCTGTACAAATAAAATAAAATTGACATCGAAAAATATTATACTGTGAGAAAGGGTTAAATCCTCACTATGCACACGAAACTCAATTCTCAAGACACAGTCCAGTGTCCAGCCAAGTACAACCAAAGAACCATAATCCTTCAAATCTAATTATGTACGTTAAATATGTTTGACAGGTACACAATGCACCACTTGATGAAAGTGAATGTAATCAAGTGTCCAGGTATCAGTAAAGCACTGAAGACGCACCCTTGAGGGTCTCACCTCAGTGACAAGTAATGGCAGAGTCTAACACACCCTTTTTAGAAACTGTGTTAAGTCCTAAATTGCTGGAATTTTAAACTACGTTTGGGAAAAATCCTCTGAAATGTAAAACGGGACACACAGCTGTCTCTATTCTTGTAGATGGTACGGCTGTTAAACAACAACTCCAGCAAGATCCCCTTCGGCCAGCGTGGATTTCTCTAAACACGGCCTGGCCTCGCTCTGAAAGTCATAATACGTCTTTCTCTTCCATTTGGATGTCCTCCAAACTCTGTCATCACTTTGCAATTTGTTAAAGGCTTGGTGAGATTTTTTTTTTTTCCCCCTGTGGACAAGCCAAGTGTTATGCCACTTTTTTTTTTTAAAGCAAATACGGGTCTAACTTGTCCACGGCCCTAAACGGGTTATACAGGTTACCTTCGGGACACACAAGCCCTCTCTCTGGTTTCATCCATATGCAGATGGATTCTTGCTGGAGATTAATGCAGTGGGAACTCGGTAAGTGAAGTAGCACAAAAAACAAAACATAATTTCTGCAATGTCTGAGGTCTAGTAGTCACACGCACGGCATATGTTCTTCGGCCAAACTCGACCGACCGACCGTGGCGTCAGGCCGAATGAAAAGGAATGGAGGTTTTCATTTTAAAAAGGAAATGTAAAACATGAAGTTCAGACGGAGGCTGTGACTGAATGTGGACAAAACCAAGACAGCATTAAATTAAATCTTCCTCTCGACTTAAAGAAAGAACTTTGGTCGACCATATTTGGTGCAAACCCGAAGGAATGATATGGAGTTCAGTTTTGGGGGGTGGGGTTAGGGGGGGGGCTGTTTTTAATACAGCAAAAATCGACTTCCTTCCGCTCCGTGTTGCGAGCACATTTTCCGACAAGCATCCAAACAGAGAGAAGTCATGTTTACTTGTTCGCCATCTGGTGCATACGATCTTCTAATACAGCAAAAGACTTGCTCAATATGGTACTGATCAAAAGATTTCACCTGAGAATAGGTTCTGCACTCATTTAATGCTCGTAGTCCAAAACCAGGTCGAGTCTCATCTGTTCATCTGTTGCCCATTTGTGCCTCGTGAGTCACTACTGTAAGGAAAAAGGAATCCGTAGCAAAGCTCGTAAACCGTTTTAATTGAGTTTTGTATAACAGACCCAACGAAAAAAGCTCATGCTACCACAGGCTAATCATGAGATTAATCCAAATTAGAGATGTTATTAAATAACTGAGCCAATAACGGAGCCTCTTCCAGATGCCACTCTGGAATATGATGGCTGGAATCTAAGTGAACAAACAGAAACAGTTCCCAGCTTTCCATTAGCTAGGATATTTGTGGCAAACGGTTTCAGCAGTCAGCAGTTTCGCGTTAACCCAACTGCAAGGTCAAAATCTGAAGGTTACATATGCAACTGTGGTTCTACGACTGAACGGAACCTTGAACTTTATGGACTTTAGGATTTTATGGATTAGTTACTAACATCGACAGCTCCCACACTGAAGTAATACGTTAAATATACTAGAAATACCCACAATACTGTCTCTTTCTCTCTGTCTCTTTCTGTGTCTCTCTCTCTCTCTCTGTCTCTTTCTCTCTCTCTCTCTGTGTGTCTCTCTCTCTGTGTGTCTCTCTCTCTATCACTTTCTCCCACTCTCTGTCTCTCTCTCTCTGTGTGTCTCTCTCTCTCTCTCTCTCTGTCTCCCTCTGTCTCGCTCTCTGTTTCTTTCTCTCTGTCTCTCTCTCTCTGTCTCAACGATACAGAGAAGATTAGCATGGCCCCTGCACAAGGATGACACGCAAATCTCTCTCTCTCTCTCTCTCTCTCTCTCTCTCTCTCTCTCTCTCTCTCTCTCTCTCTGATGGTGCAACAAGATTAGAAAAGTCTTGAATCCTCTTCGTCAAATCCTGAGCAGCTTGGACTCTATGTCTGCTGCAAACATGAGGTCACGAGTTGACGACTTTGCCATTAGTACTTGGCAAGGAAACGACCAAATGGGAAAACTCCACTGATTCCCAAGGAAACCGTGATGGCCTGTAATTCGTGTTCAGATCTGAAATCCTGCTTCCTCTCTCCGACATGACGAAAGCGCGTAGCTGTTTTTCTGGGTGAACAGTTTTTACAGAAATAAATCCAATAACGGTCTGTTTTATTGAACGCTTTGACACTGAGTGATCCCAAAATATACGAGCAGCAAACTGTTCCTTTAGAAAGAATTCAAACAGCTGGCCTCCCGCTGCACCCGCTTTGTTGCGCTGTGGTCATCGGATCGTTCCCAATTTGAGCCTAAGAATAACAAAATGACAGGGTGTATAATTTAGGGACAGAAAGCAGATCACAGCGCTTCAGGAGTGTGTGTCTGAAGGGCAAATAGCACCTCTGGGTTAGAAGATTAGCGATCCTGTCTGACTCATTTGCATTTGGCAACCAACATGAAAAGAGTGTGGTGTGGTTCTTAAAATGTGCACTCTAAGTGCTTTCACGTATGCAGCATTTAGTCTGTTTGAATTGAACCCTAGTGTGTTTTTTTCCTTGATGTAATTTGTTTAGGCAGGTGAGAACACAGTAAATGCACACAGAGGGGTGGATGAACCCAGCTACAAAAACTGAACCAGACACTTTGGGTTGCAGAATTTTATTTGGAGGGGGGGATGTTAAAACCTCGAAAAGACAGAATTTGACCTCGTTCTTTTGCTCTGGTCCATGAGGGAGGAAGGGGATTATTAACAACCTATTGTCCTGTACCATGTTGCCTAAGGAGATCCCCTCAGCCCCTTTGATAAGAACACATAATAGGACAACATTTCCTTTCCTTTGGTCTTTTATCAGTATCTGGAGCTTCCTTTGTGGTCCTTCTGCTCCCTCCTGTTTAGAAAGACAATTAGCTCCTTCAATCTGATTCAATTTTATTCGTAAAGCACATCTGACAATAGACATCATCGCTAAAAGCAGCTTCACGGGAATGTGGATTTAAGTTTCAGGTCGTTAATGAACGAGGCAAAGGAGAAAAAATAATGACCTCTAAGACACCAAGAAACCTTGAGAGTAACTGGACGCAAAAACCTCTTCTAGGTGATGGCGGACAGTGAGGTTATAAATCATTACAGCATACAGGTGTAGAACGTTGAGGCCAAGAAGTCCTAAACCTGGATTTACACTACGATTTTTGGCATACTTTAGCATTTTCGTAGCAGAGACCAAAGCGGGTTAGCAATAAAGTTCTGGAAGTGTCTTAACATTTCGATTCAATTCTCAGTGTGAGCAATGCTCCAATCGGAGGAGGCACAGGTTATATCTCTCATTAGAAGATCTTCATTGTGTAACCCGACATGCAGAATGCATACGTTCAGTTATAGAATTCAACCAAGATATTATTTGGATCATCTCATCACAGTCGGTGAGTTTACATAGACAACAATAGTCCGATATAAACCCGATTAAGACGATACTCTGATTAAGAAACTCGCATGTAAACAGAGATTACTGATGACCTTAATCTGATTAAAGTCATACCCGAAGTAAACACAAATGGAATTAAGACGTGTGGAGTATTTCTGTTTTAGTCGCATTATCGACGTGCGTTACAGACATGTACACGCCTTAATCACACTATTAACGTCGTGTGGGACGTACACACACGGCAGCGCTCAACCGTTTGACGGCAAGCAAGAGAGCACGGCTGCTTCCTAAACCGCGTACTTACCTACTATATAGAAGGCGAAATACACGTATCTCGGCTACTATATAGTAGGTAAGTATGCGGTTTGGGACGCAGACCACGGCTTCAAGCAGTCGTCTATTTGCACGTACAGCACGACAAATAATTAAACTTGAAGCTATCGTAAAATTAAAAATGAAACCTCCAAAATTGTATACGGTCCCATAACGAAGACCAACTGTTGATGTTCATACGTGAAATTCTGGAGGGAATGTTGGACGGTTTGGCGTGGGGACGTAATGACGTGTACCATTAATTATGGAAGATGGAGTCCTGGGATGAGAACAGGAGAGAACAGAACTTTACGCTTACAGCAGAAGGTATTAGGTGCAAACCTACAGTATCTTGTAATAGCTTGTCCACTAAAACATGTCCGCGACTTGGCTAGTTTTTGGAGAAGGCATCCATGTGGTACCCTCCACAGCAGCAGAAGTCAGCCCACAAGATTAAAATCCTTTCGATCGTCATGCACTGCCCTCATTTCGGCTTTGTGTGTGACGGAGACCCGTATGTTCGCTTGACAAATGATGTGTTGATGTCAAATTTAGGCAGAAACCAACATTTCTGGTGGAGATATGAAGGTATCCAGTATCGGTCTGTATTTGTCTTCAGTGGCTGTTGAAAAGCTTGTGCAGATGAATGGGTGCGGGAAACCGCAGACGCAGAAGAGATGTGAGGCAGCGTTCGGTATACAAACTACAAAGGAAGAGTGTGGTCTCATGAAAGAGACTAAAATAAAGCCTGAACTCTGAGTCCAAGTCAGTAGAGACTCTGCTGCAGTTGGCTGTAAATCTGGGGACTGGAGAGGACAGAAAGACGAGTTCAAGAGAAAGAGGCAATTTCACAGTAAAAATCAGACACTATACCTGTCATATAACCGCGAGATTCATAGTACGGCGCGTATAAAAAGAATCCACTTCCTAATGGTGGGTCGTTTTACAAGAAGGCAGCTGTGTAGCCTTTTCTTCTGTCATTAAAGCACCATTACTTGATTGTGGAATTGCTCTTGCTTACATCGTGGATAATGACCTTTTTTAAATGTTTTCTTTCCAAGAGTATTTTACTAAATACATGATCTTATGGTTACGCTCTTAATGGTTTTCCCCACCAAAACACCCAGGTGGTGGAACGAACTTCCACTGGTTGTCTGAGTCACAGTCAGATGACTGGCTTCTGAATGAAGACTCAAGACTCTTCACCAAGGACTTTAATGAGCAGTAATTTAATAATAATAATAATAATAATAATAATAATAATAATAATAATAATAAAGAGTTGTGCATTTCACGATCTTAGAAAAGATATATGTATATATTCCTCAAAAGGTTCTTTGGATGGTTAAAAGTTAAAGTTTTTATGAACAGCAAACTCTCTGATGTATGTTTTACATGGAATCTTTAAGAGTTCCCAAAGCAAAGCCATTTAAAGAGGAACTACTTGGACCCTTTGTTGTAGAATTCTAGATTAGTTGACAAACTACAAGATCTTGGTTATGATCTAAGAAAAGATCTTTCCTCGATCGTTCCTTTGTAACCAGTTCTAAGCAGAACCTTTTTCTGAAGTTTCTGATGTAGGGTTCTACATGGTATCGTTGAGTTCCCCTTGAGGAACGAACCAAAGTTTTCTACTTTGACCCCTTTGTTGAATGTTTCTTGATTAGTCGACTAATTACACGATGTCATAGTTACGCTCTGAAGACAAAAATAAAAATAAAATAAAAAAGGGTACTCAAGGGTCCTTTGGATGTTGGGTTCTATGTAAAATCTTTAAAAGTTCCCCTTGAATAACAAAACCAAGCTTCGTAAAGAAGCTATTTTTGGACCCTGTTATGTTCTATATAGAACCTACATAGAAGGTTTCCCCCAGAGAGACAAACATTGCACATAATTATCGAGTCCAATTTGAGCTCCAGGTTGATTTGCTCGAATATATCCAGAGTCGCAGGATATCAAGTACCTTCGACAGTTTATTAGGGGTGTAAGTCTTGTCTTCCAGTACAAGCGTTCTTCCCGAGCACATTGGAACTGATGGCAGCGTAAATACTAGAAACAATTGCATCATTGTAATATCTCACCGTCCTTCATTGATATGTTTTCTCAGACCACAACAAAACTGATCCTGGCTCTCTCAAACTTTCAAAGCTACTAATTGACCTGACGTGAGGTGTTTATATATAATGTTTATATGTTTATGTATAATGTTTATAGAGATCACCAGCTGTCCTAAACTGGCATTTCTAATAGACGTCTGGGATCTACATAGGGTGTGAACGCCATTAGCTAATGCTATTTCCACATATGAAATAAACAGCTCTGTGTGGACTAACTGCATAACTACAGTTAGCTTTCGTTGCTCCCGCTCTGGGATTGCTAATGCTCCACAAATATCCTTTTCGCCAAGTGGCCTTTCCCCAAACCTCTGGCCGGAGACTTTCACGCTAAGCCGACCTTTGACCTCTGGACCCGACTGACCCCGGTGCTTCTGAAATCTAGCGTTCACACAGACGTCCTCGAAATAGCTCTCACACACTTGCTTGTAAATGCGCATTGCTAAAAATGTCCCCATCAGAGGGACAAAACCTTTCAGGGTTCAAGAGTTAACCTTATTTTCTTTCAGCTATTTTATGTCCAACATACTTGGATATGAACCTTGGCGTACAGATTTGGGGGGTAAACGTTGCACCCTGAAGACTTATTTGTCCCTCAGTGAGAACCCTTAAAGATTCTGTGTGGAACCATGCAACAGAAGGTTCCTTTTTCAGACATCAACTAGCACACCTGTTTCAAGATTGTTTCAAGACCCCTTTAGTCTAAGAGTGTATACATGTAGAACCAAAATAGCAAAATAAAAAAAGAAACTTATATAATAATGCACTTTTGTCCAATCCCTTAGCTGTACAGTAGACAATTGTGGATATACCCTACAGGGACTGCGATTTTTCTCCCATTGTTCTATTCGGCAACAGAAACATTCACACAATTCAGACAGTCTGTGGCTATAACGCCAATACCTTCGGGAGAGAAAGAAAGCCACCAGACCGAATTTCTACATTCTCACAGCTGTAGTTTCAGCATCAATTCACTGTAGTCTTTCCCTCTGCCAGCTGGACATAGCAAGACGTCGTACTTCTGCTCTCGGCACAAAAGCATTTATTTATAAGAGGTTTGAGAAATGCAGTTTATTGAGCCTATAACATACGATCAGAGAAAATAAATGGATTACAATTGAGGTGTACAAGCAGCCTATATTTGTATAAGGCAAGCAGTGGTGGATCCCGAGCCTATCCCAGGAACACTGGACGTGATGCTTTCACAGACACATTCCCATCTACTAGCAATTTAGAGTAGCCAATCTACCTAACAGCAAATATTTGGGAGGTGGAAAGAAACCGGAGAAAACAGATCACACGCTAACACAGAGGAACAAGCAAAACTCCATAGAGAAAGTAAACAGTGACCCGGGGGGCAGTGAGGTATCAATGCTGCTTGCCACCCAGCAATATATTACTGACTCCAGAGAGTCAGCTTCATTGTTACTTTTTATCTGAAAGCCAAAAGCCAACCATTTTTTTGATTCCACCAATGTACTAAGGTTGATGCACAAACATTTACAAATTGATAAAAAAAAATCAAACCATCATTTCCGCATGAAGGTTATGCTGTTTTGGGTTTGTTTGTTTTTTTTGCTACAAGGCTCCGTGAAATAAAATAAAGCATATAGGAACGGTGTTCATAATTGAAATATTATGCACAGTCCACAGCTGACTTCTTGAGCTACGGTTTAGCAGCTTGGCCAAGACTCACCAATCCCACTGGAGTCATATGATAGTCACTATGGGGTTAGATGGAGGAAGATTTTTATTAGGATTTCTCTTTCTGGCTCACTGCATCTCTCTCCATTTCACCGTTTCTTCCATTGGCTCCCTCACATCCTCTCCAGCAGAGAATTTTCAGTTTTAAGGATTCACAAGAACTCCCAAGATCTCAAGCTGATATTGGATTCGAAGTGTTTGTCTTGTTGTAGGAAGATTGCAAGTTTTGCACAGCATCCTTCATTGGGAGTCTGGGAGAGCATAATTGGCCCTGCTCTTTGGGTGGGAAGGATGGCTTTACTCTTTTCCTTGTCGATCGAGAAACAACAGCCAATAGTGGGAGTATGCGACTCGGTTTGCAAGTGTGAACTGGTGATAACTAAAAAGTTGGAAGGAAATCTTTGCAATACTCTTTATCGGACCTCTTCCCTCAGATTCAGCAAGGCTGGCCGTAATGGGAGCATTACGCTCCTGGTGGTTACCCTTAGGCCCACTGAAGTAAAAAAGTGTCTTCATTAATACAAGGTCTCGATCCACTAAGGGGGTTCGAAAAGGTAAGAAAGAAAAGATGCTGAGTTTATAAGAATCAACTTTTATGAAAACGTACACCAGGGTCTAGATTAAATGAGGAGGTAGTTATCATTAGTCTTTTTATAAATTTAAGCTCACTATATAAAATGTAACAAAATTGCACCAGCTCTTTATAATTCCTACAGATTCAGCACATCTCTACCCTTTTCTCTCCCAGCTCACTGTTTCTTTCAGGCTATCATGTCTTGGATCAGCCTCTCTGACAGTCACAGAATAGGACTCCTGACCCAGAAGACTGAACTTCAGCAGAAATGACTAATCCACCGTGTCCTTTGCCAGTTCCATGAGGTCTACGTCAGTGGTAGCCTTTAAACTGTCTTGCATCATGCGCACCGCAGAAGAGACGCATCTCAGGATATTTATCGCTACAGCTTCTGTGAGAATAAAAAAAAGAGCTTCCTGATGATCAGCAAGACTGCAAAGAATAACAAAAGGATTAGTCCATGGGGAACACCAGAAAACGAATAAAGCATCTTCCACTGCAGTGCTGGTGTGTAATAAAATTATTATTATTTTTAAATAAAAAGAAGTTATCCGTCATATCCCGGCTGTTCCATAAAAAGGGTCTCCAATGATAATATGAGAGTGACATCATTAGGTGTCATGCTAAGGGGGAGAACTTTGGGAGAATGTAAGATGTGCTCTTGGACAGAATTGATCTTTCCCCTACATGTCTGGTGCATAAAACCCACAATGCCCCTTGCTCTTGCTTTCTTTAATCAACCAAGCGTGATTCAATTCATTGGTTATCTTGTCATTCGAATTCTCTGATCTCTAATTCTTTCCTGCGAGACATTCTATCATGGTCTCATCCTAATCAGAGATGTTTCTGGCCCCTAAGCACATCACTCACTCCCCAGATCTATTGCCCCCCAACCGGTCTCTTATTTAAAAACACATAACCTTTAGAAACTGGCTACGTGCAGAGTGATTAGCCGGAGTCAGCCCTAGCCTAAAGTACACATAAATATTTCAGTGGGATTCGTAGAAGGACCGACTGCTTCCACGAGGGCTGCAATGAGAAACATCCTGTGAGGAGGCAGTGCACAGCTTGAGAAACCAAGAATTTGAAGGTTATCATTTGAAACCTTGCACTCATTTATGAGTTAGAATGTCTTCACTCTAATCTTTGTGTATAAATCCTGATGGATCCCTGTTCGACTAATGTTACCATTCCAGAGCGTGGGGGAAGATTTGAGATGTGTCTGGCTTTGGAAAAGACCCCAAACAGCTGTGTTGTGTACTGTTTGGAGGCCAGATTGGTGACCTAGAATCCAAGATCAGTGGTTGAGTATAGAAGAAACATTGTGCTTCTAAACCATTGCAATTTAAGATGCTATCATGTAGATAGTTCTTTAAAACATTCCAGCACAGAAGTGGTCAGAGAATGTATAACTTTGGACCAAGAAGAAGCAGTCACATTTTTATAAACCAGTAGTTTTCAGTCTTCCAGTAATTAATAAGATATGGACAGTTTTTCGATTCCACCCAAGCAGAAATCACACCTGATTTTACTCGTTTCATCAATTTATCTTGGTTTTCAAATGATTATTAGATATAGCTCTGCTTTGATTGACAGGAGTATCTGCAGGTTCAACAGCTCTTTGGGGGAAATGAACTGGAAACGCTTTTCGCTCATTTTTAGTGCTTTATCCTGATCAGGGTCCAGAAAGATTCAGATCCCAGGAAAGAAATACTGGGTACAGTGCAAGAATATGCCAGTGACTCTCAGAACATGAACTTAGCATAAACAAACCACCTACCAGCATGCTTTTGGGAGGTGGGAGGAAACCTACACAGATACAGGGAGAGCATGTAAAACTCCAGCCAGACTTGTAAATCTAACTCCGAATCGAACCACAGACCCTGGAGCTGGGGACAGACCCTTGAGGTAACAAGACTACCCAATGCGCTACCATGCCACCCATCATGATTTAAGCTGATGCAAGTCTCATAATTCTTACCTCCTTTTTTTTGCTCAGACCTATTGGGTAATTCCGTCGCATGCTCCAATTACTGCAAACTTTGTGTCAGCTTGATTGCTATGAAATGGGTCAGAGATCATTCTGAGGCTGAGTTATCAAACCAACAGGAACAGGATTAGTCTCTATCAGGCCAATCACAGATGCTCTGCTTCCAAAACCCACACACACCCATTCACCCTTTACCCTTAGGCAAAGGCAATACTGTCTTCCAAGAACAAATGCTTACCTTGAAATGTTACCACAAACTTTACATTCTAGTCATCTGTTTTTAGGATGTGATCCTGAGGGGAAAAAAGAACCTTTCAACTGGTGTTGTGTGAATTTGTCCTACTGGACAGACCACCCAAGACATAATGGCCAAGAGCTGGATTTTTGGGATGCGTGTCCTAGACCACTGTAGTAGGAAGTGTAGCCTCATACCTCGGCCGACACGTCGATTGAAAAGGCTGGGGTTTATGTAAAATGTGTTTAAATGGAGTTATACTGCCAATCCATTGACCATTAAATCAAGTAAAGCCATCAACATAAACACAATTATCCCCTTCCTCAGTGTTAACTACAACCAGCCTCTCTGACGCACAGTACCCCATTTCAAAAGTCACGATTACGTGACAAAGGCTATGTCTTTACGAGAGCTTGCAGGGTGACTCTGAGGAAAGCTTTAGGGCATCGGCACTTTAAAAGCCTGGCAAATTGCCCCCCCCCACCATGCTTTGAAAATATGGGCCAGCTTGCAGAGTCCCGTTCAAGCTTTCTGCTCCTTATCTGCCGTCATCAGACTTCAGGGGAAGTGAAGTTTACACAGACGTGAGGTCACTTGGGATACATGATCAGAACCAGAGTCAAGCCTTTAAGAGTCACCAAGCCCCCCCCCCTTCCAGAATCCCCCTCGCTTTGGGATTGCTCATTCAGCAAACTGCAGCTGCAAAGGCAATTTACACTCAGAGGTACACTGTGGTCCATTCATGTTACAGTGATCAATATAAATGTGCCACAGCAATTACCGTACAAGTTACATGTACCACCTCGGTACCTATAGGTTCTCAGGGATGGGCAAAATTATATTCAATATTCAATCCTAAGAAAAATAAACTGCAAAATACTGTAACTGAAAAACACATCAAAGCAGTGTTTTCAAATGACCGCGCACAAGAAATATTTTATTCCTCTTATACTACAGCACCACTCATTAAACAAAGACACTAGCTTTTCAAGTTACTAAGAAATCGGAAAAATCATATTAACAATTATGTTTTTTCTTTTGTTAAAATATTTTTTTTCGAATTCATTTATTATTAGCCTCAGACTGCGTACGCTGTCACTATAGAAACGATAACATTACGATGAGTGCGTTAATATTAACCCGTGATATGAAGCCAGAACTCTGGTAGGAGCTGCTGTTAGGAATGTAGTCAACACCTTCTGACCAATCAGAATCGAGAATTCAACAGGTATACAGAAATATATGTCTTCTAGAAAAGCACAACAATGGTGTGTATAAAGCTTTAGAAAAGAAGATCATAGCCAAGGGGCTGGACGCTACGGTACGTAAATGAGTTCCCACATGTACTGGGCCATGTGTGCAGTCTCATGTTGCTTGCTTGAAGCTTTAAAGAGTGCCAAAGCCTCCCAAAGCTCCCTCATCATTCAACATTTCCAAAACAAACAAGTAGTAGGAACCAGAACCCATTAAACGGGTGATGGGAATGCAGTGAAACATCGCCCGAGTGATGCACAAAGTCCATACGTGAATTTAATACAAACAAACAAAATAAGAGCGATCATATAAATCCCATGATGTTTTTTTTATATAGTTCTGTCCTGAATAAAATATTTCACATAACAGAAGTTTATACATAAAGACCACAAGATAATAGCTGAATTTACACCCTCGATTATTAATACTGCGTGTCGTTACCTGGATGATCGACGACTGAGTTTATGTTTTGTGAGAGTTCTTCACGAGTCCCTTGTTTGTCCTGAGCAGTTAAACTGCCCACTGTTCTTCAGAAAAATCCTGCAGGTCCTGCACATTCTTTACTTTTCCAGCATCTTCTGTGTATTTGAGCCATTTCCAACAGCGTCTGTATGATGTCGAGATCCATCTTTCCACACTGAGGACGACTGAGGGACTCGTACACGACTATTACATAAGGTGCAAACGTTCACTGATGTTCCAGAAGCCGACACGATGCATTAAGAACGTAAACTTTTGAACAGGATGACCGGTGTACCTTGTTATTGTTTTGTTTATAAGATATTTTTTTCTTCTTCTTCCATTTAGTCCTTCCCTTCAGAAGCTAAGTGAGGTATTTACATGTCTCCCAGAAGACAAAATAATAATTTACACCAATCATCCGGTTCAAAAGTTTACACCCCCCTGGCTCAAATACACAGAAGATGCTGGAAAAGTAAAGAATGTGCAGGACCTGGAGGATTTTTCTGAAGAACAGTGGGCAGTTTAACTGCTCAGGACGAACAAGGGCCTCGTGAAGAACTCTCACAACAGATACACACAGTTGTCGATCATCCAGGTAACGACACGCAGTATTAATAATCGAGCGTGTGTAAACTTTTGAACGGGGTAATGTTTTATAAATTCAGCAGAAACATCTGTCATGTGAAATAGCTTATTCAAGACAGAACTGTGTGTATATATATATATATATATATATTTTTATATATATATATATATTATAAAAAAACATGGCATTTTTTTATCACCCCTCTTATTTTGTTACAAGTATTACGATTTTGCTGAGTCTACAAAGGGTAGGAAAACTTTTGCGCACAACTCTAATCATCACACATTTTAATGTTAAACAATTTTGATCACAAACTCCACTCCTATTGGACAAAGACTTCGCTTTCCTCCGTTGTCTTAGCACGTTTCTCATTTCCCCAAACCATACAGCTGTTAGAGTACATTTTATGTTAGAGTACAGAGTCTTTGATGTAAGCTGATGTTTGAGTGCATCATACATTACCCAGCAGATAATGAGGGTGAAGAGGCAACTCTGGGAACGTTTATGACTCTGTGTGTGAGTAATGCGTGTAGCGTGCTCAGCGTCCTTACATGCCGCCAATGGGGCAGTGGTGGCTTAGCGGTTAAGGCTCTGGGTTACTGCTCGGAAGGTCGGTGGTTCAAGCCCCAGCACTGCCAAGCTGCCACTGTTGGGCCCTTGAGCGTCTCTGCTCCTGGGGGAGCCGTATGATGGCCGACCCTGCACTCTGACCCCAACCTCCTAACATGCTGGGGTAAAAAGAATTTCACTGTAACGTATATATGATCAATAAAGACTCATTATATCAAAGCATGTTCTCGGGGGCAAAACCGTGTCCTGTGATGCGACTGTTCAAAACCGCACTGAGGTTCTCTAAATGACCGTGTGTGTTTATTCAGTTTAGCGAAGGTCTTCACATGTGAAAACATTTTGGTGCTTTATGTGGCTGAGCGACAAATGACTTAAAATCACACCTGTGTGTGTGTTTTATTAGTACATGTGCTTTCTCAGCTTGTTTCGTGTAGCGTATACACCCCTTCCCCCATAAATACCTATAGACCAAGCATTTAAGTCACTCAATGCTTTTTTTTGTCCATTTATGAAGCTTGAAAGTGTCTGTACACTTCAAAGCATTCATCTTGTTATGTAAGGAATAGAACATGACAAGGTGAGTACTGAAAGGAAAATAATCAGTGGTCAGGTGGTGCGACACAGCCCAAACTTGATTCTTGTAAAATAACCGCACATCCCAAGGTGTTCTATTTTGTGGTCACAATTACGCCGCAGCAATTTGCCAAACGTTCATTTATTTACTTTTTTAACGCACGTTGTACTTTTTTATGGCTACGTTTGAAGTTCCAGAACGCCTCTGAAACAAGTTATGTTTCACGCAAAGCAAAAGCGCAGCGTGCCATGTTTTCGAGAAACCACAAAACACAAACCGCTCCAACCTGAAGACGGTCCCTGTCTATGTTACGCTCCGACATTGGAGCTACACTAATTCCATAAATGGTGAATAAACATCTCTTTCCACAAAACGTCACCATGCCAACAATTACACATTTTATGGGTTGTTTTGTTTTATTACATATTTACACGCCACCTCCATCGTCCCTGAGTACGTTATTACGACGGAAACGATAACATATGAGAACCTGTACTTGAAAACTGTCAAAGCTGCAGTTATAGAAAATGAAATCAGCACCTTCTGAACCAATATTGAGAATCTAACAGCTTTATACAAATCACATGATTACTTTTTATGTGGATCTTGACCAGCGTAAGTGGTTGTGTGCTTCTTAGTTTCACAAAAGAACCAAAAATTACTTTTTTTTTTAATTCTACACTTTCAGTTATTCGGTAACAGCATATAAGATGAAGTATTTGTCTATAGTTAAGACTTAACAGCTTGCACTGACATAGCAAAGCAGATAAACAAGCATTTGCAATGGAACAAGTCAATAATCACAGCCTTTGCACCAGTTATTTAGGTTCGACACTATAAAAGTCAGAGCACAAGCACTGGTAATATAACTTACTCATTGGATGGCATTTAAATCTACAAGACAGAACAATATATCATAAACACAACTGTTCTCTAACTATTTATCACATTTATTACACTGTAAAACCGGATTAGTTCAATTAACTCAAAACATTTGAAGAAACTAGTTACCTCAACATTTTTAGGTCGATGAATCATTTTTTTAAAAGTCAAATACACTTAAATATTACACGTTTGAGTTCAATTTTTGTTATATTTAAGCTATTTAAGTGGATTTGGCTGGAAAAAATAAACTTTTTTGAGGTAAAAATTTTGAGGTAATTAGTTTCAAGTTTTTTGAGTTAAATGAATTGATCCGGTTTTACAGTGAAGACTTTCCTAAGACGGGGCGCACGGTGGCTTAGTGGTTAGCACGTTCACCTCACACCTCCAGGGTCCGGGGTTCGAGTTCGGTAGGCTGATTGGCGTGTCTAAAGTGTCCGTAGTGTATGAATGTGTGAGTGTGTATGTGATTGTGCCCTGTGATGGACTGGCATCCTGTCCAGGGTGTACCCCGCCTTGTGCCCGATGCTCCCTGGGATAGACTCCAGGTTCCCCGTGACCCTGAAAAGGAGGGTGGATGGACTTTCCTAAGACATTAAAGTTCACTATACTAGTTATGAGTTTACTTACCAGTAAGAGCTTGTTTTTTTTTTCTCTCTTTTTTTGGAGCTTTTTCCTTTTTCTCTTTCTTCTAATTTTTTTCTCTTCTAACCTCCATTTTATTTATGTTTACAATCGAAAGCCGTTCTATTATGTTCGCCACTACGCCGTTCCAAACAAACAACTTCAATTAAGCGAAGCTGACCTAATTACGACCCATTTGGAAAACCGTCCATTTGACCTTTTTTCATTGGCTCATAGCTCTTTATAACGCTGTAATGCGTTGGGTGTAATAAACATCCTATGAACAACTCGTTATAACTCGAATGAACAACTACACACAAGGGCCCTATTCCACCTATAAGTGGAATCATCTGTAGTCATGGATACGTGAAACGACTTGAGATTTACAGTAAATCAGTTATGACAAAATTATTAAAGTATGCAAGTATGTTGAGCATATATACAAGGGTTTACAATTAACACCAAATGCTTGGAGTAAAAGTTTGTTTGTTGTTGTTGTTTGAACTAAAATGTATAAGCACTCGAAAAGTGCATGCGCGTAATTAGCCTACTTAAAAATGTTTCCTATAGACTAACAGAACGGTGGGTTCGCATTAAGTTTGTTCAATGCGAACACTCAATTTTATTTGTAAATATGTAAATATAGGCTACTAAAGCCTGACGTCTCAGTTCTATCATTTACAATTACGAGATAAACAACAACAACAACAAATACATAAATGATGTATTAATCTTGTTCTTTAATAGCCTGCGAATTCACTGTGGAAAGGACATGCAAGGAAAAATAAAGCTACGTTTTCAATTAAAAACATTAAACCTGATGTGTTAGTGCAGACTGGGACTATTTCACACCGGGACTATTTCACACCGGGACTATTTCACACCGGGACTATTTCACACCGGGACTATTTCACACCGGGACTATTTCACACCGGGACTATTTCACACCGGGACTATTTCACACCGGGACTATTTCACACCGGGACTATTTCCCACTGGGACTATTTCCCACCGGGACTATTTCACACCGGGACTATTTCACACCGGGACTATTTCACACCGGGACTATTTCACACCGGGACTATTTCACACCGGGACTATTTCACACCGGGACTATTTCACACCGGGACTATTTCACACCGGGACTATTTCCCACTGGGACTATTTCACACCGGGACTATTTCACACCGGGACTATTTCACACCGGGACTATTTCACACCGGGACTATTTCACACCGGGACTATTTCACACCGGGACTATTTCCCACTGGGACTATTTCACACCGGGACTATTTCACACCGGGACTGTTTCACACCGGGACTGTTTCACACCGGGACTGTTTCACACCGGGACTGTTTCACACCGGGACTATTTCCCACTGGGACTATTTCCCACTGGGACTATTTCCCACCGGGACTATTTCACACCGGGACTATTTCACACCGGGACTATTTCACACCGGGACTATTTCACACCGGGACTATTTCACACCGGGACTATTTCACACCGGGACTGTTTCCAACCGAGACTGTTTCATACCGGGACTATTTCATACTGGGACTATTTCATACCGGGACTATTTCACACCGGGACTATTTCACACTGGGACTATTTCACACCGGGACTATTTCATACTGGGACTATTTCACACCGGGACTGTTTACCACCGGAACTGTTTATCACCGGGACTATTTCTTAGGGGGACTATTTCACACCGGGACTATTTCACACCGGGACTATTTCAAACCGGTACTTTTTCCCACCGGGACTGTTTACCACCGGAACTGTTTATCACCGGGACTATTTCTTAGGGGGACTATTTCACACCTGGACTATTTCACACCTGGACTATTTCAAACCTGGACTGTTTCCCACCGGGACTGTTTCCCACCAGGACTATTTCAAACCGGGACTGTTTCCAACCAGGACTATTTCCCACCGGGACTATTTCCAACCGGGACTGTTTCATACCGGGACTATTTCATACTGGGACTATTTCACACCGGGACTATTTCACACCGGGACTATTTCATACCGGGACTATTTCATACCGGGACTGTTTCCTACCGGGACTGTTTCCCACCGGGACTGTTTCACACCGGGACTATTTCACACCGGGACTATTTCACACCGGGACTATTTCACACCGGGACTATTTCATACCGGGACTATTTCATACCGGGACTGTTTCCCACCGGGACTGTTTCCCACCGGGACTGTTTCCCACCGGGACTGTTTCCACACCGGGACTATTTCACACCGGGACTATTTCATACTGGGACTATTTCACACCGGGACTATTTCATACTGGGACTATTTCACACCGGGACTATTTCATAACGGGACTATTTCCCACTGGGACTATTTCATACTGGGACTATTTCCCACTGGGACTATTTCATACCGACTTCACACGGGACTATTTTATCCATCAGGGACTGTTTCACACTTTTGGGACTATTTTCCCACTGGGCTATTTCACACAGGACTATTTCACACTTATTTCAAAGACTTCCCAGACTATTTCAAACTGTCTTTTCCAACGGACTATTTCACCAATTTCTTATTATCATAATTATTTATACTGGGCCTTCAGAACTGTTCCCTTTCACACGGACTATTTCATAGCGGGACTATTTCCCACTGGGACTATTTCAATTACTGTCATTTTTAACGGGACTATTTCAAACCGGACTGTTTCCCACGGGACTATTTCATCACCGGGACTATTTCACCGGACTATTCACTTTCACTGGGATCTCCCACTGGGGATTTCCCACCGACTATTTCAACTGGGCTACTTCTCACTGGGAGCTATTTATCATGCTATTTGGCCATTCCCCTATCTATTTACTGGGACTATTTCACACCGTGTATTTCACACCGGACTATTTCCACTGGGACTTATTTACCACGACTGTTTCCCTACGGGACTATTTCAGATCACTATTTATTCACACTCATCACTGTAAAATATTTTTCATGTTGTAAAATTTTTTTTTTTTTTTTTTTTTTTTTTTTTTTTTTTTTTTTTTTTTTTTTTTTTTTTTTTTTTTTGTTTTTTTTTTTTTTTTTTTTTTTTTTTGGTTTGGTGTTTTTTTTGTGTGTTTTGTTTTTTTGTTGTGTTGTGTTTTTGCTAACACTTCAACCCTGATATATAAATTGAGGTCAAGTCAGTTGCATCCATGGTGTGCCTGAAAAGTCCAGCTTTCATCACCCCCGCCGCCTTCTATATTTTTTCCTCTCTCTCCTTATTCCTCCCCCCTTCCTTAATAGGCTACGTTATTCAAATTCGCCAAGAACTCAGACGGAGAGCTCGCGGACCCCGGCGCACGCTCGCGACCATGTAATCCGCCCGGCAGCCCCGAGGGGAGAAGAGAGCGGGGCGCGCGGCGGAGAGGAGGGAGAGGGAGGGGGGGGGGGCCCCATAGACAACAAAAAAAAAAAAACCACACACACCAATCGGCCGCCGGATAGGGGCTTTGCGCGCGCTGTTTCGAGCAGATTAATCATGCACGCTTTTCTCTGGGGTCTGGGTTTGTTCATCCTTCTCCCCGACTTTGTGCATGGGACCCGGAGAGCTCCGGTACGCGCGAGAAAAGGTAAGGAAAACTTTTTCTTTGCTTTTTTTCTTCTTCCCCCCTCTACAAGTTGTCATGTCATTCATTTTCGGCGCCCCGTTAGATCGCGCGCTCCGCCTAGGACACAACCTAGAGAATGAATGAAGTTCCGCTCGTGCACTTGAGTAGTTAGGACCGATTCCGTTGGCCTGGCAATGGCTTATGATTTCTCGATGCATCTAAAACGATTTGGCCAAAATGATTGTCTCATCGACTCGTATTCAATGTCAGGATGCATGAAACATTCCGTGATAGATAAACCACTGCGCTCTCCCGCACCGGTTATATCGGTATCGCGGTGGCAAATATCGCGATATCGATTATCGACGCGTCGATGACAATTCTGCTGCACTACATATTATATAGTATTCTTTAACTGTAAGCTTTAAAGTTACACTAGTACATGCACCTTTCTAGGTGAAAGATATGTACTCGATCGTTTAGGGGTGTGATTGAGAAGTTCCAAATCAGACCCCAGTGATGAGGAAGATCTTGGATATACATATAATATTGCATATAAATATTTATGGATTTACAGATTGGTGCTAGATCGTTAGTTAGAAGTTATCCCAGTGACCTGAACGATATCTTGCAAAGTGGAAGTCAGTATGGTTATGAGAGCATGATCTCCACACTCATCCACAGCCAGATCGCTGGAGCACACCGGAGCGCACGAGATCGTGACGCCCATCAGAGTGACCGAGGCCGGGGACGCGTTGCCCCAGAGCGCGCACTTCAGACGCAGGAAGCGGAGCGCCGATAACGACACGGGAATGGGACACTGGGAATCCGAGCACGTGCATTACAGACTCTTCGCCTTTGGTCGGGACTATCACTTGAACCTGACGCTCGAGGCGGGATTTATTGCGCCGCTTTATACCGTATCCATCGTTGGCGCGATGAACCGCACGCACCAGGAGGAAACGGAAGTGGAGGAGGAGGAAACGGTGTACCGGCACTGTTTTTATAAAGGACACGTGAACGGAGAAACGGAGCACGCCGCCGTCATCAGCCTCTGTTCTGGCCTGGTGAGTGGCAAAAACATTTTCCGCTCTCTTTGAAAGAAGGTAATGCGAGTGCGCAGAAGAATAAAAATAAATAAAGGTGCTAAAAGCCACTGATGGACGCAGTGGGAACGTTTGCATATGAAAGTGCATTACATTAATGGGGCAGCTACTACAGAAAAATTCATTCATTCATTCATTCATGCATTTTCAGTAAGTGCTTTATACTGGTCAGGGTCACGTTGGATCTGGAGCCTATCCTGGGAACACTGGGCGTAACACCCTAAATGGGACACCAGTCCATCAAGGTCACCATGTCCCCCCCCCCCCCACACACACATAATCACACCTACGGACTACTTAGAGTCACATGTGGGAAGAAACCGGAGAACCCAGAGGAAGCCCACATGGTCATAGGGAAACTCACACCTGAGGTAAGGATCAAACCGGAACAGCTACCTGCCGTTCATAGCATCTATCTGTGCTCTGTTTCAGGAGGTACAAAATGTCTAAGCCAAGGGTGCTGTGATGGGTGAGAAGGTGGGTACCCTAGATCAGCGGTCCCCAACCTTTTTTGCGCCACGGACCGGTTTAATATCAGACAATATTTCCATGGACCGGCCTTTAAGGTGTGGCGGATAAATACAACAAAATAAAATGATAGGACCGGCATAAAAACTGGGGTATTTTTAAAATCTAATAATAAACGTAAATCCAATGTGAAATCGCAGCTTTATTAGCAGCGTCCTCGTTACATCCTCTCTCCCCCCTAACGCTCTCTGGTCTCTATGGTAAGGTTTCAACGTATCACGTGATCGAGACAAGCATCTTGAAATGCGTCAAGAGTGAGTCGTAGAAGGATGTAACAGAGAGAATCCGCTCATTTTTTAGATCCAGATCATAAATAAAACGGAAATAATGTAAGTGATTTATTCTTTCTGTGTGGCCCGGTACCAAATGACTCTAGGGCAGTGGTTGGGGACCGCTGCCCTAGAGAAATAAAATTGTCCATTAACCTGTCAGGGGATCCTGGAAGGTGTACTGACGGCTCTAGTCACGTCCTCGTACGCAGCACACCTGTCCTTGTAATCTCCATTTTGGCTTGGGACATTCTTCAGCGTCATCAGACATCCTCACTTGTACCTTTCTAAACACTCTGAGTGAAGCATTTGGTTACTCTTCAACCACAAACCTAGAAAACACACCTCAATGTTTTAGCAGCTGTATCAGAAAGCAGGCTAACCGCAAAACGTGACATTTATGTCCATTTATTTGGTGGACACGTTTACACAGGATGCAATCCACACGTAAAACTGAGCAGCTGAAGGTTAAGGGCATTGCTCAGGGGCTGAATGTTCCCAGAGAGCACACATACATAAGCACAATATGTGAAATTTACATCTCAGTGACATGAAAATGACCTCGTTTTGCCCTATTTGGGAAGATATCAACACATGTCAGTTGATTTTGTCGATTTCTTGAACATCTGAAACTCATTCACGCATCCAACTTCCCTTCCGTAATGAATTGAACTAATCAACTTCTCTTGTGGTGTTGTTTAGCCTCTAACATACCACTGGCTACATCCAGGAACTGAATAAATATTCTAACGTGCTATTTAAAGCAGTATATTAATAACGTGCATCAAAAACAACATAGTTGTGACTGTCTTGGTTAGATGTCTATATGCTATGGGTTAGCGCTAACCCATAGCCACTGTTCCCGGGGACCAGGATAACGTGGTTACTCAACTTGAATGAATGAATGAATGAATAAATGAATAATGAATAGTTGTGTATCTTTATGTTTCTGGCTCTTTAAAAAGGCTGAAGCTGGAAAAATGTTCTGTTATAGACTTTTTCTGAAAGCCATATCGCTAATGACCTTTATAACAGATTATAATGTATTCATAAGGAATTATACACATTGTTCTAATTATTCATGAACATGCACGACAGATTATAGCAAAAATTAGCATATGCAATATGGATTTTTAACCAGTGCTGTTGGCAACGTAATATATATATATATATATATAGCGTGCAAATTAAATGGTGTTATAGGTAGGTTATGATGTCATGTGGCTGACAATAAACTAACAAATGATTTGATTTACTTGAATTGATTTACATCTTGGTGGGTGTGCAGAATAATGCCCTATAGATATGTCCTTCATAGAAAGTGTTGCACATGGTCTTTTCACTGAGACCCACCAAGGAGAGTTTTGCAAAGAGCATAAAAAAATCCATCACAATGTATTTCAAGTGTGTCTAATTGTAGTTCTCTAAGGTGAAATGAAGACCAACCCACTTATTTCACCAGTGACCACTCTGATGTTTTAAAGACCAGGTTTTTTTTTTTTTTAAGAGCTGGCATAGTGGACTTGGATCATGGCCATATTTGCTGAGTAAGAAACACAGAAGTGTGTTTTGACGTGGGATTTAGCGCTCTCCTGAGCGCTGTTATTGTTGGAACGTTCCTCGCAGCTTCCTGTACTTTTGCTCACGTTCTTAGAAAGACCAATGCTGTTGGACGCTCTTTACACATGCACTTAGGGAAACGAGAGCGATTAAACTGAAAGGACTTCAGTGGCAAACATGAGTATGCATTTCCAATGACAATGAATTGCTTTCGCATCACACTGGCTTGGTGCTATTGTTAGTGACAGTGTGGGAGGACGTGGGGTCTTTTGTGGAAAGTTGAGATAATAGCCTTCAACTATTATATAACAAAGATAGTAATTAAGATCTTCCTGACTGTATTTGTTGGCTGTTAGCTGTCCAAGGTCAGTAGTAAAGCTTAAGGGTGAGGGCTCTTGAGTGGTGCAGCAGAAAAGTGTTCAACATATTTTATCTTTGGGGTATCGTGAGTTTGAGTCTTGACAACGCCACAGCCATCCATGGCTCCATGGTTAACATTAGCCGTTTAAGGGTATCTGTGATTTTAGGTATGTAGAAGAGGGAAGATAGCGCTTTCTTCCAGCTGTGGTGTAGCATGAGAGTCGAAAAGATGCGGTGAATTCATATGTCTCAGAGGAAGCACACTGGTTGGTAGTTATTGTGAAATATGCAAGAGAATTGACAAATGGTCAAATTGGGAGAAAATGGAGGAAAAGACCCCCCAAAAAACACCCTCAAGAGTGACTGGGCATTTGCAGGGCATTACAGAATTCGAATGTCATCTAAAATCTACCTGTTTTTCTCTGGTGGTTTATGAAGGTCGATGGGTATAGCTTTTTAAATGACTAGTACTTGCTAGTCAACAGCAAATTTTACCCACCCAAGCACAATCTGCCAAAACTTTGGTCTGAATTTACATTTGCTCTGATATGCATTTGAGGTGAGGTATTACTTTGCAAAACATAATTCAATTATTGCCGTCTTCTGACTTTCTTGAATGGGGATTTTTTGGTTGCAATCTTGCTTTCCTCACGGTGCGAGAACCCACACTTCTTATAAAGGAATGCTGGCCTAACATCTCCATTGTCAGCACTTTTCCCCCTCATCAGCTTTCACAACATAAAAATCACACTGCACCATAATTTCCTGATAATCATCGCTCACATTTGCTTTCCTCTGGAGGTTCCTCAGTTTGCCTATATGCATGCAGTATATGTACCCCTTTTGTAATTGCTACATCATGTATGCAGGACGTAAAGCGTGTTGGGAGGTGGAGTGGGGTGAGGGTCGGGGGGTCGGGGTAAAAGACAAGGGCAATTAACAGCAACCTGAGGAATGTTTGTACACACCTCGGTGGGCACGCTCCATTTGAAGTGGTGCTGTTTTTTTCCAGCTTGGCACTTTCAGGTCATCAGAAGGGGAGTATTTTGTGGAGCCTCTTCACAGCTACGATGGTGAACATTATGAAGAAGAACACATCAAACCTCATATTGTGTACAGAAAAGATGGACACAAGAGGACCAAAGAAGACGAGTCGTTATGCGATAATGCAGGTAAGAAAGTTCATTTAAATTCTCTCTTTCTTTCTTTCTTTTTCTTTTTTTTTTGAGAATCTTTCCTAACAGATATCAGACATTGGGTTTCATCATAAATGCTAGACATCTTGCAGGAGTCTTGCTCAAATTTCTCAAATGAACTTTACTTTGGACCAACTTTACAAACATGTCCCTAATGGTAATGTGGTTACAACTGCAATAACAAGCATTGCTTTTTAAATTTTATTCATTTATTTAATTATTTATTACTGAACTTAAAGGACAACTCCAGCTTGACGCACTTTAAATATGTATATATTGAAATAATTGTGATGTGCTTAGCAGTTTTGGTTCTGATTTGTTGGCTCGTGTTGTATTTTCATTATTTCTGTGAGAAGTAAGCAGTTGTGTGCTGGGTTGATGTCACAGAGGTACATTGCTACCGCAATTACAATGCCAGGTCTACTCAGTCAGTTATTGCCATTGGCCCCATTGCCTCCGATCATTCAGCTAGCGTTAGTCTGCATTACCTCAGCTCACTCAGGTAGTGTTAGTCTTCATTACCTCAGCTCACTCAGGTAGTGTTAGTCTTCATTACCTCAGCTCACTCAGGTAGTGTTAGTCTTCATTACCTCAGCTCACTCAGGTAGTGTTAAGTCTTCATTACCTCAGCTCACTCAGGTAGTGTTAGTCTTCATTACCTCAGCTCACTCAGGTAGTGTTAGTCTTCATTACCTCAGCTCACTTAGATAGGGTTTGTCTTCATTACCTCAGCGTTAGTCTTCATTACCTCAGCTCACTCAGTTAGGGTTAGTCTTCATTACCTCAGCTCACTCAGTTAGGGTTAGTCTTCATTACTTCAGCGTTAGTCTTCATTACCTCAGCTCACTCAGTTAGGGTTAGTCTTCATTACTTCAGCGTTAGTCTTCATTACCTCAGCTCACTCAGTTAGGGTTAGTCTTCATTACCTCAGCTCACTCAGTTAGGGTTAGTCTTCATTACCTCAGCTCACTCAGTTAGGGTTAGTCTTCATTACCTCAGCTCACTCAGTTAGGGTTAGTCTTCATTACCTCAGCTCACTCAGATAGGGTTTGTCTTCATTACCTCAGCGTTAGTCTTCATTACTTCAGCGTTAGTCTTCATTACCTCAGCTCACTTAGTTAGCGTTAGTCTTCATTACCTCAGCTCACTCAGATAGGGTTTGTCTTCATTACCTCAGCGTTAGTCTTCATTACCTCAGCTCACTCAGATAGGGTTTGTTTTCATTACCTCAGCGTTAGTCTTCATTACCTCAGCTCACTCAGTTAGGGTTAGTCTTCATTACCTCAGCTCACTCAGATAGGGTTTGTCTTCATTACCTCAGCGTTAGTCTTCATTACTTCAGCGTTAGTCTTCATTACCTCAGCTCACTTAGTTAGCGTTAGTCTTCATTACCTCAGCTCACTCAGATAGGGTTTGTTTTCATTACCTCAGCGTTAGTCTTCATTACCTCAGCTCACTCAGTTAGGGTTAGTCTTCATTACCTCAGCTCACTCAGTTAGCTTTAGTCTTTATTACCTTAGCATTAATCATCATTACCTCAGCTCACTCAGTTAATGCTGATGTGTCATCTTTGTTACCACAGCTTGCCAAGTTAGCACTTTTACAGTACACTTTTACCATTTTACAGTGAAATTGTGTAAAAATCTCCTAATCCTGCAATTTAAAAAAAATTCTCTGTAAACCAAAAATGAAAAAAAGGTGCTAGAAATAATAATAGGTATCTAATTCTAATGCTTATGCTAAAACACATCTGAAATCATGTACCAGTTATTTATGCTTCTTGTGTAATAGTTTCTTTCCTTCTCACAGACCTGTAATGTTTAAAGATAGTGGCATAAAAAAATTATAATTCTGGTCCTATTTATGGCCTATTTTATTTCTATTTTCAAAAGAATGCCTCAGAATGTAGCTGGAAAAGCCTTTTTTTTGTACTGCAGCAGGAAAGAATCATTCCAAATGTTTCTGGTATCGCCTTCCATCTCAGTTTATTGCCACAGAATCCTGTTGACTCTTGCACTTCCTGTGGCCTGCAGATAAGGGAACCTGATAGGCACAATACCACCCGTGCCACGGCAAGCGGCTGTGAGGCGAAGTGCTGAACAAGTCCAAAGTGTTTGCAAATGTAATCTCTATGAAAATAAATTTTAATTGTGTGTAATGTAGTGCAGGACAGCAACACGCTGTGGTTTATTCATAAACCTGATCAGGGGCTTTTGTGTTGCCAGTATTTTCCCTGTGCTACTGCGATATATAAAGGAAATATATTTGCCCCAACTTCCCAATATGCACTGGGGCACAAAGTGTGTACAAGATAACTGGAAGGTTTATGAAAGGCCTGTTGTGGCTTCTGGTTTTTAAGCAGAGGATAAGTTTCATTGTCTTCAATCACAGGCAGCAAAAAAATTAAATAATAATAATAAGTTGACTTTTGTGCTTGTCTCGTTTTTGAAGAATTTGGTGTTTGCTTCCCTTGTTTTGCGAAAAGGAAAACTACTTCTTCTTTACAGTCATCATTAGGACATACTGTATGTTTTTAGCAAAGTACAAAACCGCTGTCGTATCCCAGACGTCTAAAGATGGCAAGGCTTTTAAGGCAAGATGCCAACTTCACCTAGCATGAACCTGACTTAGCCTCGTAGCAGACGAAACCTCAAGCTTGGCCGCACTACATTTTTCTTCTCATTCCAATAACAATGATAAACACTTTACCAGAGAGCTCATGCCTGTTGTTTATGTTTGCTGTCTTTCAAATGCCACACAGTTGAGGGTTCATCCAATGCAAAGCTAAAGGATTAGACTGTTTGGTTAAACAGCAGAGTTCGCAACAATGTACGAATGTTAGTGTGGATTCAGTATGCATTCTTCAAGCCCGATGTCGAGCTCTTGAAGTAATACCCCACCCTGAGTCTCATTAAAGATGTTTATATTGAAATATTTCTGACTCTGATGCTAATTTGTTTGTTAGTGCTGTATTTGTGTTATAAACATGAGAAGTTACGGGTTGTGTCTCATGCTGAAATTGTAATCGCGAGCACAGTTCCAATGGCATTTTCTAGGATAAGAAAATAAAATGTTTCTACGATCTCGGACGTGAGCGACAGCGGTCAGGTTTCGCCGTGAGCTCCTAAAGAGAAAAGCGCAAGAAGTTCTCTTCTTACTATTAATTCACGAGTAATCCAACTCGCATACGCTGGACTCAAAGGTCCAGAATGCAACGCAGCAGTACGATGCGGTTGCGCCGAGTTACGACAGAGACGCCGCTCGGCTGGGTAGCAAGCTACGAGATGATGAGCGCAGCAGTGTTGGCCGCATGAAAGTCGAAGCTTTGGAAGATGATCTGATTGAGTAGAGGACTAAAGCGGCGCTGCATAGAATCTCTTTAGGTAGAGATGAAGTCCCTCTGTAGCACAGTCGGCTGGTAGTCGATCAGCATTGTGGGTAATGTAGGAAGCTTTTAACCCAAGTGGAAATATACCAAGTTAATAAAAGAAAAACAAAAAAAAGTCAAGGTGGAATTGGATCATAAAATACATCTTTCACTCAGCAAGCTATAAATATTGATATGCAAGTCTTTCAGGATGGAAGAGTCTTAAGATTTTACCTACGAGAACCCTCTCTGCTGGTGTTCTACATAGAACCTTCAGAGACAAAATTCCGAACCTTTTAGGATGCAAGCATCGTTTTTGCTCGGCTTATAGAGATATCGTTGTAGATTTTGGTCCAATCGTGCACTTCTGCTCGGTTCTTTGTGCACAAAAATGAGCTTTTATCGTAATGAGTGCAGAGTTGGGTTATAATGTCGTGTTTGCGTTTGTATCCCAGGTGATAAAGCAGCTGCCGAGAAAAACATGGTGTCTGGGAGTTTTTTGTCTGACCTGGAGAGTCTCAGCGCAGGGCTTCTCTCGGGCTCTTTACCCTCGACAGAAGACAAGCAGCTGTCAGCTAACCACAGCAGCAGTGACTCAGGACCTCGGCGGAGAGCAAAGCGCTTCCTCTCCTACCCACGCTTCGTGGAAGCCATGGTCGTTGCTGACTACAAGATGGTGGAATATCACAGGAGCAACCTCCAGCACTACGTTCTGACGCTAATGTCTATTGTAAGTTCTGTCTCACGGACTGGTTTTCCTGCATGCTGTTGCTTTAGGTGTACCAACAGTTACCCAAGAACTAACTCCAACACCAAACTCTTCTGACATGTTGAAAAAGGGAGGAATAAAACCAGGAGGAACGGTCACATAAAATGCATGCTTGAGATTTTTTTTTTGGCATGGCTTCCTGGGAGGTGAATTTGACCTACTTCTGTCTTGGCACAGGCTGCATTCTCTACAGATTTCTGGGAGCGCAATCAACTTTCTCAACAGCCGAGAAATATTTCTGCAGCAGATGACCAACTGTATTATAAATAGAACTGCTGTGTGGGCCCTTCTTGAGAATCTTAGCTTCATGCAGCTGCATTTATTAGAGTTATCCGAGCTTGCAGCCATCGAATTATAAATCCCTAGAGGTCATGCATTTTATGTTTTTATTTTTATTTTCTTTGACAGCAGTGTAATATAATATGTTGGCAAATAATGTTTGAAATGTGAATACAGATCGTTCAGATTTTTTGATGATGGGGGATTCTTCTGATAAAGGTAATGCGGCTGCTCTGTTCATGTCCCTTTGCGAACATCAAGACCAATCCATGTACAGGAATGCACACACCTGGCCAAAATGCCATTTCCTCACCAACCCAAATCTGATTTGCTTTGTCTTCATCCAGGTTTCCTCGATCTACAAGGATCCCAGCATTGGCAATCTAATCCACATTGTCATTGTGAAGCTAGTGATAATAAACAATGAGCTGGTAAGCCTACGTTTGCTGCATTGTCTCAGCTGGCACAGCTGGCCATTTGAAAGTTTTCGCCGACCTGCAACTTCATCCAAGCCAAATGTTAGCATGTCAGTTAGCATGTCAGCTAGTTCCACCATCCCATGTTTTTATAACTAAAGCCTAGCTAAAGCTTCTTCCAGCTTACTGATGACTAGCTTGCAGTCAGAATAGTAATCTATACATCTCTCTCTCTCTCTCTCTCTCTCTCTCTCTCTCTCTCTCTATACAGAAGGGTCCAGTTATCTCTTTCAATGCACAAGCCACTTTAAAGAACTTCTGTGTCTGGCAGCTGGATCAGAACAATCTCGACGACGAACACCATGACCACTACGACACAGCCATCCTCATCACCAGGTCCCGCAGCTTTTACTTCCTCTTAGAAGGAAAGGTTAGCCAAAATGCTAACATGGCTAACTAGGGCAAATGAAAGTTGAATAGGTGCCATATTCAAGGGTACAATTGCAGGACTGGGGGGTAAATATGTGTCCCAGTGGGCAGTTGTTTGTTGTATAGAATTGTAGTATTGTATAAAACAGCTCAAGTGTGTGTCTGCTTTATATAAGTGTAACCTATATGTTTGTACAGGCAGGACATCTGTCGAGCAAAAGACAAGTGTGACACTTTAGGTAATTGTTTTGAAATTTAAAAAAAATTAAATATCAGTAGTATAACGAGTACGTTGCTGATTATTTTTAAATAATCGTACGATTTGTATAAATGATGGTTACGACTTCACCAATCCCAGTTATTCTCTGCTTTGCCAGGTCTTGCAGAATTAGGCACAGTGTGCGATCCATACAGGAGCTGCAGCATCAGCGAAGATAGCGGCCTCAGTACCGCTTTCACTATCGCTCATGAGCTTGGCCATGTGTAAGTGACCACTTCCACTACCTATCTACCCGCTGATCGTCAGTCTTGCATGCATAGCAAATGGGTTTTATTGATGGATGTTCTGGATAGTTACTGGGATCTACTTGGAACCTTCTCTGGGAGGGAAACACCGTGTTGAAGGACTTTTACCCTCAAGCGTTGTAGATTTAACTACTTTTCCATACGATTCCACGACAATTCCATACTAATGTTTCTCAATTGCAAAACTTATATCACTAGCTATCAGGAACGCCATCCTTCCTGTTTGTGTGTGTGTGTGTATATACATACATATATACATACATATACATCCATCCATCCATCCATCTTCTACCACTTACTCCTTTTCAGGGTCACGGGGGACCTGGAGCCTATCCCAGGGAGCATTGGGCACAAGGCGGGGTGCCAGCCCATCGCAGGACATACATTTACAGTATATATATATATATATATATATATATATATATATATATATATATATACAGTGGTGTGAAAAAGTGTTTGCCCCCCTTCCTCATTTCCTGTTCCTTTGCATGTTTGTCACACTTAAGTGTTTCGGAACATCAAACCAATTTAAACAATAGTCAAGGACAACACAAGTAAACACAAAATGCAATTTGTAAATGAAGGTGTTTATTATTAAAGGTGAAAAAATCCAAACCATCATGGCCCTCTGTGAAAAAGTGATTGCCCCCAAACCTAATAACTGGTTGGGCCACCCTTAGCAGCAACAACTGCAACCAAGCGTTTGCGATAACGTGCAATGAGGCTTTTACAGCGTCCTGGAGGAATTTTGGCCCACTCATCTTTGCAGAATTGTCCTAATTCAGTTACATTAGAGGGTTTTCGAGCATGAATGGCCTTTTTAAGGGTCATACCACAACATCTCAATAGGATTCAGGTCAGGACTTTGGCTAGGCACCCAAAGTCTTCATTTTGTTTTTCTTCAGCCATTCGGTGGTGGACTTGCTGGTGTGTTTAGGATCATTGTCCTGGCGGCAGAACCCAAGTTCGTTTCAGCTTGAGTACACGAACAGATGGTCAGATATTCTCCTTCAGGATCTCTTGGTAGACAGCAGAATTCATAGTTCCTTTTATCACGGCAAGTCTTCCAGGTCCTGAAGCAGCAAAACAGCCCCAGACCATCACACTACCACCACCATATTTTACTGTTGGTATAATGTTCTTTTTATGAAATGCAGTGTTCCTTCTACGCCAGATATACTTGGACACACACCTTCCAAAGAGTTCCACTTTTGTCTCATCGGTCCACAGAATGTTGTCCCAAAAGTCTTGGGGATCATCAAGATGTGTTGTGGAGAAATTGAGATGAGCTTTGATGTTCTTTTTGCTCAGCAGTGGTTTTCTCCTTGGAACTCTGCCATGCAGGCCATTTTTGCCCAGTCTTTTCCTGATGGTGGAGGCATGAACGCTGACCTTAACTGAGGCAAGTGAGGCCTGCAGTTCTTTGGTGTTGTTGTGGGGTCTTTTGTGTGACCTCTTGGATGAGTCGTCGCTGCGCTCTTGGGGTAATTTTGGGTTGGCCGGCCACTCCTGGGAAAGGTTCACCACTGTTCCATGTCTTCGCCATTTGTGGATAATGGCTCTCACTGTGGTTTGCTGGATTCCCAAAGCTTTGGAAATGGCTTTATAACCCTTTCCAGACTGATAGATCTCAATTACTTTCTTTCTCAATTGTTCCTGAATTTCTTTGGGTCTCGGCATGATGTGTAGCTTTTAAGGATCTTCTGGTGGACCTTACTGTGTAAAGCAGCTCCTATTTAAGTGATGCCTTGATTGTGAACAGGTGTGGCAATAATCAGGCCTGGGTGTGGCTAGAGAAATTGAACTCAGGTGTGGACAACCACAGTTATAGTATGTTTTAACAAGGGGGCAATCACTTTTTCACACAGGGCCATGATGGTTTGGATTTTTTCCTTTTAATAATAAACACCTTCATTTACAAATTGCATTTTGTGTTTACTTGTGTTGTCCTTGACTATTGTTTAAATTGGTTTGATGTTCCGAAACACTTAAGTGTGACAAACATGCAAAGGAACAGGAAATGAGGAAGGGGGCAAACACTTTTTCACACCACTGTATATACAAGGCAAAATCTTTGAATCCTAGCCATTGGCTGATCATTGAACCCTTAGATAGTTCTATCACTATCTTCAGATAGCGCCGAAATGATCTCTATGTAGCAATTTTGGTGTAACGTAAGCGTTATCAAGAACGACACTTTTTTTTCCCCCTTACGAATAGATTTTTAAAACCTATTTAAACACCCACATATTATAGAAGTACAGATATGCGTTTTTTCTCACTGAAGCCGTTTGCACCGTAATCATTCATTTATTTCCACTGCGTGCACAAGACGGGATTTTGGAATTCCGTTCTTATCCGGTGGAGGGCTGTGACCTCACTGCTGTAGGCTGAGCAGGGGATTGAGCTCCTGGCGCTATAAGGTGCAAAGCTGTACACATCACACCTTGCTCCTGCCGTCTCCGTTCCCTGCGTGACCTCCTTTCAACCAGCATCACAAACAGCATCGATACTGTTCTGACCACGGGGTCGTTGACATGCAGCGCTAACCCAAATGTAGAGTGGAAGTATTCTCCATCTGCTGTGTAAATCGTCTGACGTCTGTATGCATGTGTACGTTGTGCTCTGCAGGTTCAACATGCCCCATGATGACAGTAACAAGTGTAAAGAGGACGGCGTTAAGATTCAGCAGCACGTCATGGCCCCTACACTCAACTACAACACCAACCCCTGGATGTGGTCCAAATGCAGCAGAAAATACATCACAGAGTTCCTTGAGTACGTACAGCCCGTGGTATACACACTGGTGGCTTCCTGTGACTTCCATTCACTCTGAAAGAGAACGAGATCAGACATGTTCGAGAGAACAATTTTAAAAGCTAATTTTTTACACCAAGATGCTTCGATCAGCTCCAGTCCTCCAAATCTTTAAATGAAACTAGACATTCAATCCCATCGACACACACTCAAGGCGTGTTCTTTTTTTTTGTGTGTGTGTATGTGTGTGTCTTGTTTTCGTCTCGTTTGTTTTGTTTTCCTTTTCAAGTCGTTTTTTTCATCATTTCTTATTAGCACAGGGTACGGAGAGTGTTTGCTCGACGAGCCCGTGTCCAGGCCATATCCCCTGCTCCAGCAACTCCCGGGGAGCATATACAGCGTCAATCAACAATGCGAACTCATATTTGGACCTGGAACACAGGTCTGCTCATATATGGTAAGAAAACAAGGATATTGCACTGATTATTGCACTGGGGCAGTGGTAGCTTGACGGTTAAGGCTCTGATGAGAAGGTCAAGGGTTCAAGCCCCAGCACTGCCAAGCTCTGGGTTACTGATCAGAAGGTTGGGGGTTCAGGCCCCTAACCCTCTCTGCTCCAGGAGTGCCGTATCACGGCTGACCCTGTGCCCTGACCCTAACATACTGGGATTTGCAAAGAATAAAGAATTCCACTGTGCTGCAATGTATATGTGACCAATAAAAACTATCATTATGTTCACATTTTGGCCTTGATAAGTAACTTAAGTGACAGCGAAAGCTACATCAGATATGTTGCTAACTCTTGCTAGGATTAAGCTCTGACGACGTTCTGTGGTCATAACCACAAGATGTGTTGATAAATTGGTAAGAGAAGACAACTAAAATGACACCGTAATTACAGCTAGCGTCAACCGCAACCTGAACTTTCGTGGATTCCGCCATATTGATAAACGACACGGCGGTAGGATGCCACCTGACTGATTTATTTAACGACGGGATGCCACCTTTTCTAGTAAGGCATTCGAATGACATGTGGATGAAATGTCCATGCTGAGATTCGCTGTCTTGCGTATTGCTCTCTATATGGACATGGACAAACAGAGGAATGGAGAGGAGCTATTTTAGGTTCCAGTTCTGAGTAGTAGTTACATAACATTGTTAAACAGCACAGTGTAGTACATTTAGTCAGTGGCATTTAAAGTGTTTGTTTAAAGGGTAAGCCCTATGAGAGGGGGGATAGTTACACATTGCTTGTGTGTGTGTGTGTAAAAGTTGTATATGTTTGTGTAGGGGTGGTACTGAGGGCTAACAGTGTGTGGGTGTGTGTGTTCACCAGATGCAGTGCCGACGGCTTTGGTGCATGAGTCCAGAAGGACCTCAGCGTGGCTGTCGAACCCAGCACATGCCCTGGGCTGACGGCACTGACTGTGGCCATGGAAGGGCAAGTATTCGAGTTAATAGTGCTATTAAACATGCACAGATACAGATAATGCCTCGATGGCTTAGCTTAAAGCTCCACTGAGCCCGTAATATAGATGTTCTGACGTTCTCTCAGAAATAAATCTCCTCCTTGTCCCCTACACTTAGTATGAGCTGAGATCCAGCAATTAATAATCCTTAAATATTCGGGGCTCCCCGGCATTGTTTACACCAGGTCTCGTATATCTGCACAGAACACCCCCTAACTCGGAGCGGAGTTCGCTCTCGAGTATGGATTTGCTCTTAAAGAGAAAACATTCGGCTAGAACTCTGAGGATTAACGTAATAGGATTTTTTTCTTCTTCTTCAAATCCCTTAAAATAAAATGACCGTGTAGTATTCCAAGCTTATATGAATCCTGCGTGTATTTGACCTCAGTCTCGCACCCCACTTTCTCTCTTTAAACAGCACTGTAAGCATGGCATGTGCATCCCGAAGGAGCACGACTTGGGTCCGGTGGACGGAGAGTGGGGCGTGTGGAGTCCCTTCGGCTCCTGCTCACGCACATGCGGAGGGGGCATCAAGATCGCCACCCGGGACTGCAACAGACCCGCGTAAGCACTGCGAATGATTGGTTCCTCCTTGTCCAGTGTAGAGATCAATGGGGGTTTTTTATGCTCTATTTTGGTTGCCTTGGTAACTGTAAAAAGTCATAGGGACAGTTAGGACTTCTTCGTAAGATCACTGAATTTGATGATCGCATGATCGCTTGTGGATTCATTCGTTTGAGTTCCTTTTTTTTTTTAACGTGTGCACGGCTTCATTCAGACCTAGGAACGGGGGACTGTACTGCGTGGGGCGCAGGATGAAGTTTCGCTCGTGCAACTCTGAGCCATGTTCTACACAGAGACGAGACTTTAGAGAGGAGCAGTGCGCCGCTTTCGACGGCCGCCATTTTAACATCAACGGTCTACCTCCTAATGTGCGCTGGGTGCCCAAGTATAGTGGAAGTAAGACCTTTATTTATTTATTTATTTATTTATTTATTTATTTAACGTTTTCCCGTAGCGGTAATTTCGATATTTTCCTCACGTGGTCCGTTTTTTCCTAGCTAGCTCTTTCTTTTCGTTGTGCTAATTGGATACAGGTTTTACCGGCATTCTAACGGTATCTCTTCATAGATTTTAAGGAGCTCCGGCTTGAGGCTTGATGTTTGTTTTCAAAAATAAATCCTTGCAATTATCCGAATAACTTTGCTAATTCTAACTTTTAAGACATACTAAAGGACAGATCTGTCCTGGAAATGTGTCTCATCTCATATATTTTTTTTATTGGATTTTCTTTCGCATAGTGTTGGAAATCGAAACATTTTTTGTTTTGTTTTTGTTCCAGTTCTGATTCCTGAATGTCAAACGGAAATGCACCGAATGTCTAGATCAAAATAACGAAAGATTAATGCTTTATTTAGAACATCAGGTGATCTGGGTCTATCAACGGAAAGAAAAGATTTTATAATCATGGTGTTTTGAATTCCAAGAATTGATTTCCTCTCTGACGTTCCTGCATTTTGTCTTCTTTATGTGAAGTTCTAATGAAGGACCGCTGCAAGCTCTTCTGCAGAGTGGCAGGAAACACAGCCTACTATCAGCTCAAGGACCGAGTGATCGATGGCACGCCGTGTGGCCCCGATACCAACGACATCTGTGTGCAGGGCCTGTGTAGAGTGAGTGTGTGTGTGTGTGTGTGTGTTTTTTTTTTCATTGAGTTTATGTCTCTAAAGTTCCATCACAAGCCATAATTGATTACGCTTTAGAACTGAGTTCTCGTCCGTATTTGCACTGTGTTTCTGCAGCAAGCAGGTTGTGACCATATTTTAAACTCCAAGGCCAGGAGAGATAAATGTGGAGTGTGTGGAGGAGACAACTCGTCCTGTAAGACAGTGGCAGGGACATTTAGTACGGTGCACTACGGTAGGTTTTATTACAACGTTAAAAATTTGTAAAAAAATGTTCACGGTTTGGTTCTGATCCATTCTGTTATACGCTGTTCAGTTCATTCATTACAGCTCACTCAGTCGTTTATCTTTTCCAGTCATTCACTCACTCTTTCACTCACTCATTAAATCACTCACTCACTCACTCTCTCCCTCATTCCCCAACTCATTCACTCACTCATTAAAACCATCGCTCACTCTCTCACTCAGTAAAACATTCACTCACTCACTCACTCACTCAGAAAAACATTCACTCACTCACTCAGTAAAACATTCACTCACTCACTCACTCAGTAAAACATTCACTCACTCACTCCACTCACTCACTCACTCACTCAGTAGAACATTCACTCATTTACTCACTCACTCAGTAAAACATTCACTCACTTACCCTCTCACTCATTCACTCACTCAGTAAAACATTCACTCACTTACCCTCTCACTCATTCACTCACTCAGTAAAACATTCACTCATTTACTCATTCACTCACTCAGTAAAACATTCACTCCTTACACTCTCACTCATTCACTCACTCAGTAAAACATTCACTCATTTACTCATTCACTCACTCAGTAAAACATTCACTCATTCACTCACTCAGTAAAACATTCACTCATTTACTCATTCACTCACTCAGTAAAACATTCACTCATTCACTCACTCAGTAAAACATTCACTCATTTACTCATTCACTCACTCAGTAAAACATTCACTCATTTACTCATTCACTCACTCAGTAAAACATTCACTCATTTACTCATTCACTCACTCAGTAAAACATTCACTCATTTACTCATTCACTCACTCAGTAAAACATTCACTCATTCACTCACTCAGTAAAACATTCACTCACTTACCCTCTCACTCACTTAGTAAAACATTCACTCATTTACTCATTCACTCACTCAGTAAAACATTCACTCATTTACTCACTCACTCACTCAGTAAAACATTCACTCATTTACTCATTCACTCACTCAGTAAAACATTCACTCATTCACTCACTCAGTAAAACATTCACTCACTTACCCTCTCACTCACTCAGTAAAACATTCACTCATTTACTCATTCACTCACTCATTAAATCATTCACTCACTTACCCTCTCACTCATTCACTCATTCATTAAAACAATCACTCACTCTCTCACTCAGTAAAACATTCACTCATTTACTCACTCACTCAGTAAAACATTCACTCATTTACTCATTCACTCACTCAGTAAAACATTCACTCATTTACTCATTCACTCACTCAGTAAAACATTCACTCATTTACTCATTCACTCACTCAGTAAAACATTCACTCATTCACTCACTCAGTAAAACATTCACTCATTTACTCATTCACTCACTCAGTAAAACATTCACTCATTTACTCATTCACTCACTCACTCAGTAAAACATTCACTCATTCACTCACTCAGTAAAACATTCACTCATTCACTCACTCAGTAAAACATTCACTCACTTACCCTCTCACTCACTCAGTAAAACATTCACTCATTTACTCACTCACTCACTCAGTAAAACATTCACTCATTTACCCATTCACTCATTCACTCACTCAGTAAAACATTCACTCATTCACTCACTCAGTAAAACATTCACTCATTCACTCACTCATTAAAACATTCACTCATTCTCTCATTTACTCATTCTCTCAACCATTAAAACATTCGCTCATTCTCTCATTTACTCATTCTCTCAACCATTAAAACATTCACTCATTTACTCATTCACTGACTCAGTAAAACATTCACTCATTTACTCATTCGCTCATTAAATCATTCACTCACTTACCCTCTCACTCACTCACTCATTCACTCATTTACTCATTCACTCACTCATTAAAACATTCACTCATTTACTCACTCACTCACTCAGTAAAACATTCACTCATTTACTCATTCACTCACTCAGTAAAACATTCACTCATTCACTCACTCAGTAAAACATTCACTCACTTACCCTCTCACTCACTCAGTAAAACATTCACTCATTTACTCACTCACTCACTCAGTAGAACATTCACTCATTTACTCACTCACTCACTCACACAGTAAAACATTCACTCATTTACTCACTCACTCACTCACACAGTAAAACATTCACTCATTTACTCACTCACTCAGTCACTCAGTAAAACATTCACTCATTTACTCACTCAGTAAAACATTCACTTCCCTTACCCTCTCACTCACCCCAGTAAAACATTCACTCATTTACTCATTCACTCACTCAGTAAAACATTCACTCATTTACTCATTCACTTACTCACTCACTCAGTAAAACATTCACTCATTTACTCACTTACTCAGTAAAACTCACTTACCCTTTCACTCATTCAATCAGTAAAACATTCACTCATTTACTCATTCACTCACTCAGTAAACATTCACTCACTTACCCTCTCACTCAATCACTCAGTAAAACATTCACACATTTACTCACTCACTCATTCACTCACTCATTGAATTACTCTCTCGCTCATTAAAACCCTCGCTCACTCACACTCATTAAAACTCTCTCTCACTCTCTCGCTCATTAAAACATTCACTCATTTACTCATTCACTCGCTCATTAAAACATTCTCTCATTTACTCATTCACTCACTCAGTAAAACATTCACTCACTTACCCTCTCACTCATTAAAACACTCGCTCACTGTCTCACTCATTAAAACATTCACTCATTTACTCACTCACTTACCCTCTCACTCATTCTCTCACTCATCCTGTCATTTACTCACTCACTCACTAAATCACTCACTTACCCTCTCTCATTCTCTCACTCATCCTTTCATTTACTCACTCACCCACTTACCCTCTCACTCATTAAAACCTTCACTCATTTACTCGCTGACTCACTAAATCACTCCTTCACCTTCCCTCTCTCTCACTTCCCTCTGCCATTCACTCATTCTCACACTCACTCAATCACTCTCTTGGGCCTTCACGCACGCGGTCAGTCACTCACAAATCCGAGATGTCATTGACTTATTTAGTCTCTTATCTTTTTTTATAGGTTACAACCTTGTCGTGCGAATCCCCAGCGGTGCTACGAACATAGACGTGCGACAGCACAGCTACTCCGATAAACCAGAGGACGATAACTACCTCGGTGAGTCGAGCTCAGAGAAACACACCCCTTGATTCAGTTTGTGTTCAGCCAATTTCAGACTCGTTGAAGTTCATGAGGTTGGAAAGCATGAAGAAACTATAATTGGCATGTATGCAGTCTCTAAGCTAATAAACGTCTTTATATGGATTTCCTTTGTAATGCTCGTGCGTGGGTGTCACCAAACAATACAGTTCTCTTCCTCAAAGGATACGATGACATATCCTTTATCACCCCGTCCCAAACAGAAGGACATCTGTAGGAAACTTTTGCTTCCTCCACACATCTGCCTGAGTACTGGGATAGCTCAAAGCATAGAGACTTCCGGGTTCAGAGGAAAAAAGGAGACAAGCAGTCGAGCGACTGGAACAAAATTAGACTACTAGGACGTGCCATAGTTAGCTAACTGTGTGTGTATAAGTTTTCTTAAAACGGTAGTACACCAAAAACGTTCCAAGGTGAATCACTGAAAGAAAAGCAAGTGGAGATGAGTTTGCATCATGTTGCATTTATTTTTTCAGTCATTTCGGACATGATATAGATAGTGTGGTTGATAAATGTGAATGTTTATGTATTATCTAAATAGAAAAGGTCTTGATAATTGTAAACAAACATTGATAGCACAAAACGCATATTTGCCATACATTAAATTACAGATCTAGCACATCACATAGCGAAGTTTTCAGACTTTAGAGAAACCGACCTGACGAGCTGACGTCTAACTAGACCCGCATGCATATAGGAAATAGTTCTTAGCCTCCTAAATGTGAATCCGCTTTAAAGGTTCTCCATTATTAACGCGACAGATCACACAAACTGGTAACCACTCAGAAGTTTCCTAAGGCTCTTTGGATATTTCAGATTCAAAGGGGTTTAACTTGGAACTTTTAATAAGGGTTCCTCAAACAGGACAAATCAAAGAACTTTCCATTGTTCTAGCGTACAAAGATCCTTAGCGGAACACTCCTTTTTTTAATTTCATTAAGGGTTCATTCATTTGCTGTTCTGTACAGTCTTGAAAATAAATGAAATCTTAAATCTAGGACTCTCAGTAGTTTCCTTCTTATATGTAGAAGCTACAGCCAGGGTTTCCTTATCAAAGAGTTTCCAAGATGCAAATTTTTAGTGATGTGAAGAACTCCCTAACTATAAGAAGAACCCCCTATCTATCCAAATAACTCCCCTAACTATCCAAAGAACCCCCCAACTATCGAAAGAACTCCTTAATTATCCAAATAACCCCGTAAATATCCAATGAACCCTCCTAACTATCAAAAGAACCGGCTTATCTATACAAAGAACCCCCCTAATGATCCAAAGACCCACCCAAATATCGAAAGAACTTCTTAATTATCCAAAGAACCCCCTAAATATCGAAAGAACTCATTAGTTATCCAAATAACCCACTTATCTATACAAATAACCCCCCTAACTATCCAAAGAACCCCCCAACTATCGAAATAACTCCTTAATTATCCAAAGAACCCCCTAAATATCCAACAAACCCCCCTAACTATCCAAAGAAGCCCCTTAATTATCCAAAGAACCCCATTAACTATCCAAAGAACCCCTTAACTATCCAAAGACCCACCCAAATATCCAAACAACCTAAAGGAAATGTTTATTTCTAAAAGTACTCTTTTTGTTTGGTCTTTGACATTAATAGTAGTTAAACTATACCCTCTCAGATAAAATGGTTCCTCCAGGGTTCTTGAGATGGTTAATGATTCGGGCTATTTTACTTGGAACCTGATTTAAAAAGGGACACACCCTTGTGGAACCTTAAAAAAACCCTCTTTATTTCCACTAAAAGTGTACGTTTTTGTTATGTCTCTTGCACTGATAGGGATGACCTTCGGATAGTCAGTGGTTCTGGCTTCGTAAGGGGTTCTACTGACAGGGTGCTTTTGTGTACTAAATGGCAACCTCTTTCTAATATAAAATGAAATAAAAAGAAACTCAAGAGTCAAATAAAAAGTCATTTCCTGTCTGCTACATTATTGCCTCCATAAACCATAATTACTTCTCCTTTGTAGGAGAAATCCTTTTCACATCCTTTTCACGCATGATTTGTAAGTTTCCAACAGGAAACATGAAAAAGAAATATTCCAGAACGCAACGAGCGTCCAAAAGAAGTATTTTTGCATACGTATTCCATCTTGGAGCGATTATTATTATTTTTTTAATCTTGCAAACAATCCCGGTTGTTGCTATCACTAGTGCTGTGCTCAGAACACGGTCGCGTGTTATTGTGTAAAAATTCCTCGTGCTCAGTACGACAGTCCAGGGTGTCATCTTGTGACTCGAGTGGTTCCATGAGTCCGCCGAGTGTGCTTGATCGGAGAGAGCTTTAATTTTGAGGAACTCGGCTTCCAGCCAGCTGTCTAGTGTGCAAATCGTGTGCTGAGCACATGCTCATACTTTTAATGGGCCGGAACTTTCTGTAAGCCTCAGGAGAAAAAAAAAGATCCTGTCCACAGCTTGTAGCATGAGTAGGTCACTGTGCCCTGGAGATGATAACAATGTGTGTGTGTGTGTGTGTGTGTGTGAGATTTGCAGGTTTATGGAAAGTCTCTGGGATCTGTGATGTGTGAAATGGCGAGGAAAGTAATGCAGGAAATAAGCGATATAATCGCATTAGTGGATGTGAATGTGTGCATTAAAGGAACAGCCGGCTCCTCCGAGGAATGCCAAACTCCTTTAGCCCAATTAGCTTCGTTGCACTGTTGATAAAACGTGCACAATCTCTGCTGGGACCACGCCTGAAATGCACAGTGAAATGATTTTTATAAATTTGTTGAATGTATGTATGTAGCTAGACTTTTTCCAATGTACGTGTACTACGTGAGGCACTAAACACTTTGGGGGTGTGCCTTTATAGGAAAATAATCTACGATGGTTAAGTGTGCTGAAGCAGAGTCACAGCTACCGCTTCAAATTCATTTGATCGGACTTTTTATCCATTTATGGTTACGTTTAATGGCGTGGAACAGCCATAAAAGAAGGTTGTTTCTCTTCCCGTACAAGTTACAGCTTAACCTGGTTGTCACAGAGCACGGAAAGTGGAGACTCTTTCCATAGATGCTAAATTATTATGCTAAAGTCCCTGTGTCCCATGTTTTAAACTATTAGAATGAGTGCATTCATATAAACCTGTGATTTTGTTTTTTGCAAAGTGTAGACGCGTGTACACTTTTACTCTCATCATGATTCTATGTGCATACACGTTGAAAATCTCACAGGCTCCTCCCCTTTTCTTATTCAACTGATGTGGCATGTGCTGTATTTGCATTTTGGAACACGATTGGCTCTTATACCTTAAGTGCATTTACATGGACAACAATAATCCACTATTGACCCGATTAAGACGATACTCTGATTAAGAAACTCGCATGTAAACAGAGATTATTGATGAACTTTATCTGATTAAAGTCACACTGGAAGTAAACACAAACGGAATTAAGACGTGTGGAGTATTCCTGTTTTAGTCGCATTATCGACGTGCGTTACAGACATGTACATGCCTTAATCACACTATTAACGTCGTGTGAGAGTTTTCGCCGCATTGTGTGACAGGACACGTACACACACTGCAACGCTCAACCGTCTGACGGCAAACAAGAGAGCACGGCTGCGTCCGAAACCGCGTACTTACCTACTATAGGCCTGTAGCTGGAGAAATACATGTATCTCGGCTACTATACAGTAGGTAAGTACGTGGCTTGAGACGCAGCCCACGGCTTCAAGCAGTCGTCTACAGCATGACAAATAATTAACCGCACTGGAAGCGTTCGTAAAAAATAAAAACATCCAAAACTGTATACGGTCCCATAACGAAGACGAACTGTATGTTAATACGTGAAATTCTGGACGGAACGTCGGACGGCGTGGCGCGGGGACGTAATGACGTGTGCCGTTAATCTAACTATGTGCTATAACATGTAGAACGGGTACATGGAAGGAGTATTCTAAAAGCGACTCATGTAAACACCTTAATCAGAATACTGTCTTATTCAGAGTAAGGTCAATAATTAGATTACTGCTGTCCATGTAAACGTAGTAAATAACACTTTCTTGACACATGTTCAGTACTATCATGATGTACTGTACTATTTCTGATGAAACCTCTTGGATGCATCTCTAATAATAATAATAATAATAATAATAATAATAATAAAAGTGATATAACAGTATACGTTATTAGGCTTACACCTTAAGTTTTCCAGAGGAGTATTTATCTGGCCTTGGATCAAGCCACAACTCCGCAAGTCAAAATCTGTGTCCATAAAGCTGCTTTGATTTGATGTTTTGTTTTTTTTTCTCGTTTTTTTTCTTCCTTTGTTCCCCAGCCGTGGCCAACAGTCGTGGAGAATATTTACTCAATGGAGATTTTGTGGTCAGCATGTTTAAAAGGGAAGTCAAAGTCGGGAGCGCCGTCCTGGAATACAGCGGCTCCGACCACGTCGTCGAGAGACTCAACTGCACCGACCGCATCGAGGAGGAGATCGTCATCCAGGTCCGCGCCGAGCAGCTTCCACCGCCTTATAATCCCGGATTATAATGACACTCGTTGAGTTTTTCACATGATGGTTTTGTGGGGTTTGTCTGAAGTGACCGTTTCTGTTTCGCAGTTTGTTTCGAATCGCAAAGTAGCTGTATATTCAAATGAGAAGATATTCGTTCCGGGAACGTCTGATGATTTCATACAGAATTAATCACGTGCACTGAGCGGTAATAGTAAAATACACAACTGAAACAGGGTAGTGTGATCTGGAGTTACTGTTAACACTCGGAAGGCTTATTGTTTTATCATCGCTCTGATACCACAGCGGCTTACCATCAATGACAATTTTCTATTTATTTAAGAAGCCAAACAGCCTAGTTTTTATCCATTAATAGTTACATTTATTATCATTGCTATAAACCATCATTTTTTGAAGTAAAAATCGACTCTGACAGTTAAATAAACGTCAACGATCACGTGCGATCTATTCATGTGCACTGTCCATCCTACAAATCCCTGTGTAACTCGTTTCCATAGAAACGATAAGACTTTTCTGGAAGTATTTCGAGCATCCTCAGTACTTTGTTATTGTGAAATTTCCAGTATTTATTAGTAAAATGCATTCCAGTACCATGATCCGTTTGTCTTCTCGCCCTCTCTTACGTTTCTCACAGGTTCTGTCTGTAGGTAACCTGTTCAATCCAGACGTCAGGTATTCCTATAACTTTCCCATCGAAGACATGACTCAGCATTTTATCTGGGACGCGTACGGCCCGTGGCAGGACTGTAGCCGTCTGTGCCAAGGTGAGGAATGTTTGTATTGCTACGCTTAGGTTTGGGAAAACTAGGATAAAGAACGGAACTAAATTTGCAGTTGGGATGAGAGACGAGTATGTTTACGTCAGGGTTCTCCAGCACTTCTGCCATTACAGTCTTTACAGCGTCTCCTGTGAGGGAGTTTAGAGAGGTTGAGGTCAATGAGGCCATTGGAAACAGCAAGGCTGCACACTGGCCAAACATCTGGGCTTCGGAGTTTCCCGCCTTCACACAATCTTAGAGCTGTTTGATGGAAATCTATTGGCCCGGAATATTCCCAGATTGCAAATCCGTCGTGTAGGAGCTGATTTTTTTATACCCTGAAAAGATATATATATATATATATATATATATATACACGCTTTTACTTTGCAAGTAAAGAGTCTGGAAGAGATTGAACTGCACCCGAATTGATTTTCCAGTTTCGGGTGTTGATTGATTTTCTGTAACGACACTACAACTTCGATAGCGTAAGGAGATGTTTATTTACCGTTGTTGGAAGTGTCAACACTAACTTTTCATTTTTCAACACAGGAATGTCTTCACGACAGAGGAGTTGAAGCTTCTATATATATATATTTTCCATGGACGCAATATCAGTGTGTATCTGTTTGTTGTTGCGTAACTCAGGGGAGCGTAAGAGGAAAATCCAGTGCAATCGTGAGTCGGACCACATGGTGGTTTCGGATCAAAGGTGCCATGGCTCACCTCGACCGGAGGCCATCACAGAACCATGCAACACAGACTGTGAACTCAGGTATTCAGCTATTTATCCAGGTTCAGAGTTACAGCAAGGTGCAGCAGTAGTTCAGTGGATACGATTCTGTACTAATTTCTGTACGAAAGTGTGTTGGTTCAAATCCCTGGAGTGCCCTTTATTACTGTTTAGATACTTGGAATCTGCTTAACTTTGGGAAGCCAATGTGGCCAGAACATGTCAACATTGGGATTAAAGGGAATAGAGAGGATAGATCTTTACTTTTGTTGCCACTTCCTTATCTGTTATAGTTATGGATTGTTAATGGATTCAACATTTCTCAAGCTCTTCTCATCTAGGAGCATTAATCTGCATTGGTCTAAAGCATTGATTTCACTTGGATCACTTGAATTAATATTGTGGTGTCTTTAGATCTACAGCTGAAGGGAAGGTGTAATGTTGATCTTCATTTCCCAGGTGGCACGTGGCCCGGAAGAGCGAGTGCACGGCTACATGTGGACTGGGTTACCGCACGCTGGAAATCTACTGCGCGAAATACAACCGTAATGACGGCAAAACCCAGAGAGTTGATGAGCAAAACTGCAGCCACCAGCAGAAACCTGACAATAAGGAGGTTTGCCATGGTGACTGTAACCCCGGCGTGTGGGAGTACTCGCCCTGGTCGGAGGTGAGGATGAAAATCAGTTGACCTGACACTTCGGCTCATTAGTGTTCGTATAACTACCGTGTTTAACAGTGAGCATGTTGAAACATCTGTTTGTTGTGTTTGCTTGCTCTGCGTAGTGCTCAAAAAGTTGCGGAGGGGGAACACGCCGTCGGAGCGCCACGTGTACGTCGCCTGAGAACGACGAGAATAAATGCAACTCAAGGGACAAACTTGTAGTCCAGCCCTGCAACGAGTTCCTGTGCCCGCAGTGGAGGACTGGCGAGTGGTCCGAGGTATAGACTTTAAACCCTGAATTAATGAACAAACGTAAACTTAGAAATGAGATGAAGTGCCCTAAAGGCACTCCAAAATTCAAGCCCAATGAGATGATGTGCCTTATAGGTGCTCCCACATTCAAGAAAATGAGATGAAGTGCCTTAAAGGTGCTCCTACATTCAAGCAAATGAGATGACATGCCTTAAAGGTGCTCCTACATCCATGCAAATGAGATGAGGTGTCTTATAGGTGCTACTACATTCAACCAAATGAGATGATATGCCTTAAAGGTGCATCCATGCAAATGAGATGAGGTGTCTTATAGGTGCTACTACATTCAACCAAATGAGATAAAGTGCCTTAAAGGTGCTCATACATCCATGCAAATGAGATGAGGTGTCTTATAGGTGCTACTACATTCAACCAAATGAGATAAAGTGCCTTAAAGGTGCTCCTACATTCATGCAAATGAGATGACATGCCCCATAGGCGCT